>OZ010645.1:60985537-61396743 GCA_963932195.1 Empis livida
TTATAATTTTCATCAAAATAATTTATAATCATTTTTGGACCATCATGTCTTTTGTTTGCTTCTTGTAATCTTTGATGGCTAATATTTGATTGTTCACTTGTATCATCATCTTCAAAAAGATAATCATCTTCTTCATCATTATTTTCTGATACATCTTCATCATCATCTTCGTTTTCTTGATAATATTTTTTATGTTGTTTATAGTTATCATCATCACCAGAATCATCGTGATGATGATTAAAATAATTTACTTGTGTATGTTTGATTTTTTTTACCATTGGAGGCACTTCACTAGGATTACTTATCATTGGTACATTTGGTTTTATCAATGGAATATAATAAAGCGGAATTGGGGCTGGTGTATATGAGTTATAATTTATATAAGGTTTAGTAGTTGCTGTTGGATAAATTGGTATTTGTTTTCGTAAATTTTTCATTACATAATTAGGCGAAGGAGAAATTGGTAATACTCTGTGATAATATGCTGGATTGTATATTGGATATTTGTGATGGTAATAAATTGGTTTAGCTGCTGTCGGTGGATAATAAGATTGATGATTAGCAGTTGGGGGATGTAATGGAAGAGGAGATGGCATCACATTATGAGATGGATAACGTGCTGTCGGATGATGAGTTGCTGTCGGATGATTCGGTACTGTCGGATGATGTGGTGAATATTTTACTTGTGTTGGAATAGTTGGTACTTTTGGTTTACTGTATCTAATCTGTGGTGTATTATAGTATCCTGGATCAGATTGAGCTAAACTTGTAAAAAGATTCGTAAATAAATCTAATGAATGCGGTTGATGGGGTTGCATTTTTAATATTAAATCATTATATTTTTTATTGTTATTATTATTACGATAATTATGTCCTGATTGTGATAATGGATAATTTTTATAAGAATTTGCACTTGCATAAATTTCTCCAATATGAAAATTATTCCGATAATTTTCATTATATACTGAAGGATATTCTTTATTATATTGATGATTTGATGCTGCTGATGTTGGTATAAAATTTAATACATTTTTTGAATTTAATATTATGACTTTTTGCACTTTATTACCATTTTTATCATATAAATAATCAGTTTCAGCTGTACCTGAAGTATCAATTAAATTATTTGGTAATGTATTTGTATTTAAAGGATAACGATTATTATTTGCACCACTACATAAATTAAATACTACAATTAATATTCCAAATTGTTTAATTAAATGTTTCATTTTATTTATAATTCAATTTAGTAGAATTATTTGAATATATTAATATGAACTGTTATTGTTTTAAAAACATTGTACTTATACTTTAGTTCTAACTCGTTTTCTCTAATATAATTTGTAATTCTTTGATATTTTTCCACTAAATGAACATTAAATAAGCTAAATTTATCATTTTATAGGAAAATTTTTTGAATTATAGATTAAACTGGAAAGGGTTTAGCCAGCCAGAGAATTGCTTGTTTATATATGAAATTTTACATTTTTTTTCAGTTTTGGCAGTAATTTCTCTTTCCAATTTTTAACACCTTCAAATTTTATTTTCTATGACTAGGTTAATAATACCTTTTTTACTTGAAATATTTTTTGTGTGAGTTCACAAACCGAAAAATTTTAGTATGCTTCTGTTTGTTACATTTTCTTTTACCAAATAAAAAAAACTACTATAAATTTTATGCAAAAAAAAAAAAATGTATTCTTAATGCTTTCAATAACTTTTCAATGGAATTAATCAATTGAACTATAATTCCAAATTGAAAACTGTGATTTATCAGATCAACAAATGAATTGTTATATGAATTATGTGTTACATTAAAATATTTATTGCACATTTTTACCAATATTTTCAGAATCAAGTTTTGAACTATACTTTACAAAAGCCAATATTAATTTGAATTTTATGGTAATATTTGACTATATATAATTTTTATGGTTATATTTGACAAGTTTCAACCAATAATAAAATTGAACCTGCAACGATTTTCCGTCAACTTTTTCGTTTTACCGGACATGGATACAAATACAACTTAAACTTATATAAAAATTGATAATTTGAAAATATTCGGCAACTAAATATTTTATAATTAATGTTAAATATTGTGAAAACCTGAAGATAAAATAGGATTAAGATAAAATCCGGCAAATATGTGAAAAGGTGCATGAAAATATATGCCTGTGACAGACAAATTTTTGTCTACTGTAGGAAAAAAGCTGCGCAAATTAATGAAAACATTTCTCTTTACACTATGTAAAACAAGCTTCATTATCCAGATGTACATAGAAAACTGTATAATTTTATTTTCCAATTTATAGACATGAAAATATTATTCATTTTCTCATAAATTTTCAATTAAGACAAAAAAGAACTCAGGTGTTAATTTCTATTTATAAATATATAAAAATTAATCAAGTGTGAAATATTTTCAATTAACGTACAATCGTGATTATTTTTACTTTTATTTTTATTTTCAAGGAAATTATTTATGGTCGTTTTTTTACAACACTTCTAATCATGTTTTTATTATTTAGTTTAACGAACTTTTGTATATACATAATTTTTAACATTGTTTTTATTTAACATAATTTATTGGATTATTTATATTAAAGTGTCACAGAAATTTATTTTATTTGCTTTTGAAATTTATTTCCTTTTTTTAATATAAACATTATTTAATCGATATTAATTTTTAGGCCGTTCTAAATGAGAGATCATTTAAAGTTAAGTAACTTTAATAAAACTAAAAAATTGTCTACATAATCAATTATATTGTAAATTTTGCGATAGTCAATAGTATGACTATGTAAATTTTTATAGTATGACTATGTAAATTGTCTAATTTAGTATGACTATTAATAACAACTAAATTTCTTTTAATCTTTATATATTTTAACATTTGTTTTAGATACCTTAATCAGGGAAATTTTAATAAATTACTCATTTTTTTAGTCGTTGTTGTCATAAACTGTTTTTTTTTTTTCAAAATATTAAAAGAGATTTTTTTAAAAACACATATTCAGAAATTCAAAATTTAAAATAATATGAAGTACAACATATTTGTTTATTTGTATGCTTTAATCAAACTACGAAGATTTTATTAGAGTCTTTGAAATATACATGTGATTTACACAAACGATCACGCTCCAGATTAATACATTATTTTATTGTTACCAAAACTAATGGAAATACTTTTTCTTTACACTATTCGTTACATTGCCATAGTACTATAATATCCTTTTATATAATAAAATAATTTTTTTAACTAAATACTGATAAAATTCTTATAATTTAAATTCCCCCAAAGTAAATATGTACTTCATAGTTTACTCTTATCATACTTAAGAAATAAACTAAACTTGTTGCAATTTTTATACATACTCTTAAATTTAATAATAATTAGATAAATCATGGGCTTGAACTACAAAAAATTAGCAAATTATCAAAAAACAGAAATAAACCGATTGCTTCTAAATTATGTTGACAATCATCGTCAGATAAACCCAAATCTTAAAATTTATGAATGTGTCATTTCAAAAAACTGATGGTTATTTTAATAGCAAAATCCAAAAAATTCCCAAAACCATCAAATACAACCGAATTATCATCAGAGACGTTTATCAAATACAAACGAATTATCATCAGAGACATCCATTCCGTAGTAATAATGCTGCCCAAATAAACTATAAAATATTATATAAGATTCACACTGTCAGTTCATGATTTTGAAATTTTGATAATCACGAATCTATGTTATTTCCCACATGATCAGAAAATGGAGATTTCGTCGACGGGACATTGTTTTGAAAATTTCCTGAGTGCACTGGAAATATTACGAAACAATGGTTTTTGCGAAATGAATATGTTTAACCGAGAATAATTTATTATTCCTAAAATAAATAATAGTGTATTTATTATTCCTCTTTAAAAATGATTTAGCTAAATTTATTACCTACTGTACCACAGCTTGATCGTACTCTATGTGAACTTTTGACTGTACCCTATGTGTTGACAAAATTCTACATTTAAAATCAACATTTCATATGTGGAATATTTTAGAATATTAGCAGTCGCATTAAACATTTCTTAGCGTTTTAATTCTAAATTAAAAACTTAATAAACGGTGAAAAAATTATTAAACATATAATTAATTTATATTTAAAATATATTTTATTACTATTTTTTCATAAATTTTAGTTGTTCAACATAATTTCATCGTAAGTTTATTTTCTTTTATAAATTTCTCCACATTATAGTAAGTAATTATTAAAAAAAAATCTTTAAAAAAAGGTATTTTAAATATAAATTTTTTTAATTAAAATAAAGAAATTTTCTAAATCAAGCTAAATACAGTGTTGCATATTATAAATTTCAATTCAAATTAATAAAATATTACCAATTTATGCAAAATATTAAATTTAATTTCAAATAGGTTACACATCAACTGGGAATAATGAGATATTTAATGAACTATAGTAACAATTAAGGCTGATGATTTATTTTTTTAATTTAATATCTAACGAATATTATCGAAAACTAAATAGAAAAGAATTATGAGTTACTTTTCTTTACATTTTTATCATAGATTATTTCTATATATTTACAAAATTGTCATAATGTGTACATTTATAAAAATTGATATTAATATCTAAAGTTTGAATTTAATTGTTATTTAGCGGTTGATGTGTAAAACCTTTTGTAGAAATCACTAAACTAAAAAAATATTACATTAGACCAAAAAAATAAATTTTTTACATTGAATATTTTTCAAATAAATTTAATATTAACGAATTTTCACAGCCATTTTCGTCGTAAAGTGTAAAATTATAAAATATAATTTTTGTAATATTTAACAAAATTTGTTATACATTTCATGCAAAATTGAAAGTGTAATAAAGTTATATTTACAACAAAATAATTTATGAGAAAATCTATTTACAAAATTACTAAATTTACTTAGATAATTTTATGTTTTTTTTTTTCAATTATGCAACACAGAAGTTTAATTTTTTTAAAACTACCAAAAATTATTATTTAAAATTTTAACAATTTGCCAAACTAAAAAAAAAAATTCTATAAAGATTAACAAAAAAAGATAAAGAATATATTGATTTATTATTATGTATTCTTAAAAATGTGGTTTTTTTTATACATTAAACAAATATAAAAGCTATTACAGCGCATTTATTCCTAAAAACTATTAAATTAAATTTAAAAAAAAAATGAGACACAAAAAAAATATGTTTTTATGTTGATATATATATCTTAATTTGGTCTAAAAGATTTTATTGGTTTTATATTGATTTTAGAATTCATTATTCTCTGAATCCGTATCACAAAGTAATGGCTATGAGGCATCACCCATTCTAAAATATGAAAATAAAGAAAAAAATATAAATTAATTTTATTTAATAAAATTACATTTGAGTAACTTGTGTTATATAGAAAAAGTTTTAATTTTAAAGATAATTGTTTCACTAAGAATAATTTTTTATTTTGCATTAAAAATTAAAAAGCAAAGAGGAAATTTTAAATTAATTTAGTATATTTATTTAAATAATAATATTTACATATAAAAAAATTAAAAATTAAAATATTATCTTCAAAAATAAATATTTAAATAATTAAATAAACTGAAAATAAAATATTTATAAACTGGAAAATGTGTTTTTAAATTACGATATAATAATTTTAGATATAACTAATTTATTAATAAATATAGTAAATTAGAAAAATAGTTATTTAACTTAAATTATTTAAATTAAATTACTGCGCAATCAATTATATTGTAATTTATACAAAAATTAATCAAAGCATTTCATTAACTAACATTTAAAATAGTTAAGTACCATTAACGTTCTTATCACGACATTTATGAAGTGTTAAAGCAATGGATAAAAATGACAAAATTAACTAACGACACCTGCATGTTCAATATTAAAATATTATGTCAATAATTTATAATTTTATCGGCCTATTTCAATATTGAAATTTTATAGCACATTTTGCCAATAATAATAAAATTTTGATTTCTTTTTTAAATTTATTTATATTTAAATTTTTTTAAATATATTTTCATTACAATAAAAATGGATTTTTTAAATAACTTGTTTTTAAATAATTTATTTAAGTAAATGATGAAATATGAAAATGGTTTATTTTTTATTATACAAACTATTTCAAAATTAAGATATACTAATAGCTGAAAAAGCCTAAAATATCAAATCATGTAATAATAAAATTTCGTGAAAAACTAAAAATTCTTTTGCACATTACTGAGTAAATTAGGAATGTCTAATGCCATTTTTATAATTTTAATATATTTCAACTATAGTAAAATTTTAAAAAATATACCTTTGGAATTCATTTTGTCTAGTTTTATTTTATTTATTATAACCTTAATTACAATATGAACACTATTATTACAACTTTACTTTAAACAAACTTTAACATTTTTATGTAGAAAAAAAATTTAAAGTAGATTATCCACTATAATTACCAATTTAAGAAAAAATGAGCATTCCTCTTGGTAATTACAAATTTTATGTAAAGCAATAACATAACTTTAAGTCAGGTAGTAATACAATTATGGAATTAACTTAGTTACCTAAAGATTTTATCGGTCATTCAACAGTATTAATCAAAAAGAAGAAATAATATTTCTTGTTTTGTAAACATATATTATTTTAAACGACATGTATTTTCTAAATTTAAAAGAAGGGATATATTTATGTTTTATAATTTGTAAAAACTAAAATTTAAAAAAAAATCTCATTTAGTAAATTTCTTTTAAGTCAAGAAGATATTTTTTTTGTAATAATATGAAACCAAGAAGAAAAAGGTATAATAAATTTAAATTCACACAAATAAAATATAAATTTTAATTTGTCGCAAAAATTATTTTAGTAATTTAATATATATCAGCTTATGCCTATTATTCTGTAATCGTTATTGTCATTGTGAAAATGTCATTGAAAATTCTACAAATTATCCAAATATTGATAATAATGCAACAAATAATAATGTGATTTTTGTGTATTCAAATAGTTTAAGGCGTAAATTTAATCGAAATTTACCTTCTGACAGCAATATTTATGTTGTTTATCCACAAAATATTATGATTACTACCACTGAACTATATCCAAATAATCCAGAAGAAAATTCAGTAGAATATTTACAAGATCATTTAGAAAATAACTTTAGTACCACAGAAGTGATAGAAAAAAATTTTAATACTACTGAAATGTTAGAAGTAAATTTCAATTCCACAGAAAATACATCATTTGAATACCATAAATTATTGATGTCACAAGAGAATCCATTTCCAGTTGATACTGAAAATCATACTTTGACAACAACGTTTACAACATTTCTCAAAAATGATTTATTTGAAAAAGATACTGAAGATTCGACAATTGCAAATACAGATTCAACGTTAAATTTTTATACAAATGATGGAACTTTAATAGAATCAACTACTGTGCAAGAACATGATATAGATATAGTCAAGGAATACAAGTCAAGTACTGATGAAACGGCTGATTATACTGATAGTCAATGTGTAGACGTAACAACAGAATTTACTACTACCACACATAGCCCTACCCAAGCGCAAGTGACTAATTCTGAATCAGAACTATTTGCAACAGAAATTGTAGCATCAGAAACTAGAATTAATATAGTAAATTTAACAACTACAATATCGCCAAAAAAGCAAATTCATTTTCCAAGATTAAAGACATTATCAAGTAATTACTATAGACGAATAATAACAACGCCACCTACATTAAATAAAAAAAATAAAATTATTATTCGAAATAATTATTTAAATGGAAAAAAACCAAATGATATTGAACCAGAAAAAAAATTACCATTAACTATTAAAAGAGCTTCCTTACTAAGGCAACCATCAAAATCAATGAATTTTATTCATGAATTAATGATGAAAAATAAAAATCGTACAATTATAAAATTAACAACTTTACCTCCTCAAAAATCAATCACTAAAATTTCAAAATCATTTCCAATTCGATCAAAGATTTATTTACCAATTCGACCAATAAAATCAATAGGAACAACTAATAGAGTTATAAGGTCCACAACAACTGAAGATTTTTTTTATGATAATGCTGAAATTTCAACAGAATGGAAATCAATGAAAATAACGAAACCTTACAGAGGTCGAAAAAAATTTTAAATTTATATAATCTTAGTTAAAAAATTATATTATATTTTTATGTAGATGTTTTTTACCTTTAAATATAGAATTAAATGTGCCTTGTTTTATTAAATTTAATATTGTTCTGAAAGTTAATAGAATAATTATTTAAAATCTTATGTACGAATACCAGTTAAATCAAGTTCATTAGGAACAAAATTGTAATATAAAAATCTATCTACCGTGTTCAAATATAAACTAGCAATTCAAGCAAAATATATTTAAAAAAATATAACATTTAGTAAGATAATTTTTTGTACACTATTTGATGTCCAACTATTTTGCCCATTATCATGCTATTAATGTACAACCAATTTTAAGAAAGCTGCTTCTTTTAAATAATTTTAAATTAAGTGCAATTTTCTTAAGTTCCTAAAAGCTATATTACATTTACCTTCTACATGTGTAATATTTCATATTTTATTCCAACATTATTTGAATTATTATAACTCCTGTATTCAAAAATTTAAAAAGCAATATAAAATAAAAATATTATATCTTAAATATATTTACATAATTTACATACAGTATTTGCAATTGTAAATTATTCATGCAATAAAACACATAAAGTTAAAAATATTTACTAACCAAAATATTTAGAATAATTTAAAATTAATAAATATTAAATTTATATATAACTTAAATTTTAAAAAATTTTTAAAGTTGCATTTATTTATGTTACTAAAACATGCAAAAATATATTTTCTTAAATATTTTTTTTATCCAAGACGTAAATACTGTGAATAACTTTTATATTTTTTAATTTTTTATAGATGATGTGATTGTTCTGCTTCCTCTGATTTTACCATTTCATTATCATACATCTTTAAAGTACTAAATAATATAATGCGAAAAAAATGTTTAGAAAATAAATAATAAATTATAAGTAACAAAAATGCTAAACAAAAAAAAATTGTGGTAACGTATACAAAAAAAAAATGTGTATAAACACTACAACATTGTGTAAGTGATAATATTTAATGTTAAATATAATAAAAGTCAATCAAATTTTCCAAAAAAAAAGATGTAGAACGCATCATTATTATACATATAAATTTATTCCTTTATTTCGAATTTTTATTAACCCAATTGAAACGATGAAAAAAGCAAAAATTGGGAATATAATGTTTAAGGTAATAATTTAATATAATTATAAACACTATTCACAGGGTCCTTCGTTAATTTCGGTTATTAAATTAATGGCTGAATGTTAATTGCGTGCTAAATCAAGCTATACTAAAGCAATATATCTTTTCTAACATTCATTACAAAGAACAACGACAGACCTATTCTTATTTTAGTTTTGGTGGAAGCCTCACCAAAACTAAAATAAGAATAGGTCTGTCGTTGTTCTTTTTAATGACTGTTATTATTCACTATTCATATTTTCAGCTAACGCATCATTCATCATATAATTATCATTATTCATATAGCAATAAATTGTTATTATCCCGAAAATTTTTCATTCATATTTTAGTCTTTGAATTATTGTCGACGTAATATTGCTAGACAAAATATATTAATAAGATTATTAGATTATTTCTGGCTAGACAAAATATATTAATAAAATTATTATCCAGTCAATGTTTCACACAAATGCTTACATTATACTATAATTCTTACATTAAATTCCAATACTAGATATACTTTTAACACTTACTCTAATACTTAATCTTAACACATTTAATTTGCTGCCGAACCGAACGTAAAAAAATTCCCAAAAAGTAAGCAATTAACCGAATTTCCAAAAAATGTTCAGCCGCTTTTAGAACTTTACCAATACTATGCTCAGACATTTATTCACAGAAGTTATTCAGAGATAATTTATAACAATTGATATACCGAAGTAGAAAGCGTTTAATAGCGTCGGACCAGAACAATTGCAAAAGTGTAAGTGTTCATAATAAATATACTTATCACCTTATAAATTATAAACTCACAATTCAACTCAATTTCTTATTTTCAAAAACAAAAACTGATTATAACTAAAAAATTTGTATATTTGTAAGCATATCATCCATTTTCAACAATAAGCTTTCAATAAATTTTTAAAAATTTCCAAAATATCCAAATATATGCAAAAAAAAAACATTTAAAAATCTAATTTACTCACCAATTAATAATATTTTCGTGTCATTGTGTAATTACATTTAGTGTCTATGAATTTGTTTGTATGTCATGTTTTAAAATTTCTTGCCAATTTCATTCTAATTAAATTTTTTTTTTTAGAAATAACTTTGTAAGTTATAAAAAGTTGCAGTGCTTAATTTATTGTTATTCAAATAAAAATAAATCACAAACACAAACATAAAGAAAAAAAAAGAAAAAAAAACACAAATTTATTAATTAATAAAAAATTTTTGTTGCTTTTTCTTTAAATCACATTAATAACAAATTGAACACCCACAAGATGGTTATATTATTTAAATTTTTTCTTTATTGATGTAAATAAAAATACAAACATAAATAAATTCAGATACAATAAATAACTATGTTTTTAAATTTTTCTACTAAATATAGGTTAATTAAATAAATAAATAGTTATATGTATGTTAATAATTAAAATTAACTTAGTACTAATTGTTAATTATTGTTTACACATTAAAAGCATCAATTAGCATTAAAAGCATTTTATTAGATTGGTTTAGCAACGACACGAGTACTATTATTATACAAAAAAGAAGCGTAATTACTATTTACCATATTTTAATAGCATATTAATTAATTTAATTAATAACAATTAATAAACAAATTAAAAAATTTGATTGTTAATGAAATTTAAATTTATGTTAAAATTTGCCACTAAAAATGTATTAACAATTTTTTCTATTTTTAGCCAAAAATCAAATTTTAAATTATTTTTTTTTTAATTTGTTATAAATCACCAAGAAATTATTATTATTTAATCATTTTACTGAAATTGAAAAACTTACCTTGCATATGAATTGTTTGAATTTTCATAAGACATACTCGTCTGATTTGGTAATATGTATTTTTGAACAAGCTACAAATATATGAAAACAAAATATTATATTCAATGTTTGAAAATATTTATATATATACATATTATTATTAATACCAACCAATATGTTAATTATATAATTTTGGTATAAATGAAATGATGTAATATTTCAGAAACTGACAGAATTTAATTTCAATATTACGCTCCTTCATTAATATACGAATTGTTAAATAAATCTTATAAAATTAATTTTCACTCCAAAAACTATCCATATAATTTCATATTAATGATTAGAATATAATTAAAAATATTCAGAAATTAATGTTACATTATTAGGAAAATTTAAGTATAATCGCTGTAAATTATACATTTGATAATTAAGCAATTTCACAGTATGTATATTATATCTCGAGAAAAATATCATATTTATATAAATAACCAAATAAATTTAGTAGCTCAGCTAAAATATTTTAGGAATAATTATCTTGTAACTATTTTTTATTATTGTTTTGCTATGCATTTAATATTAGATAAATCTCGAATAAAAAGTTATTTTTAATTATTTAAAAAATATGTATTTATGGATATTCATTTACTGTATGTAAATAATTAATTTCAAAGAGTATAAAAAATTTGCAACACAAAAAAAAATATGGCATTTACTTTAATTTTATATAATTGCATATTTATAGGATATACAATAAAACAATAGTAAATTCTATTCGTATTCAAAATTTAAGATTTTTATGTTTTAATTATAATTATTAAAATATAATTAATTGTAACTTAATTATAAATAATAAATAATTGTAAATAAGTATAAGTCAGCTTAATTTATAAAAGAACCTAACATAATTAAGTTTAGTTTATATTTATATCAAAATTGTAAAAAAGAAAGCACTCAGTAATTAATCGGAAAATTTACATAACAATAAGACAGCTAATCAGTAAATAATTCATATAATGGGTGTTGTTTTCATTTCTAATTTTTTTTTTTTTAAATAATTAATTTAAATATTAAAAAATAATTTTCAACGGAATAGTTTATAATTCACTCAAATTCCATAAATAAATTTTTAAGTACTTTGTAGCAAACAATATCATAGATAAAAAGAAAAATGAAAACAAAAGCCCGTAATCAATTTATTTCGTATCTACTTGTCTGAAAATAAGTAATTATTTAGTAATCACGATTTTAGAAATTCAATTAAAACGAAGTACAGTTAATAATACTATGAAATTAAAGATAAATTGGAAATTTCTCGGAATTAAGTGGGAATTTCCCTGTTGACAAATTACGTTACTTTAAAACAAAACAAAATATCATAAGATTAAAAACGTTTTTTATAAACTTACCCGATTGTTGCTCAAAAATTTATTACCCATATTTGCGCACATATGTATAACAAGATATAAGTTAAATAATAGATATAATGGAGCAAAAATACCTAAAAAAGGGAAATATAATAAAGTCAATATTATATTATTATATCAAAATTATAAACTTTTTATACTTACATATTAATACAAACAGATATCCACTAAGTTTTTTAGTTACTTGACTCACAACAAAATATATATTAATGGCAATTACTATAAACGTTAATATCACCGAAATTATTTTATTTGCCCTAAGGTACAAATGAAATGAAAATAATTAATATATATTTAGTATATATTATATATTATATATAATATTTATTTATATTTCTACTATACTTAATAATTTTCTATTTATACTTACAATCCATTTGTAAATTCACCCATAATGGCAGTATTCGATGTAAAAGCTATTGTTGGTATAGCTGCAAATGGTAACTGTAATGCCATTACAGCATTTAATAAATCGTTCATTCCAGATAAATCGTCAATTTGACTAAAGAATGCAACACAAAATGTTGGTACAATTGCAATTAAACGAGTTACTAATACGCGTTTCCATCTTGGCCATTGCAAATTTAAAAAACCTTCCATTGCAAATTGACCTGCATATGTACCAGTCATTGTTGAACTTTGTCCTGCTGCTAGTATGCCAACCGCCCAAATATACATAGCAGCTGCACCAAATGTACAACCTAAATATAAACCACCTTTATATAAATCAGCCTCAACTGTTTCATTATTAGCAGGAAATGTCATATTTGTGTCTGGCCACATTGTATGATTTTCACACTGATCTCTCTAATAACATTAAAAATTAGTTTTTATTGTAGAATTATTTATTTAAATGGTAAATTGATATCAAAACAGTAATATAAAAAAATACTTACAACATAATTATTTGATTTGCCGAAAAGCCCGTGGGCAAATACTGATACAACAAAAACATTTATAATAAATGATATAAATAATGCAATGCTTGCCTCAACAAAAAAATAAAAGTTGGCATCACGTACTTTAGCTGGTTGGCGACGATCAATATCTCTGGACTGTTTTTTTTAACAATATTTATTAACTTTTTTTTTAAAAACATTTATGAAAACTTTAGAATTAGTAAAAACAATTACCTTAACTAAAGCTGAATGTAAATATAAATTATGTGGCATAATAACAGCTCCAATAATTCCGACAGCCTGTATTAGAACTTTTGAATCACAACCAGAACACCATGGTATAAACATTCCTTTCATTACTTCACCTTGATCGGGAGCTGAAACTACATACTGTGGAATAAAAATTTTAATTAGTTTTCTTACTTGATAACTTTTTAAATTAATTTTATTACGTGATCCTTGATTGAAATTGAATTTCAATTTTAGAATATACATATTAATTTTATTTATCTATCCAAACTTACACCTCGCATGTTATTATTTCACTAATTATTAAAAAAAATACTTTTCATGGGTACATCACTTTCGTTTCTAAGAAACTCATATTTGTATATTATTTTCGTTTGTAATTATACTAAAGAATTATATTGTGTACAAAAATCAAGAAGTTTTAATTCATTGATTAATTGTAAATCCATAATTAATATACAGTTAAACAATTTATAAATAATCAATGCACTTAAAGTAATTCTTTTCTACATAACTTCTTAATTCACAGCCTTGCAAAATATACGATCATCTTTACACGTAAACTGATAAGAAGTAAAATAATTAATTATTTTATTTACAGTTCATTTATATTATTTAAATAATAAAAATCACTTGCGAAAGTAACTCTATATATATACTAAAATTATTATGACATCAGAATGAAAAATTATAAGTATTTAGTAATAATTATTTTAATAAATGAATATTTATTAATAGAACGTGGACAAACATTGTTTCCGGTTATTAAATTTTTTTGCATGTTATCAGTTACAACAAATAAAAATACAAGTGAGTAACACCATTTATTTATCTGTTTAAAAATAAAAAAAATTATATCTGTTTAAGTAAATATTTTAATTGATAAAAAAACAATGCAGAAATTTAAATATTTAAAGTGATTTGTAAAAGAAATATTCATTGCAAAATATTGCAATTTTTCTAGATCATATTATAATCTTCTGTATCATATTACTATTTAAATATTCAAGAGAACGTGTACAAACAAAAAATTTTCTATTTTATTTGCTTTTATTTTGATAAAGGAAAATTATTGCAACAGAAAATAATATAATAAACGACTTCAGTTCAATGTTAGTAATATGTTTGGAACAATTAGAATCTAAGGTTATTTTTCGTTGTTTTTTAATAGTTTTTATGATAAGTAAATATATTTAAAAGTTAATTATGTATATAAGTCACATATTATCACGTTAAAATAATTAAATTTACAGTAATTGCATTGTGGTTATTAATAAATATCAAAATTATGTATAAATAAATTTTATCAACATTATATTTTTTGTCAAATTATCGTCATGCCGTATTCACCGAAATTATTATTAAGAAAATATCTATCGAAAATTTGTAAACACAATCATTTAAATTGACTAAAAAATATATTGTTTTTTTATGTTGTTAAATTTAAATTTATTAGTACAACTGGTTTTTAATTTAGCTTATAACAAAAAAAAAAAATAGCTAAATATATAATTATTTTTTCTACACCCACCCCTTATGAAGTCAAGCTGAACTAGAATTTTTTATTTGTTATTGTAATTTAATTTCTGAAATTTAAAATATATTTTGTAAAAATATATACTTTAAAATTAAATAAAGTTAAATTAATCAATCTAAACTTTTAAATTCGTTGGAAATTGTACAACTAGTTTAATTATTTACAATCTAAATATAAATTATGAGCCATACGAAGCAATCTTTGCATCTTATAAAGCAATTTTCAATAAATTGCTAATTTTTTTGTTTTTCCGTTTTTATATATTCACTTACCTCATAACCAAATGTAAATGCCATTACCGCTATTAAAAATCCAAAAAAACATTCTAATTTTCTTAATCCATATTTATCCAAAAATAAAAATGTAAAAGTGTCAATAATTGTAAAAACTGTACCCAACCATAATGGAATTCTATACAAAAATGAAAAAATTTAACAAGAAATATTAACAAAAAAGACACAAATGAACTTACAGTTTATTTGATAATAAAAAAATTGCTATCGCTGTACCAATAACTTCTTGCATATCTGAACCAATAATTGCTATTTCAACCATAATCCATAATATTAAACGAGGAACTTTTTTATATTGCCTATAGCACATTTCAGCTAAATGAAGACCAGTTACAACACCCAATCTAAAAACCAAAAATTATATATATATATATATATATATATTATATTAATTTTCTCTTATTTATACCTTGCTGATAGCCTTTGCATTACCAAACCTAAAATAGTTGCTGTTAACAATACCCATAATAATTTATATTTTGCTGCAACACCACTTTGTAAATCTGATTCAATATTACCGGGATCTAAATATGCAATTGACATAAGAAAACCAGGACCGGTAAATGCCCACAATTTACGAAAACTGAAACCCTCCTATTTATATATTAAAAAATTATATATAGATCTTTATTTTGTCAGTTATATAAAAAGTAAAATGTTTTATATACCTTTTCAATTTGTGGTATTAGAATTTTTTCATCACTAAAATATGTATCAATTTGTCCTCGTAATTGTGTTAGCTCATTAACATTATTGTTAATATTATTATTATTATTAGGTAATCTTATAGTTGGTGATACTCTTGCAATTGCAGAACGGTTTGTTAATCCAGTAGTATTATGTTGCGGTGATTCCTGTTCGTCATTATTAATTATAAATTCTGGTGTACTTTCAGTTCTTTCAAAAGCTGAATTTGAAGTCATTCTAAAATGAAAGAATTATTAAACAAATATCGTATTAATTGCTTTACTATATCACTAAAATATGTTTCACATAAAAATTAATTAATTGATTACTAAAGAAGGAAAAAAATCTGTAAAAGATTATCTTATCATTAAAAAATTAAATTAAATTACTATTTATTTATTTTTTAAATAAATACTTTTCCAAAAATGTTGTATATATACAAACAAAGGTGATATACAAACAATTGATTTATTAAAACGTGACAAGTACACAATTAATTGAAAATAATTTGGGTCGTTGACTCAAAAGCTTATGAAATCCTCATCACCATAGACACGATTATAATAACATTTAAAAACTCAACTTAAATAATATATGCTGTTATCTCTATATTATAGCACCAACTTACAATGTTGGTATTAATTAAAATAGGAAAGATGTTTCAGCATAAAATAACACAATTCCACAAAAAAAATATATAATAATATTTGGACTTGATAACCTTGGAATAGACCATAGACAGAGAAATAATACTATAATCAGTTAGTTAAGGTTATTTAAATAACATTTTTTTTTGCAACTTTTGTAAATGCTAACATTTTGTTAAGGAATCTTTTTTTACAAAATAATTAATTTAATGAGTCTTGTACAAAATAGTTAATTATTTAAAATTATATATTAGTTAATTACTTAAATGTGTTCGTAGAAAATTATACAAAAATGTATTCAAAAATTGCAATTTTACAATTTCAATTTCAATTAATATACATAATTCTATGTTTTTATTTTGAATTGTTGATAATTAATTAAGTAACTAGGAAAAATATGCCACGCAGAACTAGATAAAGCAATTTTAAAAAAAAAAAAAATACTGTTTTATTTAAATGAATTCTTCTTTTTATCTATGACGACTCATTAAAAGCTGGGAATAAAATTACACAAAGGAAATTAAAGATTATATTTGAATACTGAAAAAAAATTACGAATGTTAAATAATCAGTAAATTCTTACTTGACGTTTTGGTGTAATTAATTTCTTCTTTCACTTAATAATTTTTTTTTACTAGCTTGGTTTCAATTTTGTTTAGTTAAAATACAAAATTAGTATTATTTTTTTAAAATGTCTTGTAATTTAATGTTTCATTTTACTAAATTTTTATATTATAAAATTTATTTACTTATATTTTGTCGCAATTTGGAAATTTTTTTTTCTTCTTTGAAATTTGTACTGTGTTGAAATCAAAATAAAAAAAAATATAACCTGCGAACAGGATGGCCAACGATGAACAACTGTCAGAATCGGAAATTAAATTAATTTGAGAAGTTTAAATGAGTGAAGACAGTATTTGTGTTATGATTGTGAAATTCAAGTAATGTCGTGTGAAATCAAAAACAAACTAAATAGTTGTAGTAGATTTTTGTTGTTTTCTTGTAATACTGTCGGTGGGTAATGTCGAAAATAAAAAGGGATTAAAGACAAATTGAATTTAAGGCAGTTAACTATAATTTTAAAATTGTTCTAAAATAATTTGAATATTTGGGTTACATGATATAAAGGAGTAATTTCTTTCATTGTTTATATACCTAAGGGGAATTTTAAAATCTAAATAGTTTAAATGTACAATTAACTAAAAAATTATTTAAATATTTACTTACAATTTTATTAAATACAGGTTCTTAATGATACGGCTATGTTGGGTCATTTCATTCTT
The DNA here is from genome assembly GCA_963932195.1 of Empis livida. Classification (NCBI taxonomy): domain Eukaryota; kingdom Metazoa; phylum Arthropoda; class Insecta; order Diptera; family Empididae; genus Empis; species Empis livida. The sequence continues at coordinate 61,003,684 of OZ010645.1, forward strand.
ATAGTATTGCGAAGGCGCGCAATATTAAAACAAACAATAAAATCGGAAAAGCGTGAAACTAATCTGTCTGTTTCCACTATGTATTTATGCTCAATTTGTAGTCTTCCTTTCACACCCTCTCGTCTATAAACTAATTTTATGGAGGGGATATTTGTGCATCGAGAAACAGAAATTTTAAGTGATGCACGAGGTACTACGCACTAATACCAACATAACAAAGAATAAAAAACATGTTGGGTTCAAAATTATGTTTTTGAATACATAAGAATAAATTGAATATTTACCCACACATACAAAAGTTTTAACAGTTCGTAAATATAAGTATGAACAAGAAGTGGTGACTTATTGGCATACTAGTCGGCCTAATTACTATAGCCAAGCCATCAAGAATTAAATAACCAAGAAAATTTTTTTAAAAAATCCAGCCTACTTTCGCCGACTGCGATAAATAACTGCGAAGACTGCGTTTGCATTCTGAATTTTAACCCAACGGACTTTTACTGGAAATCTGAATTAATGACCGGCTGCCTGCGAGAACTCCGCAACGAATGAATTCTTGCCCGCAGCCACAACTACAACTTCAAAAAATGGATTAACTCTCTGTTGACCAAATTATACTCGCAACAAAACAAAGAATAGAGAACTCAAAATTTTCATTAACCAGCGCCAACCCCAACATTAGAGATTGCCATACATATGTATACTTGGACAAACGAAACCACTCGATGCTTTACATTTCTTGAACAAACCCCCAAGTTAGTGCGATTTGCAATAGTGGCTTGTAGATATATTAGAATATATATCAATATTAAATGATGAAGAAAGTGTTAACAGGTTATAAGCTTTCTAGTTTTTTTTAGTCATTTAATATATTTTCTTTATTTCTTAATAAATTTTCTTTATGATTAATATAAATTTAACAGTCAATTAATTTATAAGATCCAAAAACATACAAATACAAAATAGGCAATAATAAAAAAAAAATATAAAAATAAAATAATACATTAATTAAAAAAATACATATATATTTAATGTATATAAAAAAAAAACGAGCAAAAATGTTTGCAAACTTTTCAGAAAACTTGGAATAATACATTTTTTAAGTATTAAGTAACCAAATTTATTATGTTTGTTGTTGTTCAACTAATTGAACATAATTAGCCGGAAAAAGGCCATAACGATTTTTTGATAATCCTCGCCACCATCCTTCATCAATCTAAAAAATAAATAAATTTTAATAATAAATAAAATTTACATAGCGAAAAATAAAATGTACCATTTCAATATGTGTAATTATATCATCAGGATCAAATGAAATTTCATCATCTGCTGCTGCCTGATAATCATACAAAGCAACTGCTTTTATTCCAGTATCGTCAATATATTCTGAAATATTTTCTTGATTTTGATAAATAGGCTCTTCAATAACTTCCTGTGATTGAATTGGAGCTGGTGCGGGATCAACTGCAACAGCTTGCTTCTGTTCATTAAATTCAATTGGCGGTGCAACAACTTGTGTATTATTATAAATGGGTTCTTCTTCTTCAGTCTGTTTTTCAGTAATAGTTTCTTGATTTTCAATTACTGGTGGAATAGCATTTCGTATGAAATCAGGTATTAAATCAGGTTGCACTTTTTGTTGCTGTGCAATTGGTTCTACAACGTTTTCTACTTTCTTTATTGCATCTACAGTTTCTTTTGGCAATTTAATGGGCGCTTTACGTTCGAATTGTGGTGGTGATTGTTCATTTACTGGAGATTGAATTTGATTAAATGCGCTTATTGCACTACCAATACCACCAGTTCGACCAGTTTCTACATATGTTGCTTTTCGTGTTGTAACTGCGACTTTTTCTTCACCACTTGTTTCAAAATCAGTTCGTTTAGCAGCTTCCTCCCGATCTAATTTATCTTTTTCTTCTCGGATACGTTTTTGTTCTTCAGCTTTACGTTTTGTATCTTCTTCAGTTGCTTTAGCAAAATTTTCAAATTTTGCTCTTAAATTAGAGGGTTTAGCGCTTCCAATATCGGGTTTAACTTTTGTATAATTTGTACCGATTTTATCCTTTTGTTCAGTGAAACCTACGGCTGATTTATCCATTCGATCATTTTGTACACCAAATTTACCACCAAAACCCTTTCAACAATTTTGAAATTTAAATACAAAAAAAATATGAAAAATTTTATTTATTTACAATTTTATGGTCAATTTGACTTTCATGTTTTTGTGGAGCTTCTATATAATCCCAACCGACTGCTGATTTATCAACACGATCATTTTCAATACCAAATTTACCACCAAATCCTTTTGAATAATCTATAATAGAAAACCATTTTCATATACATCTACAGTAATACAGTTGTAAATAAAATACCTTTTTGTGAATTATGTTTTTCAAGTTTTTCCAAATGATCCCAACCTACAGCTGATTTATCAACTCGATCATTTTGTACACCAAATTTACCACCAAAACCTTCAGAATAATCTTTTTGGGAGCAATGTTTAACAACTTTCTCTTTATAGTCCCAACCTTCAGCACATTTATCAACACGATTCTTTTCAATACCAAATTTACCACCATAACCAAATCCTATATTTAAATCTTCAGCGTGTTTTTTCTTCATATCAGCGTCAGATTTTTCAGTTTCGTCCCGTAATTGCTGCATACTAAAATTATTTTTGTTAAATTATTTTTTAGGTTAAATTATCAAATTTTTATATACTTAATGGCACCGGCAGTTCGACCACTCCCTTCAATTGTCTTCGATCCCCATCGTTGTTCTTCTTCACTAACATCATTTACAAAATCTGGATCTGTTTCCCAATCATCATCATCATTATTAACTACCTGAAATATTTCATAAATAGAAAGCAAAAAACATAAGAAAAATGAAAATCCTTTAATTACATTATTGGTTTGATGACCTGCACTAGCTTTCCACATTTTCTAAAAACAAAAAAAAAATTTGTACTACTTTGTAAAAACTATTAATCACAAATTTAAAAACTCTGGGGAGTGGCACAGATAAGCAAAATAATATTATTAAATTATATTGCACAGCACTTAACGAATTGACAACTTTATTAAACTTTGTTGTAACAATAATATAATAAATATTTAATGTAAACTAAAAATTATTAGTGGATGATTCACCAATAAAGAAAAATTATAAACAGGTATTTTGTTTCTGTATTCTCAATTCAACTTTGACTTTTTTTTGCATTCTGTAGTTCACTTGAAAAATAGATAAAAACAAAATTTGTAGTTTAAGATAACAAGTTATGTTATGAAGTTTATATGACGACACATTGAATACTAAAAAAAAGTTACAGATTCTGACCTTTATTTCCAGAAATAAATTTGTTTAAATTCTTCTGTTATAAAAATTTATAAATAAATTTGACTTATATTATATAATTATGTTTTATAAATTTTACTTATTATGTCGAAATAATATGTTAATTAATTTTCCAACCATGTTTAATTCAGTTTTGCAACTATCTAAATTCTAAATAAACACTGTGTCACGCATTAGTTGAAAAACTCGATAGTTGAAATTTGTTTATTGGTATATATTTATATTCACGTTTTATCTAGGTAGTCATGCATAGTTTTCAGAATAAAGAATAAGAATTGCTTTATTATTCCAAAATTGATGTGTTATTTATTTAGCAGGACACTATTTACTTGATAAAAATGGTAAACAATATAAAACATTTTATGCTCTTTTAAATTCCTCAAAAATATACTTTAGTTGTAAACAGTTTGACTTGATCTGTTTCGGAAATATATCGATTATCTGTCCCCAATATTTCAATGTTTGCACTATACTTGAAATATTTCAATAAATATTTAATACTTACGTTAATTTGTTTGTTGAACATATTTTGAAATTTTTATAACATAAATAATTTGTAATTAGATCGAATAATTACTTTTATTTAGTTTTTGATTTCTATCAATCAAATTTTTTTATTTCGATACTATCACTTCTTTTTTAGCTGTATTTCTTATTTAAATATCTAGATACATTAGATTTTTTTATCTGAAATCCGATTAAATTGTCTATGAGAAATAACACTTTCAGAAAGTGTGCCAAAGCCGTCTCCATAGCAGAATCTTTTGTTTATATTTCCTAGACTACGCCAGTTTTAGTGAACTAAAAACGAATTTTTATTACATTTCTTCAAAATTACCACTTAATTTTAAAATATTTAATTACATTATATTATGCAAGTAAAACTAAAAGATTCATATTTGGCCCTTAGAACCATCCTCCATATCGTCGCTATTTTCATGTAACTGTTAGTTTATAGTCGTATTATGAACATCAATAGTATTAAGTATATTTCGAAATAATAAGTTTGGAAATTGTTTGATTATGAAATTTAATAATTTACGTAGACCATATGTAACAATATTTTATCATTCATTAAAAAGAATTAAAAGATAACACTTTGATTTCGTTCTCTAAATAGAAAAATAAACTTGATAAAAAAAGGAACCGTTTCACAACCGCGAAAAAAGTAGGTCAACTTTAAAATATTTATTAGAAAGAAAAATCCCAAAGCATTGAATTAAATTAGTATTTAAAAAAGAAACCAATTATAATTTTGATTACCTATATTATAACGATTTCTATTTCATTTAATATTTATTTTACCCATATTTGAAATACTTTGTTGTATAAATAATGTGAAATATTGACTGAAATAGGAAATACCGTATATAAAACATAAAAAAAATCGTTTATTTACACATGTGTTTAAATAAAGTGTATTACTAATATAATTATTTTTTGCAATTGTATCTTTCCTTTTTTAAATTTATAAATTTCATAAGCAATTATAAGAAATAATTTTATTTGTTCCAAGAAATTAATGAAAGTGTTATTTAAGTTTGGCAGAGTTTTCCAAGGGTTTACAATTTTGCTCCTATTTTAATTTTCATTTCGTTTCATCCGCAATCTAAGCAAATAGTTTTTTTAAATAATAAATAATAAATTAGTTTTAAAATTTTTAAATTAGTTTGTTTATATAATTTATTATTAAATTCAAATTAATTAATTATTTTGATAATTATGTATTAATAAATAAAAAAAATGAATTCATTTTTATTAATTTAATGAGAACAAATATTTGCGAAGATAATGGCTGGGAATGTTTTATAATTAAATATTCGGTTTCTTAAATATTTTAAAATTCTTTATCTATTCTTTATTAAATATTTAAGTAAATTGTAAGATTTTATTATTTTAGGATTAAAATTTATATGATAAAATCTTACAAATCTAAATATTTTGAATTGTTTTAAACTTCACTGACAAAAATGTTATATTTACATAAAGAATATTATTTTCGTATATGAAATATTTCAACAAACTAAATGTCATATAATTTTATCAGTATGTTAACTAAAAGCCAATCATAATGGATTGGTTTATAGGGAACTATTAAAATCAGCAGCAAACCCAGAAAAATCAGCAGTATATAAAGAGACGTGCTCGCAATCATAATGGCTACATTCCCTAAAAAAAAATTAAAGTTCTTAAATATAATATTCTTAATAATAAGTGTTAATAAAAGACCATTTATAATATTAAAAATTATTTAATTTTTTTTACAAACTAAATAAACGGAATTTATATGAAATAAATTTTAGATGAAAAATAAGTTGACTTTATACGGAAAGTGAAATAAAATTTAAAATTTTCTACAAAGAAAATTTTTTTTTAATATGTCTCGACTATAGAGAAAAAGTCTGTATAAAAATAAATGGGGTCGAATAATAAGTAAGTATTTTTGAAAACTACTTTTTATACCAATTAATTAAAATTCTACATGTTCCAAAATTTTTTTAGGTTGGAATTTATCTACTAAAAAAAAACCACCTTCATTATTTAATTGTCTTGAAATTAATTTTTTTTCCAACCTTTCCCTTTTTTTCTGCCATCATACACTTTCCCAAAAATAAAATGGGTTCAATTTTTCAGCGCGTCCTGCTAGATAATATAAATTTCCTAGGATAATAAATTTTTATAAATTTATTTTAATCGAAAAAATTTTTGGTGACAAAACTAATTTTAATATACTTATTTTTAATTAGGAAAGTGAAGTGTTTGTGTGGCAATCATAATTTTTTCTTAATTCAATCTTCAATAATTAAATAAATAAAAAAATAAAAAAGAGAAGCAAATTATTGTATGGAAAGTACACATTTGACGTTATTAATATTTTTTTCATTTTGTCTTTCTTTGCATTTGCTTAGTTTCTTTTTTTTTTACGAATGGCTGACTTCATTTTTATTTTATTTTATCGCTATCTGAATAAATAAAAAAAAAATAATGATGAAAAAAATATAATATAAATAGAAATAATTTAAAATCTTAACCTGTTAACCTTTGACTTTAGATTTTTGATTATCAGCAGCAATACAAAACCCAAAAATATTTTCATCAATAAAAATTATATAATTTTAAAAAAAATGTATTTAATGTTTTTTTTTTACTATGAACACAGTCAATCACCTTTAGATTGAATTAAAATAAATAATTTTTAAAATCAAAATTAAAATTGATCTTCTAATTAGAATATTTTCAAACTATGATAATTTGAGAAGTTTTAAATTTTCTTTTATTTTTAGAATTTTCATCAACTACAATATTTACTTTTTTTTTTTTTAAATCTAAATTACTCGTGTTTCAATTAACAATTAATTGACGGCGTGAACATTATCAATACCGACAATAAATATAATTAAATAATGATTATAAAATTAATGACGTATCTATTTCTTCAGTTTAAAGTTTTATCTCAAATTATTTCCTTTATTTTCCCTTGATAATTCGATTTACATGTACTTATTATTCTAATTAGGAGTTTTGTTGTTTGATAGCGATTGGCTACAATAAATGTAGGCACACAAAAAAAATGTATATGAAAATTATTATTGTTATACGAATAAATAAATTCGTACCCCTGACAAAAAAAAATGTGTTGTTATAATTATGATTATTATAATTTTCTGTATATATAATGAACAAACAATTTAATATAAACGTTATAATTTTAGGTATACACAGAAACACACACATATTTACTTAACTAAAAAGCTAGATTTAAAATCCCTTGATTTTATTGATTGAATAGCTGCAGCTCAACAAGCTAAAAACATAAACCATATATAGAAAATAGAAGTAAAGAAAACTTCACCATGACATCGAGGTAAACATTTTTTGTTATTCGTTATTGATTTTCTATTCTATTTTTGGGTTTTTTCATATTTGTTTTATTTTTAGACTTGATCGTTTATTTATATTACTTGAATCTGGTTCATCAGCAGTAACAAGACATGCTGCTGCTAAACAAATTGGTGAAGTTCAACGTTTATATCCACATGAACTACATAATTTATTAAATCGTTTAATCGGTTATCTACATAGTAATACATGGGATACTAGGATAGCAGCAGCACAAGCTATTGAAGCTGTTTTAAATAATGTTCCTAAATGGAATCCACAACCAAGTCCAATTAAAAATGGTACATATATATAAAAATATATTTTATAATATAATATCTAATTTATAATGTTCTTATTTTTATATTGTAGAAAATCCTGATAATAAATTAAATTTAAATCCAGAACAAATGTTATCATTTAAAGTATTTAATTTAGTACAAGTTTTACAGAAAGGTGCCAGATTAATGGGATCCGAAGGTACTGAATTTGATTCACAATTAGATGATAATTCAACAGATCGTTTAATACAGCAACGGGCAATGTTACATGAAAAATTAGGTATATCACAAGCTAGTAAATTGGGTATAATATTTAATGATATGATTACTGATGATGATATGAAATCACAAAGTAATTATAATATTAATGAGCAAAAGGTAAATTTAAAATACTGAAATTATAAATAGCAAAATTTATTATGATTTCTATTATAGGTTCCCGTTCAGGATATTTTAAAATTAAAACCAAAAATTGGTATTTATCAGGGTAATGGTCAAACTGGTATGAGTTGCAGGGAAATGAATAGAGCACGTCGAAAAGCTAGACAAAATCAAATTTCATCAAATTCTTCATCATCAAATTTAAATCGTAGTAATTCATCGAATGGTAATGGTTCAACAACATCAACACCTAGTAGTAGTGCAACATCTAATGTAGATGAACCGGAAAAGAAAAAAATTAAAATTGATAATGAAGAAAAATTTGAAATATTTTATAGTTTAAATCAGCCAGTTCCTGATGCAACTGGTTCGTGGAGTGCCGAGGCGTATAGTTGGCCATTGGAACAATTTTGTTCACGTTTATATTTAGATTTATTTAATCCAAAATGGGAAATTCGACATGGAGCAGCAACTGCTTTAAGAGAATTAATGAATACACATTCATCTGGTGCAGGAAAATGTGTTTTGATGACTAAAGAAGAAGTAAATTTAGAAAAAATATATAATTAAACATTCTGATTAAAAATTATTTAATGTTTTTTTTAGATGGATATTAATCATAGTTTATGGCTTGAAGATGCTGCATTACGTTTCCTTTGTGTACTTTCCTTAGATCGTTTTGGTGATTTTGTTTCTGATCAAGTTGTAGCACCAGTACGTGAAACATGTGCACAAGTTTTAGGTACATTATTAAAAGATATGCCAATGGATAAAGTATATGAGACTATAAATGTTTTATTAAAACTAATGACGCAAAATGAATGGGAAGTACGTCATGGCGGTTTATTAGGATTAAAATATTTACTAGTTGTACGTGAAGATTTATTACCAAAATTTTTACCATTAATTATAAATAATGTATTGATGGGTTTATTGGATTCAGTTGATGATGTCGGTGCTGTAGCTGCATCTACATTAATACCAGTTGCTACATGGTTACCAAAATTATTAAATACCAAACAAGTATCTGGTATTGTAGAAATGTTATGGAATTTATTATTAAATCAAGATGAATTAACGTCAGCATGTAATAGTTTTATGGGTTTATTAGCAGCGATATTAAGTTTACCAAATGCGGCAAATTGGATAGAGTAAGTAAATTAGATTATATTTATTTAATTTATAAATTTATTGAATGTTTTGCATGCAATTTCTTTTTTTTTTAGAATGGAACCAATGTCAATTTTAATACCACGTTTATGGCCTTTCTTAAGTCATAGTACAAGTTCAGTACGTAAATCGACTTTGCAAACTTTAAAAACATTAACAGAAAATAATTTAAATACAATTAATAGTACATATAATAATACTACTTCAAGTGCAACGATCACCAATGAAGTCGAAGAAATGAAAGTTGAAACAATAAAATTAAATGAAAATAATGAAAAAAAATTAAAATTAAATTTTGGTGTTAAAGATTGGCAAGCACCACTATTACAAGAAGCTCTACGTCATATTTACCAAAGAGTACTAGTTGAACCAAATCAGGATATACAAAATATTGCAATTGAAGTTTGGATGAATTTAATTAAACATGCTGAATTATCTGCTCTGTTACATGCAGCATGTCCATATGTATCATCATGGATATGTTTAGCTATGCAACCAGCACGTTTAGCATTTGATTCATCACTATTATTATTTCCCAAACCATCATTACAAGGTGGTAATCGTGAAAAACGACGAATTGGGGAAGATTTAGGTGGTAATACAGTAATACAGCAAAAATTCTATTTAGGTGGTAATGAATCAACACCACAAGATATACGTGAAAAAAATTTTGTACGTGCCCGTGTAAATGCGGCTAAAATATTAGGTGAATTGTCAAAATATTTAGTACAACCAGCGCCAGGTGTTGAATATACAGCTGAATTAGAAAGTCCAGTTGATTGTTATACAAAAGTTTTATTGGGATATTTACAATCACGTTCTGCGGTGCAACGTTTAGTTTGTGGTATGATTATAGCATTTTGGGCACGTTCAGATACATCAATATGTCCAGGACCTAAACAATTACAAGATAAATTAAAATATTGTGTTATGGAATATGTTTATTATGATGAAGTTGCTTTATCCTTTACGAGGTAAGCTACAGGAAAATTTAATTAAGATTTTTTAAGAAAATTATTAATGTTGTTTTTTCCATATTTAAGACTTTTACAAGAAGCTAATGATTTTATTTCAACATTAAAAGAATATAAAATATCTGTACCAGATTTTGATCAATCAAAAGTTTTAACATTAGATCAAATTCAATTGTTGAGTACAACACTAACAGAAAATATACGTGAAAAATATTTTTTAAAACCAAAAATTCATGATATGATTGATGATCGACGCAAATCATTACAAAACTCATTTAAACAAACAAATTTTGAACAAAATTCATTAAATTTAGGTGCACAAGCAGCATTAGCTGGTGCTATAGTTTATATGAAATGTTTACCAGATAAATTAAATCCTGTTATTAAACCACTAATGGAATCAATAAAACGTGAAGAATGTGAAATATTACAGCAATTATCAGCTGAATATTTAGTTGAATTATTAAATCAAGTTGTTGACCGTCAACCCAGTCCAAATAATAAAATAATTACAAATTTAAGCGCATTGTTAAAAAGTGATAATAATGCTACTCCAAAAGTTGTAAGAATGTATTTTTATTTATTTAATTGAATGTTGTTTAACTGTATTGATTTTATTTTTACTAGATTTATCCTATAAAAAATATTTCGGAATATAATAAAAATGAAATAAATCCATTTTATGGTATTCTTTCATTACCAAATCAACAGAGAAATGATAATAATATTACCCCCTCAGTACCACGTGGTCCTGGTCGACCACCATTACAAATGGATATATCATTAGAAGAAATGTTAGCTGCTGAGGATCCAGTAAGATTAAAAATTATCAATTTTAGAAATATGTATATTGTTTTATTTGTTTTGTTCTAATTTCAGAATAATAAATTAAATCGCATTCAAAGAATTGGTGCAACATTTGCAATTAATGAAATTTGTAAATATTTCGGTGGGGAGTTAATTACAAAAGTACCATCAATTTGGACAATTTGTTTTAATACAATTGAAAGAATTTTATTAAAAGCCCCATCAATGGATGATTTAAAAACAAATTTCTTATTGATTAATCAAGATGATACGAATGATTTAATCACTTCACTACAATTAACTGAATCAGCTATTCCAAATTTACATAAATCATTACATAATGAAATTTTTCAATTATTACCAAAATATCGAATTCTATTAACACATCCACTTAAAGCTGTAATTATTTTATTAAAATATTTATACATTTTTTCTAAATTTTTAAAATATTAATTTTTATAGATTCGTAGTATGGTTGCACGTTGTTTAGCTACAATTGCCACAATTAATGATTGTTTAGTAATGAATTTTATTGTTGATCATGTAATAACGTTACTTGAAACTGTTGAAAATATTATATATAGACAGGGTGCAGCGGAAACAATTGATCGAATTGTGGGTAAATTGCAATTTAAAATGGTTCCATATGTTGTACTTCTAGTCGTTCCCCTATTAGGTAAATACAAAGAATAATTATTTTAATTAGAATAAAATATTATTTAATTATTTAGGGAATATTGTTTTTTGTTTGGCAATTTTTGAAATCATATTAAATCAATAATATCCGAAAAATTCCGATGTACTGCGAAAAAACAATATTTCTAAAAAAGTCTTCATAAAAAAATAATTAAAATACTAAAAATTTGTGATACAGGTCGTATGAGTGATCCTGATGAATCTGTAAGACTGATGTCAACTCATTGTTTTGCCACATTAATACAATTAATGCCATTAGATATGCATAGTAATAATAGTCAAACATCATCATCATTATCTCCTAATAACTCAACAGGCACCACAAATAATAATACAACTACAAATAACATAATTCCATCAAAAGAATTGCAAGCACGTAAAACACGTGATCGTGAATTTCTTGAATATTTATTTGCTCCAAAAACCATACCAGATTTTAAAGTACCAATTGAAATAAATGCTGATTTACGTAGCTATCAACAATCGGGTATTAATTGGTTATGGTTTTTGAATAAATATAATTTACATGGTATTCTTTGTGATGATATGGGATTAGGTAAAACTTTACAAGCAATATGTATATTAGCTGGTGATCATTATTATCGTAATAATAAGAAATTAACAGAATTACCAAGTATTGTTATATGTCCACCAACATTAACTGGCCATTGGGTATACGAAATACAAAAATTTTTACCAAATAAATTTTTAAATCCATTACATTTTGTTGGTTTACCAGTTGATCGTGAAAAATTACGTCATAAAATTGGAAAATATAATTTGGTAGTTGCACCATATGATACAGTGCGAAAAGATATTGATTTTTTTAATACAATAAATTGGAATTATTGTATTTTGGATGAAGGACATATAATTAAAAATGGTAAAACAAAATGTTCAAAAGCTATTAAACAATTAAAAGCAAATCATCGTTTAATATTATCTGGTACACCAATACAAAATAATGTATTAGAATTGTGGTCGCTATTTGATTTCTTAATGCCTGGATTTTTAGGTACTGAAAAACAATTTATGACACGTTATAGTCGGCCAATATTAGCTAGTCGTGATGCTAAAAGTTCAGCTAAAGATCAAGAATCTGGTGTATTAGCTATGGAATCATTACATCGACAAGTTTTACCATTTTTATTACGTCGAGTTAAAGAAGATGTATTAACTGATTTACCACCAAAAATAACACAAGATTTATTGTGCGAATTAAGTCCATTACAAGAAAGACTGTATGAAGATTTCAGTAAAACTCATTTAAATTCTGAAATAAAAGATTGTTTAGAACATTTAGGTAATACAGATAATCTAAATAAAAAAACTCATATATTTCAAGCATTACGATATTTGCAAAATGTTTGTAATCATCCAAAATTGGTATTAAATCAAAATCATCCAGAATATGAAAAAATTACGAAAGAATTATGTCAATCTAAAGCTACATTAGATGATATTGAACATTCAGCTAAATTACCAGCTTTAAAGTAAGTCCACTATTTATCATAGATGACGATTTTTAATAAAAAAAAATCTAATTTTATTTCTGTTATAGGCAACTATTATTAGATTGTGGAATAGGTGTTGAAAATGAAACTGTTAGTCAACATAGAGCTTTAATATTTTGTCAATTAAAAACAATGTTGGACATTGTTGAAAAAGATTTACTTAAAAAACATTTACCTTCAGTTTCATATTTAAGATTAGATGGGAGTGTACCAGCATCGCATAGACATGAAATTGTTACAAAATTTAATGGTGATCCAAGTATTGATGTTCTCATTTTAACAACTCAGGTAAAAAATAATATATTTGGAAATTTTAATATTTTATTAAGAAATTTTGACAATTATAGGTTGGTGGTCTTGGTCTAAATTTAACTGGAGCCGATACAGTAATATTTGTTGAACATGATTGGAATCCAATGAAAGATTTACAAGCAATGGATCGAGCACATCGTATTGGACAAAAGAAAGTTGTTAACGTATATCGTTTAATAACTCGAAAATCATTAGAAGAAAAAATTATGGGTTTGCAAAAATTCAAAATTTTAACAGCAAATACTATTGTTGGTGCTGATAATGCATCCATGGAAACAATGGGTACAGATCAATTATTAGATTTATTTAATCTATCAGAAGATGAAAAATTAAAAAGACAATTATCTGGTGAAGGTACTTCAACTGGTAAAAGCAGTGGAAATTTATCAGTAAAACAAGTTTTGGAAACTTTACCAGAATTATGGGAAGAAAGACAATATGAGGAAGAATATGATTTAACACAATTTATGAAGTCATTAAAAAAGTAAAATTAATTATATTTTATCAAATTTGAAATACAACACAAACATTAGTTTATTAAATTTTAATATCATTACTATTAATAATTATTCATTCAATTAATTTCAATTTTTTTTATGTTTTACAAGATTTTTTTTTTTAAATAAGAAAAGTGTATTGAAATATATTTTTTTGTTTTGATTTTGAATTAAATTAATTTGAGTAAATATTGTGGGGATTTTTTATTAATAAGTCAACATTGGAGCACTAAAGCTTCTGGATACCGAAAATCTAACAAGATTAAAGCGTAAAAAGCTATTTGACCTAATTTAATATAAATAAGGACGTAATATACATATACAAAGATCAGACCTAATTTTCGGGGAACCCCTGGGCGACCTAAAAACTCTCAAATTTAGATTAAGATTGGAAATGTAATCTAATAGTTGATCCATTGCGACTAGTCTTAGATGTTTAAAAAGTCAACATACATACTTAAGGAAAAAAAATATGTTGCAACGCTTTGACTCTGCTTTGAGCCGCTTTACCGGTTTTAACGCAGTCGGAGGAAAATAGATTATTGACTAAGCAGTTAATAGATCAGAAGAAAAAAATAAATATGTTGCAAATACCGTATGTTCAATTTAAAGTTCAGCAATTAAATTAGTTAAAATATTTCACAATCGCTATCTGTTTCAACTAATTTTAAGTTTAATCACCTTTATTCGCAAGAAACCGCAAAAAAATGCGTCATAAATATTTCGTCAACTATATTTAAATTTTTTGGTTAGAAACATTTCCCTTGGAATTTTCGAGAATTATATTTTATTGGGATTTGGGAAGTTTTCTTGTCACCCGTTTAATTTTCTGTTATCTAGTCTGGCAATACTGTATAACCTTAAATAAAAACCCCCGCTCAATTAAAATTCTCTTCAGTTTAAATAGTCTCTTCGTGTAGTGAAGTGCTAAATTGATTATTCCTACGGTCAAAAGTTTTCAATTTTTACAAAAGTGGTTCAACTTATAAGAAAAAAAAATATTTAATTATATTTTTAAATTAAATCGAGTAAAACAAAGTAAGTATATTTTTTAAATTATAATATTTTGAATTTTAAATTTGATTTTTGTGAAATTTTTAATATTAAAGAAAACGCCCATAAAATAATCAAAAATCATTATCTCTCTTCCCTCCCGGAGCAGTCCAGTCTAATGGATTCCCATTTTAAAAAAAAAATCAATAAATTAAATAATTTAATAAATTTAATTTCCTTTATGAATTTTAATTCAAAATTTATAGGAGGATAAAATAATTTCCAATAATTATATAAAATTTATTTTAGAAATTCTAGGTCATATGGTTGGTATTCTAGTATGACAATTTTGTAATTAATTATAATTCCTTGAAATGACGCTAATTTGTGGCGGGATGAGGGCATCAAACTTGATTTCTGGATGCTTCCATTTATAAAGATACACCTGGCCTTGTGTTATAATCATAATTAAATTTCTAGTTTCTGTGAATTCAAGTGAATCACAAAAAAAAAGAAGAAATAAAGTGACGTCATACTTTCTTAAACATTTTCTGCATTTGATCTTTAATTGCAAAAATGATTTACGGGAGATAGAAGAAAATTAGGTTAAAGAAATTAATTTTTTCTTTTTGATAGCTTGTACGACGCTTGCACCAAAAAATTTCATTTCAGTATTCAGTTTTATTTTGTTGTATATGCATCAGTCATAAAATGGCTGCGCAAAGAAACAAAGGAAAAATTCAATATACTGTAAAAGTTTTTAATACAAAACGTTATACAGCAGTTGTTAGTTAGGTATATTTTCCACGTGATTGGTTCTTAACCCAATATGGTTTTTTCCCTGTATTCTATTCTATAATATGGCATAAGCACATGGTCGTCGCTTGTATCGATCCGATAATATAACAAAAGAAAAAAAATGGTTCTCGTAGTTTCTAGAAAAACTCGAATCATTTTCGTGTGCTTGGTAATATCGCTATCATTTTTTTCTGTTTGTGTTAGCATAATAAAATATTGAATAAATAATTTTTAAAATGAAAAAGATTAAAAAAACTATACAACGAAAATGAAAAACACGTTTAATTGAGAACGTTTCTTATTTCATATATATTTTTGCTTGCGTAACTTAAAATTGAGAATTTGAATTTTTTATTGTGTATATTTAAAATATCTAGGAATTTTTTTAGAAATTTAATTAGAGAATTCTACGTTTTTTTTTATAAAAAAAAAAATACGATTTAGTTAAATTTTGATAAGAACCATATAATATTTAATCATGGTTAACACTTCCGCATTAATTTAAAAAATGCTTTGGTTTAATAATTTAAAAATATGTATTATTTATTATGTAAATTATTAGTAAAATAAATATTTATTTAATTGGGGAAAAATGTAAAATTATATTTAGCTTGCATTTTATTACTAGGAGTAATGTACAATTTTTTTCCTCAAATATGATTTAATTATATTAGTTTGATTATTTATTTATGATTTTCCAATTAAACATTATATAAATTTATATAATTTCCTCATAATTCTCATGCAATCTTTTCACACAATTTAAACAAATTTTGTGCAAATTACAATAAAGCAGAATAATATTTTTTTTTACTCTTATCGAGAAATTATTTCAAAATTTCTGGTTTTTTTCCTTTGCAATTAAATGTGTATAAAAACCACAATCATAAAGAAAATTTCGGTTATTTCTCCATGTTTCATCCGAAAATCAATATTTTTTTCTTATTCATAACCTCAAAACATTTAACAGTGATAATTTTTTATTACTTGTACAATGACCATAAATACTCTTCCAATTGAAAAATTGATTAAAACTTTAAAGTCAATAAAAGTTTTAAGTCAATCAAAATACCTTTAAAAAACTAATTTCACATAATAATCAATTTTGAAATTTTATTACTTTTAAAATCAAATTATTCCTAAATATTAATTTATAAAATAAATAATTTTTTTTTTCATTTATTTATTTTAATTTACAGAATTAATTAAAAATGTCTAAAGCTCCAGCTGTTGGTATCGATTTAGGTACAACCTATTCATGTGTTGGTGTATTCCAACATGGTAAAGTTGAAATAATAGCTAATGATCAGGGTAATCGTACAACACCATCATATGTCGCATTTACTGAGACAGAACGTCTTATTGGTGATGCTGCTAAAAATCAAGTTGCTATGAATCCAACAAATACAATTTTTGATGCTAAACGTTTAATTGGTCGTAAATTTGAAGATTCAACTGTACAAGCTGATATGAAACATTGGCCATTTGAAGTTGTATGTATTGATGGTAAACCAAAAATAGAAGTAACATATAAAGATGAAAAGAAAAATTTCTTCCCGGAAGAAATATCATCAATGGTTTTAACTAAAATGAAAGAAACAGCTGAAGCATATTTAGGTAAAACTGTTACAAATGCTGTTATTACAGTACCTGCATATTTTAATGATTCACAACGTCAAGCAACTAAAGATGCTGGTACAATTGCTGGTTTAAATGTATTACGTATTATTAATGAACCAACAGCAGCTGCAATTGCATATGGTTTAGATAAAAAAACATCTGGTGAACGTAATGTATTAATCTTTGATTTAGGTGGTGGAACATTTGATGTATCAATTTTATCCATTGATGATGGTATATTTGAAGTTAAATCTACAGCTGGTGATACACATTTAGGTGGTGAAGATTTCGATAATCGTTTAGTAACACATTTTGTTACTGAATTTAAACGTAAACATAAAAAAGATTTAACTTCAAATAAACGTGCATTACGTCGTTTACGTACATCATGTGAACGTGCAAAACGTACATTATCATCATCAACACAAGCCAGTATTGAAATTGATTCATTATTTGAGGGTACTGATTTTTATACATCAATAACACGAGCACGTTTTGAAGAATTAAATGCTGATTTATTCCGTTCAACAATGGAACCAGTTGAAAAAGCAATTCGTGATGCTAAATTAGATAAAGCTGCTATTCACGATATTGTTTTGGTAGGTGGTTCTACACGTATTCCAAAAGTACAACGTTTATTACAAGATTTCTTTAATGGTAAAGAATTAAATAAATCAATTAATCCAGATGAAGCTGTTGCTTATGGTGCTGCTGTACAAGCAGCTATCTTGCACGGTGATAAGTCACAAGAAGTTCAAGATTTATTATTATTAGATGTAACACCATTATCATTAGGTATTGAAACAGCTGGTGGTGTTATGAGTGTATTAATTAAACGTAATACAACAATTCCAACTAAACAAACCCAAACATTTACAACATATTCCGATAATCAACCAGGTGTATTAATTCAAGTATTTGAAGGTGAACGTGCTATGACTAAAGATAATAATTTATTGGGTAAATTTGAATTATCTGGAATACCACCAGCACCACGTGGTGTGCCACAAATTGAAGTAACATTTGATTTAGATGCTAATGGTATTTTAAATGTAACAGCATTAGAACGTTCAACAAATAAAGAAAATAAAATCACAATTACAAATGATAAAGGTCGTTTATCTAAGGAAGAAATTGAACGGATGGTTAATGATGCAGAAAAGTATCGTAACGAAGATGAAAAACAAAAGGAAACAATTTCAGCTAAAAATGCTTTAGAATCATACTGTTTCAATATGAAAGCAACTTTGGATGAAGATAGTTTAAAAGGTAAAATTGCTGATACAGATAAAACAACAATATTGGATAAATGTAATGAAACAATTAAATGGTTGGATGCTAATCAATTAGCTGATAAAGAAGAATATGAACACCGTCAAAAAGAATTGGAAAGTGTATGCAATCCAATTATCACAAAATTATATCAAGCTGGCGGTGGTGCACCCGGTGGTATGCCAGGAGGTATGCCTGGTGGTTTCCCAGGTGGAGCTCCAGGAGCTGGTGCTACACCAGGTGCCGGTTCTGGTGCTGGCCCAACCATTGAAGAAGTCGATTAAATTTTTTTTTTAAAGAAATTTTTTTTAATTGTAATTTATTACCAAAAATTATAATTAATTAAATGCAAAATAACGAAAAAAAAAATTAATTAACTATTACATTTTATCAAATGGCAAAATAATTTAAAACAAAAAATCGCAAATCCACTGCTGAAATTGCTGTACTCAAGAACATAAAAAAAAAATTAAATAAAAAATATAAAAAAATCAAAACAAAAAACTTTTAATTTTTTCGAGAGAATCAAAGACAATTTAGTAGTAAGTTTATAACTATTTGGACGAAATCCACAAATACTGGAAAGTAGGGTTAAAATTCTAATTGTGTTAATGGAAGAGAGGCAATAATATTTGTCATGATGTAATTATCAGGAAATAAACATTACATTTGTAGGTCATCTATAACGTAAACAGATATTTAATTTAATTTATTTAATATACAATTTCCTATAAATATTTAGCTAAAAATAAGTCTAAAAATCAAAGACAAAAATTACGTAATTCATATTTTTTATTTCTATTTTTATTACAAACATTAAATATCACATTTATAAAATATGTTGTCAGACGCAATTCTCGCCACTATAAATAAATAAAAAATTAGTTAATACATTTTTTTTTCGCACGTGTAATTTTTGTTTCTGAAGTACTTTTTAGTATCTAAAAATAATGTGTTCATTCAACCGTTTTATTTTCGATTATATTATTTTCTATTAATTCTGTATGTTTTTGTTCTAATGGATGTTCATTTAAAACTGTACGACATATATTCATATTATCAAAAACACCTTGTAATGTCCAATACCGTCTTAGCAATGTATTATCAAGTGTAAAGTCTCCATGCCTAATACAACGAATAGCAGTACAATGTGCTACAGATTTCATTTCAATACCAATATCATTTAATAAAGCAGCTAAATACATTTCAGTTTCATTAATTGCATGAATTTCTAATGTAAATTCTGGTCTTTTAAAATCAATAACATTAATACCATAAATTACTGGTTGTTGTCGTTCGAGTGGCCGAATTAAACCTTTACAAGCGATTTCATAAGCTGCTTGTGATTGCAGATCTACACCACACATTTCATACATTTTCCGTTGATGTGATGCTTGTAATGATGCAATCATAGAACTTAAACGATCTGGATAAATATGACGATATGTTGCACGTGACGTTATTCGAGAATCATAAAAATTAGTTTCTGTTGACGAACCAAAACGTCCAGTTATATGATAAATACGTATTGGACGAGTTTCATGAATTTTTCTAGTTAGTGCTGTACCACGATTTATACCAACTACTAAAGAAACATTCAGGTTTTTGTACAATAAATTATAATTTAAAAGAAAAATATTTGCAGTTACATAAAACTCCACTAGTATGTCTCCCTAAATTCGCTGCTACATTACATTTAAAATCTATTATTTGATACCGTTGTCCTACTGCAAGAATATCATCTGAAATATCTGTAATTTTTCGTGTTATATGACCATGTGGACCTCCTGGTTCAATACTTAACATTTTTCTGGGTTCACGCACTTTCATCTCATTTAAATCTTAAAAGATAAATTTATGACTTTATATGCGAAATTAATGATTTTATATGATACCTTTACACAAATTAAATAACAATGAGTTTCTAACATCAAGAACTTTCTTTCCTGCTGGCTTGTAAACATTAATAAGCCCGTTTAAATATTTCCAGGCTATTGGAGCATCATAAACTTTCGTCAGTGCCATTTATATTTATTATAGTATATTCCACCTTTTAACCTCAATTTTGATTTACTTATTTACTATACTTTGACATCTGAACAAAATGCCTAAGACTTTTGTGTCATACACAAGATGACGCTACTGATTCTTTTTTAATCAGCTGTTAAAAGTAACAGCTGTTTTGAAAATGCTAAAAGCCGGCCAATTTGTTCTTAGACGTTGCAGACCTATTTTCAGTAAGTTGCAGAAATTTTGTTTATTTATTTATAATTTCATTGCTTATAATTAAGGTTTTTAACATCTATTAATTTTTTTTATATTCCTTTGGTGGTTTTAGCACAACAAAATTTCTTTAGCAAAATGGTTGATGCTAAATTAGATGCAGTTCCAGATGTGGATATTGACAGTGAAGGTGTTTTTAAATATATTTTAATTAAAGTTTATGGAAAAGAACAAGCTGATGGCAGTGAACCATCTAAAGAAATTGTTCGAGGATTTACTCGAGCCCAATGGCATTGTAAGTTTAGAATTTTGTTTTCATATTTATTAATTCCGTCGGTACATGTACAGTACAAGGTAATATGCCACTGATTTAGTTATGTATTTCCAATTAACCTAAAATTAAGTTTGGAAGGATTTCCTATTTTGTTCTTTCTAGAGGAAAAATCAATTATTTAATTAATTCTATCTTAACTTAAGGTAAATAAAATTGATTTTTCACCAGCTTATTTGGGCTTCTAAAGAATGATAACTTGAAGGAACTATGAATTTAAATATTTTGAAGGTTTCAAGTAAAGAAATGAGCAACTAAAATTTTTGTTGATGAGTACATTTGTTTATATACCATAACAGTAGATTTATACAGAATTGTATAAATCTACTGTTATGGTGTACAAACTTGTCCCTTAAGGAATGATAAAAAAACGTCAAACTTTAAATTAAAATTTGGTGGTTAAAAAAAAAGTTCATGAAAACGCCTCAACATATGTTAAATATATGTCTAAATGTATGCAAAAATAGAAAATAGGCCATACAAAAGTGTCGCCACAGAATCTCAAATCTAGTGAAAAGTACCAAATTCCTAGTATTTTCAACGAATCTCCTATAAATTTGAATATTTTTTTAAAAGGTTTTCGCAGGATGATTAGAAATTAAAATCCCCGTCGATTGTTCTAGAATATAGATAACACAGACAAGTTAATTAATTAAAGCAAATAAAAAAATAGAGTAATTTCCATGTACGTTTAAGGACTAAAAATTTTTTGTTATGATGCTGATATTCCTAGACATTTCAATCTTGTCCTGTCCTTTATCAATTATATCTGAATTATTTTTCACATTCCAATATTTATTTTTAATGTTATAATTATTCTGTAATTTAATATTTTTTTAAAGAAAGAATAATTAAGGAAAATCATATTCATTATTTTCTCCTATATCCTCCTGCTGTGGATCAAACTTTGCTTTCCTATTTATAATTTTATGATATATATATTTGATGGCACAGAATAATTTTTTTCGGAAAATCAATTTTTCATTTAATTGTTTCAGTTTAAATTTTAAATTTTATTTTTCAATTTCTCTGCAAAATCTTTTCGTTATTTATGTTTTTCTTAGTAAAAATGTGAGATTTTCTTTTGCTAAATTATAAAAATAGAAATTAAATTCTTTTTTATTTGTTTTTGTGTCTCAGATAAAAACAAATAAACACATTGTTTTTTTATTTTTAAAATATCTTTTCTTAAACATATTTTTTTGTTGTGCATTAAAAACCAATTATATTTTTTTACTTTTTTTTGTGTCCTTATTTTTTTATAAAAGAAACAAATTATTATTATTTTTTTTATATTTATTTATATTTTATACAATTTATATAAAATCCACACATACATACATTTATATATACACATATTTATATACATACACAATGAAGAAATAGCAAAATATATGAAAAAGGAAGCCAAATAGAACAAAAAATAATAATAAGAAAAATTGAAAATGAAAAATATTTCATTATAATTTTTCCCTTCTGAGAAAACTGAAAAGTGATATAAAAATAAATAATTTATTTTCCAAATAAATATAAAAAAATTATAAAAATACAAAATATAAAATAAAGAAAACGCATTATACAAATGTAATAAAGGATATTTTCTTGTTTTATCCATTTGTTTCTATTGAATGTCGATGACATAATGCTCGACTACAACTTAAATATCCTTCATCACCACTATTCTCATCATCCTCATCATCAACACACCAATTTGTATTATTAATTTTAATTTTGTCATTTGATTTTGAAAATGTTTCAATATCTTCACACGAACGACTATAACTAGAACGTTTTAATTTTAATTTTTTTAAAAAATTTTTCTCTTCATTTAATTTCTCTTCTTTATTATTAATTTGTTCCTGCTGATAAATTTTACGTCTTATACTCAATTCATTATTAACAGAATGAATTTTATCAATATTATTATTATTTGTATTATTTATGTCAATAACTAATTCATTTTCATCATTATCAACACTTTTATCATCTAATGATAATGAATCATCTTGATCTTCTGATTGTAATTCTTCTTCAATAATGTTATTTGCAGATATTTTACCAGCTTTAGCACTAAATTTTCTTGTCAATTTAATATTTATTGTTGGATCATTTTCATTTATACAATAATTTTTATCCGTTGTTTCACTCAATTGTAAAACTTGTGAATTATCATCATCATCATCATCATCATTGTTTTTATTACGAAAATATTTATTTTTTTCAATATCATCACCTCTTCGTTCATTATCAATTTTATTATTTTCCTTGGTATTAGTTTTATTTATTATTTTACTATTAGCATCG
Source organism: Empis livida (assembly GCA_963932195.1). NCBI lineage: Eukaryota > Metazoa > Arthropoda > Insecta > Diptera > Empididae > Empis > Empis livida. The sequence goes on from OZ010645.1 coordinate 61,027,096, forward strand.
TCATCTGTATTTTCATCATCATCATCATCGTCATCATCACTACTACCATCATCCACATAACCAAGTATAAATGGTAATTTTAATGACACTTCACCACCCATTCCACTTAAAATTAATTTTACTTTAATGTAATAGGATACATATATAGCAAAAACATTTCTATCTTCGGCTGTTGTTGGTCCACGATGAGCACTAGATGCTATTTTATATTGTGAATGATTTTGTAAATCACTAATACTACTTCCTTGAGCAAATGTACCTTCTACAGCAACCCAATTTTTTATTTGACCTGTTGGGGAAAATATATGTAAAAATTTGAATTTATAATTTTATTACTTCAAAGTTAAACACAAGAAGGGTTGAAAAAAGGAATTATAATTTGGTTAGAAATGTTTCCTCGTCATTTTTGTACTGTAATATTCTGATAATTTTTGAACTACAATATTTACGCAATAATGCTTCTACTATTTCGTTACACTTACAAAAGTTTATTTAAGTTCAGTGTTGGTGATTATTTATTATCTTCAATTGAAAATTTTTGTAATAAAATTTATGGTTGACAAACTGATGAAAATTGCCCGAATATTACAGGACAAAACATTAAAAAATTTTCCACTGAATGGACTGCCAATATAAATTATTAATTAATATTCAACTTTAGCTGAATATTAATTAATAATTTAAAATAGTTTTTAGCAGGAGTAAAAAAAGTATCGTGTACTTAAATTTTAAAGGGATAGTCAATATCTCTAAAAAAAAGTTCATTCCTCATATAATTTACAAACAATTCATTTTTTTTACCTTTTAATGGAACCAAATTATATGTAAATTGATGTGATTCAGTTGGCTTGATTTGATGGTTTTCATTAATATCAGCAACAACATTTTTAAATTTACCATTGCTAAACATGCAAACGTCAACATGCTGAACTGCAAATACCTAGAAAAAAATGAACAATAAAAATATTGAATAAAAACAATTTACATAAAAAAATATATTTTTTTTGCAAAATATAATAACAAAACAACCACATCACAATTTTTACCCTGTTAAATTTTTATTTACCAAAAATTTGGTTTAAAGTTTGTTTTGGTAATTATTTGAATGAATTGTGTTGATGCTTGATAATGATTAGATTGCAGTTTTTTATATTTCTATATATGATTTATGCATTTATAGTTTGGTTTTTGTGTATCAAAATATGCAAAATAATAAAAATGTTAATCCAAAATCAAAATTTGTATATTTTTTTAAACAAATATCGAAATAAACGAGGTAAATCAACACAAAAAATTTTGTTGTTCTTTGTATTCATTATTATTGACGTATAAAAAAATGTGTTGGTTTTTCTGGTTTGGCTTCGTATCAATAAAAAATATTCCACAGGACGACAGACTATGAATAATAATTGTATTTTCCAAAAATTGTCTATGATTTTACTAAGTATATATATTATTTTTATTTTGATGAATTTTATGTAAATGAATTTCATTTTATCACATACAATATTATATTTGTCATATGCATATCAAAAACTTTTCCGTGGTAAAATTTAATTATAATTATGAATTCAAAATATATTATTATGTAATCAAAAGAGATAAAAGATATTTTCTATAAAATTATCAAAAGGAAAATTTATATTTGAAAATCAACATTGCGTTATATTTTAATTACATTGAACACTTTTGTAATATCATAGAATAACGTTGAGTATATTCTTTTAAACTTTTAAACTTTTAGTGGTATCTCTGTATTCAATATCATCATCATTATTTATTTCAAATTTAATTTATTGATATAATAGTTAAATTAATAATGAATTTCCGGTTGAAAAATTTACTATTTACTAATCAGCAAAATATTTTACTAGGTGCACAAACGAAAAAGTAGATTAAAATATTATTACTATAACTTTACTTAAATAATTCTTAATAAATTATTTCCTTTTTATAATGAATACACCATATATTTCAATTAAAATGAAAATATGTTGTTTTTAATATATTTTGGCGTTTCATTGGCCAAACCTTAAATAGAATTTATTTTAGCATTAATGAAATATAGCAACATATATTTTTTGATAACTTACCCTAAGTTTTCGTATAATTTTTCTACTATTATTTTTAATATTAACAGTAACTAAAACACTTTCACCATGTTTATAAGCTGATTTATTTAATGATGCTTTAAGGCTAACACGTCCTTCTGTCCAAAGAAATGGTTTATCAATAAATCGTTCAGGACCCTGAAAAAATATTAAAATAATTTTGTGATTAGATCAAATTATTTAACCGCAGAAATTCAAGAAAATTAATTATCATATGAGATTTACGAGTACATATATTCGATTATATTTTAAATTTTAACAATTTCAAAAAAATAAAATAAGAATTATTAATTTACAAATTATTTATATTTAATAAGTAAGTTTCTAGCTAACTTATAATTATCATTTAAGTTGGTTTGGTTTTGGATTAAATTCAATATTATTTAAATCGAAACACCACATGCCTAACTAATTAAATATAATTAAACTATTTTTACGCACTGAAAATTAAATAAAAATTAATTTCATATTGAAATTTGTTTCAATTTATCTATTTTTTTTAAAATTATATTTAATAAATATTTCAATATTAATATTATTTCCATATTTATCACAAGCTACAATTAAAATTATCATTTTAATTTTTTTAACATTAATAATAGAAGTGCTAAACTTTTACCACAATCAGGGTTATAATTAAACTTTTGGGGCAAGTATTTGTACAAAATTTAAGTATTATATGAAAAACATTCTATACTACTGGCACTAGAGGTACGTAATTTTCAATAATCAATAAGTGAGTTGTAGTTTTATTATAATATAAATTTTTGTTTACCATAGACAGAATTTTTTTTTTTTTGGCAACTGGAAAGGGATACAATTTTAAAGTAGAAATCATATAGAACAAGTGATTATTTATAAAGTCTATAGCCAAGAGTGGTTATATCTGTTTCTGAATAGTAGACTAAAAATTTATATAAATTATATTATAATAAAATAAATTTTATCTATTTAAGGGATTTTAATGGATTTCTTCAAGATATTACAGATTTAATCCTTACAGCTATTTGCCAAAATTTGCTGAAATATCATATTAAAATTTTTTTATAAGTACTTTTCTTAGTATACTTGAAAATTATTTTTATGTAATTTTCCATTTGAGGCATAGAGGAAGCCTGCTACAATTAAACGTTGACCAAATATATCTTGATAATGTAAAAATTGTGTTTGTAACAGTAGCCAAAATATTTTCAGGAATTATTAAAAATTATAGTGTACTAAAATTTTTCACATAATAAAATATTAAATTTATTTATTGTTACGAGCGAAATATTTTCCGTATAAATTTCCGCATTGCATGAAAAAATGCAGTAAATAAATAAAACATAAAATTCATAAAAGTTTAATTTAATTTTCTGCATTAATTAAACACTATTAATGAAAAGTACAAAAAATAATTCAATTGTCTTGGTAAATAAATTTTTAAATTTTTAAAACGTATTTTGTTAAAATCTTTAAAAAGTTTTCTTTTTTGTTCATAATTTTCTTGAGCTTAAAAAACGACATAATAAAACAATTTTTAATTATATTTCTTTACACTAGCTTTTTTTTCTAATTTGGTTAATTCAAATTTATACGAAGTGGTAAGACGATGGGGAACTACTGTACAATAATTTCATACTAATGTGCATTTACTTGTGTTGTGAAAGAAAAATAGTTTTCACCAAATTGTATGAGGTTCTCTATCTTTAAGTAGTATTTTTGCGAAAGGATAATGTAAAAATTGAGTTCGTTTCGTTTTAAGTTTCTATTTTCTGACAAATTGATTTAGTGGGGTTGATTCTAATTTAAATTGAGTTTAAATTAAAGTTATTTCTCTGCTCTTAAAAAAATATTTACATGAACGATCAATTATAATTAACCCGTCAATTTTTCAATATCAGATTTTTTTTATGATTACATTTAGGCTGTTCACTGTGATAATTACTAATTCATACTAATAGGAATTTAATTGTGTGTTGAAAGCGAAATAGTTTTCACGAAATTGTGTATATGTAGTGCTCTATCTTTAGTTAGTATTTTTGCGAAATGATAATGTAAAGATTGTATTGGTATTAACTCTGTATTGTCTCACAAAATGTTTTGGTGGACTTAATTCTAATTAAAATTGAGGTTATTTCACATTTTTTTATACTTTTAAGCTTTTCACTGTGAATGATTCCATTTAAGCTTTTGTTTACATACACATTCTAAAAACTGACAGACGACCAGACAGACCCACAAATACTAAGTCGTTTAACATAAAGATTTAAATAAAAAACGGAAATGCAAATCATTTTACCAAAAAAAAGGAAATTTGTAATTAAATAATCATTTCTTTTCTGACTTCAGACTATGACTTTTAACTTTTATCCGTTTTTGTTTAATACGAATTTATCAACGTAACGAAAAATTAAAAAAAATTTAAAATGAGTTGAATAAATTATTTTGCAGAAAAAAAAGGAAAGTAGAATGACATTTTTATATTAGAGTGCATTAAATGAACACGTTTTCTCATTAGGATAAAATTGTATTTTAATTATTTCCGAGTATTTTTTTCTTTTTTTATTGTAATAAAAGCAAATTGTGCAGTTTATTTCCCTTACGGTTGCAAGAGCTCTAATTATTATGTGATTGAATTTGTCTAGGTTATTCTTTATAAAAAAAAGGACATTACAACTCTAACATACACAATGAGACAAAAATTATTAATTTAATAAATTTTTTTTCTCTGTTGAATATATACATTATGAATTATTTTGTAAATCCTATTATTGAAATCATAACAAAAGAAAGGATATGAAGGGATATTTAATTGGATTTTTCAATGGTCTCGAACGTTTGAATCGAAATTTGATTGAAAATTTAAAAATATAGTCTTCTGATTATTTTGTAAGTTTGAGGTGGATATACTAGTTAGAAATTATATTTTGGTTTTGAAGTTTTCATCAATTTACATCAACTAAAAATTTGCGTTTATAAATTGAAAACTGATAATGAACATAGATGAACGTTCAATTATTTTAATTATTTAGTAAACTTTCATTTGTTTAATTATTTAGTAAACTTTCAGCACAAAATCAAATTTTTTATTTAAATCTAAGATTTTATTGATTGCCCAATAATTTTTATGAAATTAAAATTTTCAGAATTTATTTTGATTAAAAAAAATTGATCCAAAATTTTTAACAAATAGTCATAACGAATAAACTTTTAATTTTCCCAATACATATAGCATTATCATAATTTAATTCTTTTATTGGTTTGGGTTGAAAATTTTCCAATTCCATGTTAACTAAGTATCTTCAGAACCTCATTTAATTATTATGATATTTTTTTTTAAAATAGCATTAAATTTTCCAATTAAGTTATTTTTTATGAATAAATTATTCCCAAAAATATATTTTCCCAATTGAAAAGATAAATTTTTAATATCACAATTTAATCCCATATTTAAATAATCTTTAATCATCTTTTCGTAATTAAAATTTTTCTGTTTACACAATAATTAAGTAATCTATACCAAAAAAAAAAAAACGAGTCTATGCCAAATTAAATGGAAATTATTAGAATGAACTCCTACATTTTCTTTATTTTATCCTTATTTGTTTTATATTTTTTAATTTAACTTAACTGTGGAGCTCTTCGTAAAGATATTTCGGATTTTGTTGTTTTTACGATACTTTATATCGGTATGAAACCTATTCTAGATATTTATTTTGATTTTGTATATTACTTCAGAATAGTTGACTACATATATCACTGCAATTTTTTCACTGGTAAGTTTACACCAACATAGATCCTTTGATCTCGAATCCAATACGTAATAAACTACAGAGAATAGCACAAGACCCTAAGCTAGCGTTACTGAAATAATTTCCATTCAATTCTGTTCTGAAATAAATGGAAAATTCCAATTTGAAACTCAGTTTATCTATAATTGTTCTCCGGTTCAATATCATTTTAATGAAACACTTTAACAGAAACCAATCTTTCTATGTTTTATATCCTATAAAATTGTAAATGTATATATATTGTTAATTTTTTCCTTGGTATAAAATTTCTCATCAGATAAGAAATAATTGATTTAATGAATATTCATTTGATGTTATATATATATATATACATAAGTAAAAAATGTTCGATAAATTTTCATTGTTAATATGATGCTATGAATCCTTATGGGATTTATAAAACATTCTCTATAGTAAGGAAGAGAAGTGTATAATTTTTAAGTAGGGCAAACCAAAAAAACCATTTTGGCACACAGATTTTCTTGGCATCATGATTACAAAATAAACCAAATTCGTCAGTTTAGTGGCAATGTGACTTATGTGATAAATTGATTATTTATTACATAAGTCATATTGCAAATTTGAGAACTTAATGTTTTAATTAATATGTGTAGTAAGTTAAACATTACATTATTTAAATATGAATTAAAATTACATATATTTTTGGGAAAATTGATTCCATAAAATTAGTTAGTTTAATTGGAAAATTTAATGCTAATTAGAATGCGTTATAAGCTGAATTTGTATAAATGTATCTAATTACTTATTATTTCTGTCAAAATCAGAACGAATTTGAAAATGTAAAGATAACGAACGATCTATTTAACTAACGATATATATTTCAAATACAGTTTATTTGACGAAATACTGAAGTGTGTGCGCATTAATACAGAAATGTTAATTTAGCTTATTCACAATTGATACATACGAATTATTTTCAAAAGACATGAAGTAAAAACCTACACACATCACATATAACAACTGTGCTGACGAACTATAATCTAAATATATAGTAAAGTTATACAGATTGAAACATTATTATAACATGAATTTAACAATATAATTTTTGTGTCAATATATATAATTATATATAAATATTATATATAATATTATCTTGGATTATTTAATATTTAATTAAAATTAAAATATTTATACAATGTTGAAAAAAGTGGTGGTTGTTTTTTCATTAATAAAAGTTCTCTTTTCTCTTGTTTTTTGATACATCCTTTTAGCTGATATTTATGAAGAAGTGAGTTCTTCTATTCAAGGATTAGGATTAGATACAGAATGTTTGGGTGGTGGAAGAATTGAACATCTTCCTGATAAGAAAAAAATTAAAGTTTATGGACATTCAACGGTAATTTTATGAATAATTTTGGATTTTTCGAGTTGATTATTTAATAATTAAATGATTTTTTTTTTCATTTTTGTTTTTTAGGGATATGGTAAAGCTGATCATTCAAAATCAAGAAATATTTTAAAAACAAAATTTTCTGATTATGAAATTGAAATATCTGACGAAGGCTATTAAATTTTATGCAGAAAAATAAAAAATAATATCCTTTCTAACGAATGCTTTTTTTTTGTATTAACTCAAAATTTATTTTGATATTTAAATTGCTAATTTTGATTGAAATTGTAATCAGTGTAATATTAAAAATTGAAATTTGAAGAAAACATGCTAATAAATTATTCATTGTAAAGTTTTTAATTACAAAATGACATTTACATTATTTGTTACGATAATATTGGCAACTAATTTTAGTAAATTTTTGGAGCAAAATAAGGAATTTTAGAACAGACTGAGAAATTACGAATTACGCTTTCGTTTATTATATTTACGTGACATTTTTGATACTTTTTAATTGTAATAACATGTTACAGGGTCTGTCTACCCACACAACATAAGGAATAATGTCCCATTTTATTGCATATTTCTAATGTTTATGTATTTTGGTTTGTTTAAGTATTTTTTTCATGACATAACATTCCGAATACAAATAAAACTTAACAGAAAATTTGAAAATTTCAATTACCTTTGTAACAGTTGAATTATTTGATACGAAATCATCTAATGGATTTAAACCCATTACAATTGTATTGGCGGTTTCAGTTATTATTGAGGAACTACAACCCAATGTTAAAGGATGCGTTGCAACATTTGCTGTTACTGTAGGAGCTGTTGGCAGTCTTATTGTTCCACCTTCTGATAATTTCGGTTTTGGTAGTTCATCATTAATATTATTAATTTTTGTATCATTTATTGAAGTCACTGCCATAGTATTATCACCATCATCATTTTTTTTCCTTATATCTGTAATTGTTGTCGTATTTTTATTACAATTTTGATGATTTTTATGATGATAGAATTTTAATTGTTTTGGTGATAAACGTAAACGTATTGTTTTTGGCAGTGATGTATAAATTGGATTTGTTTGTTGTATAATTCTAGTGTCGGAAGGTATTTTATGTATTAAACGTATACCAAGTTTAACAGTTGTACGACGTAGAAATTTTTCATCAGTTACATCACCTTTTTTTTTTGGTTTTTGAAAATCAAAAAAAGAAAAAAATTTAATTTTCTTTTCTTTTATCTAATTTTCTATTTCATTTTTATTACTTTTGTATTAAATTAACTTAAAACTTACTCATAAAAATTCTTATATCATAGCTGGTGCCAATCGGTGCACCATGATATTTTTTAGATGGCTCCAATTGAACGCTAGGTGGTGCCAACATTCCAATTTTCAATGAAAATGGATATGCTCCAATTCCTAATCGTTCTACTAATGCTTGCTTGAGAAATAAAGGAAAAATATTTTGTTTTATAAAATACAGAATATTTCAAGTTATTACAATATATTTTGAAAATTAAATATTTCTTTTAGAAAAAATCAAACCTGTAATGGTGTAATAGCATCATCTTCATTATAATGGACTCTAGGCCAAATTTGTTTAATTGCAATCACAGCTTCATTACAAAATTTTAAACCCATAACTTCTTCATCTTCTCGTCCATATCTAAAAATTAAAATTAAGTTATATTAATAATTCTCCAATTTATTTAAAAAATATAAATAAAATAAATATAAAAATCGATTATTTTTTTCTCATACCTAAATGTTAATGTTAATTGGCCATAAATTTTTTGATTACCGATAAATTTTGGATCTAAATAAATTACCCCCCTGAGGGGTTCCACAATACCATGTTTGGATACAAGATCACGACTTCCCAAATATAATGTGAGTATCGAATTAGCGGATGTTTTTTTATACACCCTAGAAAATAATTTAAAAAATAAAATTTATTTATTACTCCTATTAAATTTTGAAGTTGTTTGCTTTTTTTATTTAGGAATATTTTAAAATTGAAAAACAGGAAATTTAGATATTTTAAGTTTGACTTCAATTACCACACAAAAGTACGAAATGATGTCCATTTTAACTTATTCCCTAAATAATTTTTATATCTTTCTTGTTTTAGTGATTATAAACTTGATTTATATATGGATAAAAATGTTGATTTGTATATATTTAAGTCCTTTTACTGATCCTAAATATACTTAAAGTATTCAAATTTATTTTGAATAATTTACTGCTGTTGTTTTAAGGATTTTAAAAATATATCTAAAAAAAATACCTTTTTCAATATTATTTTGAGTTTATACTGATCGAAGTATTAAGAAGAAAGGAAAATTTGAGAAAAACTTTTATTCACCTAAAAAATCCATCAATTATAATGTTTTTTTTTTTTTTAAAAGTAAAATATATCAGTTTAGATTTTGTGAATGGGATTAAAAGGACATAGAAGTTTTTCCTTTTTTGATGTTGGGGAGAAAAAAGTTAAAATTTTTTTTGTATATTGAAGGATAAATTAATGTATTAAGGTAATTCGGTGACAGATGGTCTGTTTTGAAATATTTTTCCAATTCTGTAGTTTTTAAATGAATACAATTTTTTTTAAATAAAACTTTGTTAAATCTTTTAATTGGGGTTTTTCTGCTGTGAAACTAATTTGAATAAAAAATGAAATTGTTGAATAAATTTAACTGAATTTTATAAAAACTAAATTCAGTTCCATTACGAAAAAGTTTAATAGATTAAATTATAATTAAATTTAATACAGCATAAATAATTTAGCTTTTTTTTATAATTTTAAATATATGTAAGTTTTATAGATATAAAAAGATAGAATATCTTATTTGAAAAACACGACAAATGTGGAGCAAAAAAGACATAAGAAATAAAAGCGTAATAAAATTATCTATTTTTAAACTAGAAAACACCTAAACATAAAACCATAAAAAAGGTTTAGAAATTTCGATTTGAAGATAATTAATTATTTATATTACAAAATTTTTAAATACATTTATACCCAAAAAAAAAAGTAAACTAAATTTTATTACTTCAGTCAATTACGACCTTTCTTTTAAACTAAACAAAATTCAATATTTATGTAAATATTTTCTTTAAATTAATTATTAAGGATTCTATGAAAAAAAAATATCCAATTCAGTACATAATTAACAAATCTTGAAAATGAAACCATTTTTCATTCAATAATCATAAAATGTCCAATTTTATCCTAATGAAAACCGATTAAAATTTTATTTCCATTTTTTGATTAAAAAATTTTTTTTTTTTTATATTTTTTATCATTAATAAATTTTATCTCCAAAAATATATAAATTTTCTTGACCTACAAAAACAATTTTATTTATCCCAATTTTTCTTCACACAAAAATTTATATTACTTTTCTTGCCAAAAAGGAAATAAATTATTAATAAATGGTTATCAAAGTAAATTAAACGCATTTTTCATATTTGATTGAAATTGAAGGAAAAAACACTTACAATTTTTTTTGTTTTTACGATCTTCAAAAAGTAATTTAATATATCTTTTCGTCTCAAAATCCATCAGCTATACCCACCGTACTTAATGAAAATATTATTAATTTCAATATATTTTGATTAGTGTTTAGGGGTTAAAATAAATTTTTCAATGGTTATACTTTTAAGTATGTGTGGCTTTTATTTATTAAGGGTTTTATATAAAACTAAAAATATTTTATATATACAATCAATTTTATACATAAATATAATATTTATATAATATAAGCAATTTTACTCCCCAAAAAGGATTTTTTTTTGTGAAAAACTTGGAAAATTTTGTTTCTCTTAAAACGACAGTTAAAAAAAAAGGATATTTTGTGGTTTTGGTAAATAAACATAAATTCCATAGGGTTATTAATAAGTTCTTGATCGTAAATCTATATTACAAAATAAAGTTTTGTAGAAAATGATTTTATTAAAATATATTTTTGTTTGTTGCTGATGTTGTTGTTGTGTTTATTGTAGTAGTGAATGAATTTAATACAAAATTTATGTATTTTGGGCGCTTTCAAAAAATCTGTTAACCATCAAGAGTACTTACTAGAAAAAAGGTTATCGTAAAACCTATGTAACAATTCGCCCTTTAACTTGCTTTTTTTTGTTGACTCAGAAGTCACAAGTGGTAAAATGGAAAACACTTAAATTATTTTATAATATGAAAAAGTTTTTCATCATTAAATTTACTATATACAGAGTATATATTTAGGATATGAAGTGATAAATATTTTAGCATAGATAAGTCCTTAAAAAGCTTTGATAATTTACTACTTAATGAACCAAATCGAAAATAGATGAATCGCCACCATAATTGTTATTTGTTATAACTTATAAGTCGTCCAATTCCAAAATGCATGTTATCCAATCAACGTGATTTCGAGAAAAATCTTGGTTTGGCTACTAAATGTTAACCTTTTGTAAATCACGGAAATCCTATAAAAAGGACTCTTAATACTGTGTTTCAATACTATGTATTTATGAAAGGCTGTCTTGAGTAAGCGTGTATCACAAAACACTGTATTTGTGGTTAAATAATATTTTTACTTAGGATGGTGAAGGCAATCAATAACTTCCTTTTGCCATCACTATCTAAATATTTGCTGCACCTGGATAACGTGATTTTTGGAAATGGGCGCTCGATCTATTGAGAATATGATTATTTTATGGGATTGATTTTACGGCAGATTATTGAGATGTAATGGGAAAAATTGAGAAAAATATAATTATTTGTTCTAAATGCTTACTAGACTAAAATTATTATTCTACCTAGTTTCTTAATATACTTTCTGGTTAAACTATGTAAAGTTACATTTGTGAATACGGTACACTCATAGCTAATCAAATCTAACTAGAATATGATTTAAAAAGCATTGTTGCTTGATCAATCTAGTTATCTTAATAGTGTTTTTTTTGCCAAATTTGACTTATAGAATATTGTAACAAAATGTTGCTATATTTTTCTATTTATAGCAAATATTTCGACTATTTTAAGCTAAGTCTTAAAGTACTTACTAAATATAAATTGTTTGTTGAATTCTTCAGAAAATAATTTAATTTCGAATTTTAAAAAATATATTTAACTAAATTTAGTTTTTAAGTACTAAGCTGACGAAATACTTATAATATTTTAGCCCTTGTCTTTTCATTTTAATAACAATAAAACAAAAACAAAAAAAAACAAACACATTTACTTAACTTCTAATAAAATCACTACATGTTTTCCAAAAATACAACTTTATGTCTCTTTGAAGTTTACAAACTTTAAGTACCGTAAAAAAAAATAAGTTCAAGTTCATAAGACTTAAAATTTATGTTTTTGATCGTAAAATACTTGTTTTCTAATGTTTAAGTTACTCATTTCGAAAATTAATATTAGAGATAATAAATTGTTGTATATATTAGAAAATTTACTCATTTATATATAACGTTAAATAAAGGATATAAAATAATATAAATTTAATATACATATACATATTTAAGGGCTTTTTAGGTTCAAAGATTCATTTTATTTTTATTTATGTACATATGTATATTTTTTTTTTCATGTATCCAATTCAGAAATTTATTAACTGAATGGTTTTTGTGGATTTTTCAAATGGAAAATTTTCTTTATTATTTATAATTTATAGCATTTGAAGTTAGTTTAAAGAGATTACTACTACTAATATTAATGTAATTTAATATAAAATAAATTGTTGATAAAAACTATCTGAAAATATTATTTCATTATAAATTTATGTAATTTTACCAATAGTATTATAAATAAATAAACAAATAGAATTTGTCTTCAGAAACCATAACAAAATTCAAGGGGTTTTATAAGATAATACCTAAAATTATTTTAATTGGTGGTAAGAGTGCAAAGTTATAAGATTTAATTTATAAATACATATTTAAAAAAATATTGGGAAATTAAAATAATATGAAATGTTGCAATACAAGTCAAGTACGAACTGTGATATTTGCTATATATCCTCATCCTAGTTTTAAACGAGTGCAATTTAGAAAATATTATAAGAGATCCCAAAGTTAATCTTTTATTTTAAAGGTTTGTATATTATATTTAAGGAAGATTGTCGAAGAAATATTCTGTGATGAGTCAAAGAATTTTTTTTGATTATTCTTTGTTGTATTATCAAATCTGGTGGACAATAAAATTCGTAATTTTATGGATTCAGGCCGTCTGAACAGAATACTTGTTAAATACTGTGCTTCAAAACTCAAATCACAAAAACCGTATTTTTTTATACCAGAATTGGTGAAAGGCTGTATTCACAGAAGTCTGTGACACAAACCCCTATTTAAAAAAATTACATTTCTCTCTGCTTGATACAGGACCCTGACGTGGTCGCGATGAGATGATAGTTTAGTTTTATAATAAATATTTGGCAATCAGCTGAGAGCGTTTTTTCTTGCATGTTTGATAAACTACCTTTTTTTCATTGACAAGCCCAAAATGAAAAAAAGGTAGTTTATCAAACATGCAAGAAAAAACGCTCTCAGCTGATTGCCAAATATTTATTATAAAACTAAACTATCATCTCATCGCGACCACTCTCTTAACTAATCAAACGTTATTCATTTTACTTTTTCAATAGATCCTTTTTCTGTTATCATACATCAACATGAGTTTTAATCAAATGTGACAGATTTTTAACATTCCAATTAATTTTCTGCAAATGATTTTTTTGTAGTTACATAAATTTTAAAAATTTTTTATAGCTAAATAAAACCTCTTGACAAGACTTAAAGTAAAAGTAAGTAATTAAATGAAAATTAATATACGTACAGAGATTTTAAATATTTTATGATTTAATTTTATATGTATATATTATCCAAATAATTGGAATATGCCTAAATAGGATTTATAATATCTTCTTGACGTTGAAAATACATAATTTAACATTTGGAAATAAATTAATGTTTTCAAAGATTTTAACAAAAAAAACCAAGAAAATTGTAAACGATAAATCGATTTTTCTTTTAATTCTATGTAGCCAAATAAAAGTGAAATGTAAAAAAAATCATGATACTGAATAAAATTAATATTAATAGGTTTTCCCAATGAAATAAGAGATTGTGAGAAGAATAGAAATTGGAGGAAATTTTCTTTATAATGAATAAATAATCGGTAATTTATAGACTATATAAGTGAATAATAGGAAATCTATATATTTAGGAATATTAATATTTCAGAAAATTACGAATTTAAGAATAACATATTTTTGGTATATAGTCATACATACTGTAGTAATTAATTTTTGTTCTTCATCAAAAAATTGATAATAAGAAAAAAATAAATTCATTAAAAATTGATAAATAATTTTCAATTATTATTTCCATAAATGAGTAGTCTAAAAAACAACTGGAAAATTTTCTAGTCAGGTTCATTTCTGAAATATTTTTGACTTATGCCTAGAATGCAGTTAGAATGGAAATAAATTATAACATTGTCTTCGAATTCTCCGCTACAATTGGACATTTAACAATACTAAAAAAAATAATCATATTAAAAACCAATAACTATATCTTTTTAAAATTTGATTATGAAACTTTTCAAAATAAAAATATACAATATAAGTTTTGCAAATTTTCCTCCTCTTCTGAATTCAGATTTCGAGTTATATTCTTCTGTTAAAATATTTATTAACTATAAGGATTTAAGTCTTACGAAATGACAATGTACTGCTACCCAATATACACTGCTCCTTTTTGCCAACTTAACTTTTTCATGTTGAACTGCGTACTAGGCATAAAATTCACTATACATAAAGTTCATTAATACATTAACCTCATAAAGTTGATTAAATTAATAATTACAATTTATTTGTAATATATATTTATATTTTAAGTTTACTGATATTAAATTATTTAACCATTTAATTTTTCTGCACCGTAATTTAACGAAGTAATTATTGTTTAAATATGATTAACCCAATTAATTAGTTTCAAATAATTTCAAAAATGTCAATACAAAGTTTTAAATTCATTAATTTTAGTTTGCAATAAATATTAAATAAAATTTTCAGATTGTGGAACATAAGTGTGTGTAGTGAGTGAAAGATTTAAAACTTTTGCATATGCAAAAATTAAATTGTTTAGTGTAAAAATTTTCAATATTTACCAACAAATTCAAAGTTATAAATTGATATTTTGGGCAATTACGTTGAACTAGTCAGTGAATTAAATTAAAAACTATATGTGGAAATATCTGACTATACAATTACATAAAATATAAATTTTATATTGAAATATTATTCTAAAAAAATTTCAAAATTTTCTAATGTCGTTTTCTTTTCTGAAAAAAATATTGCTCGCCTTTAATGCTTTCTGTTCGTTCCTATAAAAAAAAATTTGTCCATAAAATAATTAATTCCATTCTAAAAAATGTTGCTTTTAAATGTAAAATTTTCTGCACCGTATTTTTCGATGATGCAATAAATGCTGCCATGTAAAATTTGAAATAATAAAAATATTAATGATGTTTGTTTACATGTAAGATCAAAACTAATGTCAAAATAATAAATATAATGTAGATTTTTTTTTACTCTTTCCGATTGATTGCAAATTAAAAAGACTGCAGAATTTTGTAATTTCAGGACAGAATTGTCTGAATGTACCAAACGAAAACTTTTCTAAAATTATTAAATTATATAAAATTTCTTAAAAACGAAACCAAAAATTAGGAAAATTTAAATGAAGTTATGAAGTTAATATTAAAATTTCCACATTTATTTTTACATTAAATTTTCGTTTTTTGCTTTTGGGATAATTTAAATAATTATGGACAACAGAAAGATACAAAAATAGAAAATTTTTCCTTTTATCTTACAAAACATCATGAAAAAAAAATTATTATTTATAATTCTATTTTTGGATGAAAACTAAATTTCACCAGCACGACAAGTGTTGGTTATGATGTTAAATTAATAACTAGCAGTTGTGTCTCAAATAAAAAGAGAATATGAAATGTTAATAAAAAAAAGATATAATTTTATATTTCGCAATGAAAAATGATTTAATAAATCTTTTCTTGTTTTTTTAATTTTTTTTATTATATATTATTTTGATGAAATGCTCTTTAACAGATTGGAATATGTAAAGGGAAAAAATATCCAGCTATAGCTATGTTTTGTTGATGTAAATAATATAATTTTGATCGCCTTGAGGTGAATTAGAAGAATTTTTATCACTACATCATATTGTAGTGAATATTTTGGTTTTTATTACTTCTAGAATATCGTTATTTTCCGAGAATAAAAATGTATATCGCATATTTTGAGGTTTTTCTTTTGCCTATAAAGTGGATCATTATTAATATTTTGTTTTGGGGGTGAAATGATTTATTGGTATAATACAATAAAATTCGTAAAATAAACGTATACATATATATTCAGTAAATTGTAACATGAGAATTAGATAGTTAACTTCAAATTTATATTTCATAGAAAAAGCTGGATTAGTCTTTAAAGTGTTGGCATACAGTAAAAAAATCAATATTTCCATATAATGTTGACATTTTTAATGAACTTAAATCATAAATACTATTTTAAATTTATACATAAATTTATAAATACCATAAAATCTCTTCTACGATACAAAAATTCTTATAAAATGAAAGAAATTCTCTTTTGCTTTAAAGAGGATAATTTTTCTTTAAAAAAAGATAGATATTATCATATTTTCTATTATAGCAAATGAAGGTCAAAACCTTATAGTCAAAAAAATAGTCCATAAAACCAATTTAATTTGATTTTTAATTCATATTGTTTACAAAATATATTTTGAATATTAAATTTTTTTATAAAAATAATTTATTATTTTAACAAAATTAGAAATACATATTTTCAAAAATTTAAATTAAAATTCTTTTAAAAATTATCCATAAACTTGTCAACGTTCGGTAAATATTAAATTCTATTTATATCTGAAAATAAAACAAGAAAACCAATAAAAATATAGGAGTATATTTTATTTAAATTAGTCGGAACGATATGGCAGTTTTATGACCTATAAATCAAATATATAGTTCGCTTGAATATTACATTATAGTTTAGGATATTGTGTTGTGACCGCTTCTTGTTAATTATAAAATTGTTTCTTTTAAATAAATTTGAACATTTTAAAATTACTTTTCAGAAAATTTACAAAACATAAAAAAAAGAAATAAATTAACCTGTCAAACAATAGTAGTGATATGTTTTTGGTATTGATTGAAAATTTATTAAACATTCAAAATATTGCAAGAAAAATTTTAAAACTCAAGTAGAACATAAAAAGAAAATCTAATATTAGAAATCATTTTTTTCTGTTAACAATTAATTTTCAAATTTATATTTTTTTTTGATAATTTTTTACGAGAATTCATTTAAAAAAAAATTGGAAAAACATATATGTACATAGATTGTAAAAATGTATTCAATAAATAACGTTGTGTGGATTTTTGGAAAAAAATGGAAAATAAAAAAGGAAGCAATAACACTAATACGTTACATTAAATTGGTTAGCTTAGGAATATAAATTTATGTTACAATAGAGGAATGATAGTAAATAATCGAAATTATAAACTATAAATTCTACTATTTAACCCTTTAGTGTCCCAGGGAAATGTTTCAATTTAAGATATTATTAAATGGTGTATTACTATTACAGAAGCATGCCTTGTATTTTTTTTGTCTATTGAGGATATTATCAGGTAAAAAGGATTTGATGCATTTTTGCATCACGACTGGCTAAGAGATAAAAATAATTTTGGTTTTTACTTTTACTAATCCTATTACAAAAAGTACATAAAAGTAATACTTTTTTATATGCGTCAAGGAAGAAATAATAATAAAAGAACACATTTTTTAAGGAAAAAGGATAATGTAAATAATAAAATCTAGTAATGATCATGTCGATAAATTTTTGCGGTTACACTTACCACTGCTTATTGCTATTTTTTTCTAAAAAAAATGACAAATTACAGTAGAAAATATAGGCAAATATGTAATAGAATTTCAAAGACGTTTTCTTATAAATGTCCTCACAAATATGCAGTGTACTATATATAAATTTAATCATTCAAGATTTATTATTCAAAAAATCAAGTAATTTTAAAAAAACATAACGATGCAAATTACAAATAAAATAATAAAAAAATTCGAACTGAATATATTTCGGTTTAGTTATCAGCGTGCATGCACTAGACTAGAGGGTTAAATAACAAAATGATCAGCACGTAAAGTTATTTACATATTCAATATTTTAGTTAGCAGTTTAAAAGCTAGGTTCAAGAAATTTAAATATTATCAAAATAAATATTATCAGTATTAAGTATTTTTCAATTGTAGTATTTTATCAATATACGTATGAACGATCTTAATGGTACTAACGTAATTTTAGATAAATTCGATATTTACTAAACATGCATACATATACAAATTTCAATCTAATTTCTAATTTATGAAATCGAAAAATTCAATTTTTAACTAAAATTATTTATAGTTTGTATAGTATTTTTATTAATTATCTTAATATATTTTACTGTAATAAGATCTTCATGGCCTAATTTTCCATAAATATTTACTAAAGCATATATTTATGCAAATTGCAATTAAATTTTTATGCTGTTTTTAAAGAAGAAAAAAATCAATTTTAAAATAAAATTGTTTATAATATTATATAGAATTTCAGAGAATATTAGCATTTTCCAAGATTTTTTTTTACTAATTTTCATTTTCTAACTAAAACAAAAAGAAAAACAAAAATATATTTTAATTTAATTTTCCTGCTTTATAGTTTCTTTTATTCTTTTCAATATAATTGAATCTTTTTATATTTGATTTTTTTTTTGAATCTGATTTATTTAAAACATATGCTTTGCAAAAATATGTAAACAACAATAATTAAAATTCAAAAGAATAAAGCAAAAATAAAAAATAATAAAAACAAAGTATTATATCAAATTTTAAAACTTATAGAGCATAAAAATTCCACAAAAAAAATGTATGTATATATGTTATATATGTACATATATAAGTAATAAACTACAAAAGTTTGTTTATACATAAACAATACTCATAAAAGTACCAAATAAAATTACAGGATTTATGTATAAACAAAAAAAAAATTCATTTCGCATCACATCAATTTTAAACCATCAGAATAATTTCAACACTTTATGTTTTAATGTTTTCCGTCATAAATAAAAAAAAAATGTTTTTTTTTTTTTTGTTAAAAATCTGAAGTAGATACTTGAAACTTAAAATATTTTCCAAATAAAAAAAAAAATCAAAGAAAATTATTTTTTATTTTAAATTTTACCTTGTGCTGGCAATTTGATCCATTGTGAGCACATTACACCGCTTTTTTCTTCCGCCACAATTCCGTTGAATATTACTGCTATTAGTATCCACGGTGGTTGTGTTAAAATATTAATACCAAAATTTTTCTTTTTTTTCCGGATTTTATATTTTCAAAATAAAAACTTTTTTTTTTAGAAAAATTTTAAGATTTTCTTTTTTTTGAAAATAAGAAAAATAATAATAATAAGAAATATTGTTTTTGCTTGTCAAATTAAACACTTAAAAACTCATCAATATTGAACATTATTTTTCGGTATATATTTTCTTTGTGATTGTGAAACTTTGTGTTTTTTTTCCGTATCGTTAGCGCACCAAAGCATTCAATCGTAAATCGTTTTAAAATTAATTTTCCATCATTCTCCAAAAAATATAAACCACCACTAATTGAAAGCACAAATAAATTTTCTGTATGAAAAATTTTTTATATTTTCTTTTTAATTTATCCCGGAAAAATTGTACAAATTTAATTTTTTTTTATTTGATTGCTTTTATCTCTTTTTGGAATTGGTTTCTTTTTTTTTTTTTTTTTAATTTTGGTTTTCAAAGTAAAAAATTTTCTTTCGTAGTTTTAGTCAATTTTTTTTTGGGAAAATTGGAAAGAAAAATTGTTTTGGTTTTCTTTTAAATTGTAATAATTGTTATTATCGTCTAGCTTTGAATTTTAAATTAGCTTATTCTGTTGTAAGTTATAGTTATTTGAATTTAAATAGTAAAGGACTCTTAACGTTGCGTTTTTTCTTAATAACAAAGTCTGTTTTGTTATTGTAGAAATGATATAAAAATGCAAATCCTAATTAAAACTCAATGTTGACTTCTACTATTAAAGACCATAAAAACAATTTCAATTTTCCTTCAATTTAAATTTTCTATTTTGATTCTGTTAAATTCAAATTTTGTCTGAAAATTGAATTAACAAAATAAAACGAAAAAAGTTTTTTTTATTTTTCGAAAATCCTTATCCGGAAAATATGTCTATATATTTGTATACATGAAGTATGGACGATAAATGGACTGTGATAATTTTATGTTGATTCTTATTGAAATTGAGTATCTTGTTGATATTTTCTACTTTTTTTTCCACTTTTTATGCTTGCAAACTATTTGTCGTTACGTTGAAATTTTCGTAACTTTTTTAGTTTTTGTTGTTGTCTGTAATGAAAGAAAGAAAATAGAATTAAAGAAAAATAAATTGATTGAAAAAAATGAATATCAGTTTGAAAGGATGAAAAACTTTAAACATATCTCATTGAATGGATAGTAATTGAGTTGAAAAAAGTAAGCATAAATGTTATCTAATTCTTTTAAAAATTAATAATTTAATTAAAATTTCAAAAATTAAATGTCTAGTTTTATGTAAAAAAAATTAATTTGTTTTAATTTAGATTATATTTAATTTAAATCATATAATTTTGTGGGTTATATAAAGAAATTGCCTTTGCAATTAAACATTTTTAATCCATTTTCATTTTTATTCTTCAAAGTACTGAGTTGTACACAAAATTGGAAAATCGTGTAATCCAAATCTGAATTTTTTTTTTGTAAAAACATAATAGGATCAAGGAATAACAAAATAAAATAATTTTCTGACAACAGAGAGCTTCTCGACTAACACATAAAAACAAAAAAAAATTATCCTTTTTATGATAATATAATTTGAACATTTTTTTAAAAAAAAAAATTTATTTCAAATTTATACGAAAGAAAAAATCAACCGAATTCTTAACACAAATACTTTTCTATTTTATGGACGATTTCATAATTTCTAACCCAGCTTATTCGAACAACAACAAAATACACAGGATAAATATTATTGTACAAACAAAATATCGACATAAAAATAATGCTAAAGGACTTGTTTTTAAGTCCTCTCACATATGTTTTTTTATTTATACATATATACAAAGATTATGTTTACATATACAGAGTTAAAGAATAATGTTTTTAAAACTTTTATAAGGAAATAATGTTCCCTTTAAAAAGAAACACATCAAAATATTTACATAAGGCCATTTATAAAATATATTATGTAAGCTTGTAATATTCACTGAATTCTTTAGACTATTTTTAGGATTTTATCTAAAACAAAAGAATTTTTTTATGTTCAGATTTTGTGTCCGTCTGGCCATCCTTCTGAGCTTTTGTTTGTCTGTATAAACTGTTATTTATCCAATTAAGATTAGTTTTAAATGTAAATTGTTGTTACAGAACCAATTGTAAGGTAAAAGATTTTTCTATCAAATTTTTCTGGTAAAACGAATTAAAGATCGATGATTATACACAGTAAGCATAAATGTTATCTAATTCTTTTAAAAATTAATTTTTGTCTCAACGTGACAACGTGTTTTAACGTACTAAACATTAATGTTAGAGTCTGAGTTGGAAAGTTATTTGATGTAAATAGAAGAACTATGCATGATTGTAAACTATTCACTAACAGGTTAAGTAAAATTTTAAGTAAAGATCTAAGTTTGCTACAAGTACTAAAAGTGTTGTTAAAGTACAATGCCTATATTTTAAAAAAATTTAAAATATAGGCATTGTACTTTAACAACACTTTTAGTACTTGTCTTTTTTAAAACAAAATACAATAATTTAAAACAAATCAATTTTAGGATGCTTTCAAAACCATTCAGAACAGCGGTGGTAGCCTTGCTATAAAATGCATGATCGACAGGTGTATGGTTAAGCTGTTAGGAAATCCTTACTTTGCGAAACTTCTCGAAAAGTTCTCGAAATACAGCATGAGGAAAATCTTTTGCTGTAGGTTCAGGTTACATTGAGATTAATTTTAAAACAGACAATACACAAATTCAAGTTCACTCATGTGGTCTTTGTAACTCACGCGTTATCACTAAAACCTAACCTAACTTAGTATACTTTAAAACTATCATATTTGCAATAAAACCTCTTTAATTGTTATTTAAACGTTATTTTACAAATTCTTAAAGTCTATATGTCACAAAAATACACAAAATAGCTCATAAGTATAAAACTACTCCATAGTTCAGTTGTCTTTCATTTGTTTTTTATGAGCTTTATGAAATGAATATGGAATTTTAAAAAGGATATAGAATAGAAGTATTAGTAATAATGTTAAAAAAGCAAAAAATCTGATAAAAGAGGATCTATGTTATTAATGAAAAAAACAGACAATCTTTAAAAAGGATTTTTTTTTAAGAAATAGGACAAGTAGTTTTGGACTTTTCTCTTTATTTATTATTTTATAACTCAAAAGATTTTTTTTAAGATAAACTTTATTTTTACGAAAAAAGTTTTTTTTTCAGAAGCCCAAGAATTTTTTATGTTCTAGAATTAAATTATTTGAGATAAAAGTAAAAAGTATTTCCACATTAATATTGTATATTTAAAGATAATTGTGCATTTTAGAATAGAATCAAAGTCCTACTTGTATGGTTACATGGTATTTATTGTAATATGTCGATAAATGTATTTGAAATTCTTAAAATTCCACAAATTATAGGTCAAAATTGTTTAATGGTCATTAATCTTTAATACGCTTGAAAACTATTCATTTATTTCATTCTGTGTACAATTTAATATAAATATTTTTGTCTTATCCGTATCCTTAAGGAATACAATTGAAAAATAACAAAAATAGACAATTTTTTGTTGAAAAAATAGCAATACTTATTCTAAATTAAGAATTCCTTATAAGTATTTTGGAAATTTTATAAATATTTTGTTATTTTTTTTTGGGTTTTGGTAAACAACAAAAAATGAAATTTTCTGTGAAGAAATAATTTTCTTTGTGACTAAAATTAATAGAATTTTGTTTAGTTAATTTAAATTTTGTAGGCTTTTATTTTCTTCTATGAATAATCTTAATTTTATTCTTTTGAGGCTAAAATATCTCTAGAGAAATTATGTATAATATATAGTTATATGAAATTTTTGTCGGTAATGTTGACTATACAGGGTGCCCCAGTACTTGTTGGACAACAGGATATCAAATATTCCTGAGTGGATTTTATGAAAAAAATACTACTACAGACAGAATGATAGCCATTTTTATTCAAAAAACTCTAAGCTTTTGGTTTTTAACTACATTTATAACGAAAATTATATGTCCAGTTTATACAAGACGATCATTGATTTTCGAGTTATATCCGAAATAAATGTACCGTCATGAGGTAAACACAAATTACTATCCTGTTGCCCAACAGGTAGATAATGGAACACCCTGTATTTTGAGATACTTTAACACAATTAGAAAATCTTATTTATATAAAATAATTAGAAAATAAAATTAGGTATTTTTGATAGAAAAGAAACCTAGTTAGTTGAATTTTCCAAATAAGATTAGTTTTATGCTATTGTAGTATTTTTATTTCTAAATAGACTTCTAGTATTTTGAAGAAAATTCCTTACTTTTGTACAAAAATAAAAATAAGACCTAATTTGCAGTTGTTATAAAAATTACATATATACTTTATTATTCTAATTAATAGGTTGTTTTTAACGAAATTCTCTAAATTTAAGGAAAATTACTTGCACATTTTCAAAAAAAAAAAAAATTCGAAATTTGTTTTCTGAAAATTTTCTCAAAGTGGCAAAACTTCCTTCGTTAGATTATTCAAGAGTAAAAAAATTACTCGTCCTATCGAGTAGAAAATTTAAATAAAAATATAAACATCCCCAAACCAATTATAAACAACTACTATAAAAATTTAGTCTAAAAGAATTATTACTAACTTTTACATCATTTCAAATACTAAATTTAATTGAAAAACTTGTAAATATATTTATAAAAATAACTGAGGGTTATTTTTTTTGTAATTTCTAAAATATTTACAGGTTTTTCGATGTTAATAACAAATTATTACTTCTATAATAAAAAAATACTGAGTGATAAATGTAATTGACACCAAAAAAAATTGATCTTTTATCTACAAAATTTAATCAAATATTTTCGAATTTTACAAATATTATTATTATGGTTAGTTTTGCATACCCAAAGTTAACGAAAAAAAACCAACATAAAATGATTAATGATTATATCCATATAAAAATATTGATGATTTCTGTCAGTGTACAAGATAAAAGCCATGTTTAAACGTGTTAAATAACAAAAAAAAAATATTAAAATTTTATGTTAAATTTTTTAAAATAAATATATAAAACCACAACAAAAAAAAAAAGATTCTGTGAAATTAAAATGGATTCTTTATTATTTGTTACTCTGAATAATTTATATTTCAAGATATATAATTTCGTTTTACCCCCGATAAGGGTTTACACTAAATTAATTCTTAAACATTCCAAGTATCTACTTATCCCACATAAAAAAGAAAACAAGAGGTCTTAAAAAGATAGTAACACTGTCTATAAAATAATACTTTTTCTGTATTATTTTTTTTATGCTTTGGAAAACTTTTACAAGTCAGAACATTATATTAATGATAACCAGAACGCAAAGCAAAGAAAAAGTCACGTAATTTTTTTTTTTTTTTTTTGACACTTGAAAAAAAAAATAATATTCTTCTTTAAGAAAATGTCCTTCAAGTTGGCTTTTTTATTAGTTTGGTATAATTTTTTTTGTACAAAATGAGGTTTTCTTCGTTCTAATAACAGCAACAACAACTCGAAGAATAAAATGAAAGTTAAACAATTTATGTAGATTAGGTTGAAAATTTTGCGACATATACAGAAAAATGGAAAATTTGAAATTATAAATGGTTTGAGATGGCATTCTACAAATTGGTACATTTAATATTTAGGAAAAGAAATAATAAATTGATACTTTGAAGTTTTAGTATCTTCGGAAATTTAGGTAATACTCAAAGTTTTCACCTTTGTTTATCATAATATTTAATATTTGCATTATTAAATTACCTAATTTCAGGATTATAATATTGTAAATTTTAGTTCAATTTGTCACTAATCTGAAGTAATAATTGAAATTTTCTGAAAATTTTAATCATTAAAATCCTAAAGTAATTATGAACCTTGTATAATATATTACCTTATTTTTCCGGAAAATATGATATATACTTTTTAACCCAAAAATAACTTATATTTTTCTCATTATTACCATACTATAATGTTAATTTAATACAAATTATTAAATTGGTCAATTAAATGTAAGTAAATTATATTTTAATGACATATTAAATACAAGCAGAACATGAAAATTAATATGATTTTTTTAATGATAGTTTTTTTTTGGTTCGGAAAATATATTTGATGTACTAAGTTGATATAAATTATAGTTCATAAAAATATAAGAAAATAATTAAGTATGAAAGTATTTTCATTTTTTATCGTTCTCGACTTAATTAGTTTTATATTTTCTTAGTTTTTCGTTAGATAATTTTTTTGCATTTAAATAATTAAGTAAATTTTTTTTTGCAGAAAACTTAGTTTTGTAATTATTTAATTTGATGAATTAATTGTTAATTAAATATTTCTCAATTTTGTGATAGAATTAATTGAATTGTCTTTTGAAACAAAAAACCAAATTTTTGCATTAAATAAATTTAAAAACTAATTACCTAATTTGATTTTTTAAAAAATGATTTACATAATTGTCATGAATATGACAGCTGAAACAGTATTTTCTCAACTAGTCAATGTTTGCATCTTTCTGATAAATTTCAGAAAGATACCTAAGTATATTAAATTTTAATATAGAAAATAAGAGAAATGATAAAATTTTATTAACCAATCAATTTCTTGCTTTTATCCTTCCAAAGAAAAAAAGCATTATCCTGTTTGTAATAACACAATAGGATTAGTAAATTTTCAGTAAATTGTTGTAATATAATTGAAAATATGTATTGTAGATTGAAATAAAAATATATTAAGTTGAAATAAATAAGCAGAAGGAGTTTGTTCACAAAATATTTCATAATTCTTCGGAATTCATTAAGGATAATCATAAAGAAATATCTTATAATCATAATTTTCATCTATTTATATAGTTATTTGTATAAAAAAACATGAAAAGACTTATATGATTATGAAAAAATTAAACGAATTCTTTCTAATTTTATTAAACCTATTTTGCTGAATATCCTGATATTGGTTTAAATATCTGAAGTGGTTGGCGAAGAAAAACATTACTAGAGGACTGTCAGGTATGAGTTTATAAAAATCCAATTTTCTAAATATAGAAAATAATGGCAATAGACTTGTTTCAAGTCTGTACACATTTTTCTATTATTATTTTTTCCAAACAATTTCTTCCGATTTCATTAAATTTATCGGTATTTGTTTAATGGTTTTTATTTCATTTTTTTTTGTGGTGGCATTCGTGTATCTAAATAATTCCTCCTATAACAATAATAATATTTACATTAGAAAATTCTCATACAAAATTTAGGTTATTATGTACGTATTGTTAATATTCCCAAGCAATGCTCTTAATCGACAACCCTTATTTTTTTGGGGAAAGATTTACGGAAAACAAACATTTTTTTTTATATTCTAATCCCTGCTGATTGCTGTTTATGTTCAGAATGGGAAAATTGTGTGTGTTTTTTTAGTAACTATAATGAGAATAAATTAATAAAAAAAATATCATAAAACTTTCATATTACTTAAGAAAATTATCTATCAACATGAACTGATTTTTTTTCATTGGTATTTTTTTTTTAGAAGACTAACTTTAACGCAGGATTTCCTCTTCATTTAATATTTATAAATAAATTTCTTGAATATCTTCAAAATAGAGTGGTTTATAATATTTCCTTATACATAAGAAATATTCTAGACTAGACTATAAATAAAATGGCATGTTTTTATTCCAGAATGTTTTTTCATCCCAATTCTATTCAAAATGCTGTGAATATAATTCAGCGAAATTCAAATATAATATTTGTAAAATCATGTAATTCCCAAAACTTTTTCTGTAGTCGTTATTAGTTTTACAAATAAAATGGAGCCAAAAATGCGGCGAATGCAAAATGTAGTTTGACTATTCAAAACTATTCTTCCATTAATACATTATTTCATTTAGTTCGTTCTGGTCACGTCCTTGCCAGTTAAATATTTCTCATGACTGTCAAATGTGGTTATATTTCCTGCCAATCGATAACCCTTTCTATAATTTGTCAATTTCAAAATTACACTACACTTCATTCTGTAACGGATGATAAAAAATATTAAATTGTATAAAAATGATGAAGATAATTGATCATGTAAGTGCTTTTACATAATCTACCTTATTTGATTTTTAAAATTGAAATGGATTTTGTAAATCCCAGACAACAGAAAATTTATATTATTTCCATCCAACATTTTCAATTTGAATATAAAACTTTATCGTTTCAAATTTTCAAAACATATTCATACATTATGTAATTTTAAAATCATTTAAAACTTGTTTAATGTATTGTATAATCATTTCCAATTCTCCAGAATATAAAAAAAAGTATAGAGATAAAAACAAGAAGTCATGTTTTTAAACAATCGATAAAATTCCAATAAAAAATAATTTATTTCTATATCTTTTATAAAATAACAAATGATTTCATATTCATTGAAAAAAAGAAAGATACTTTGTACAATTATTTTATGTTGAGAGGATTTGTCTATAATATCGATGATTAATGTGAATAAATTGATTTACTATACTGTCGCTATAGACATATACAATTGATATTTAATCTTTTGCGAGTAAAATTAAAAAAAAAAAAACAAGAAAACATCTTGTAAGATTATTTTGAAAATTTTGTTATTTTGCTGTTCATATAATGGAAAATTTTAAGTGTATTTTAATTTATTAGACTATTCTGAATAGCAGAACTTCCTTATATGAATTTAAATAAGAGAAGATGTGAAATTTATTTTCAATTAATTTAATTTGATTCTTGTATTTAGTATAATTTTAAAATTGATCAACATTACATATTTGCTAGAAACACAATTTTTTTGTAGAAAATTAGACTATTTAAT
Organism: Empis livida; assembly: GCA_963932195.1. Lineage (NCBI taxonomy): Eukaryota > Metazoa > Arthropoda > Insecta > Diptera > Empididae > Empis > Empis livida. The sequence continues at coordinate 61,055,634 of OZ010645.1, forward strand.
TAGAAAAATTATTTTTAGACTTGAAATCCTTATTTGTCAGTTTGTTTGTCTAATACCACAAAAAAAGGCCACACAAATTGAAATAAAAATTGAATTTTAAGTCTAGTTGCTTAAAAGTAAATCTATAACATAATTCACTTTATTTTGGAATTACCAAAAATAGGACGTGCAATAATCAACAAATAAGAATTATAATTTAAATAATTCTATTTTTAAAAATTTCCAAATTAGATTTTTAAATTAGAATTTTCATAAAATTAATTAATAATTTTATTTTTATAATCAATTTACATATATTTCTATATTATTACAAAAAAAAATGTATTATTTTCGCACGTTGCCATTTTTATAAAAGTTTTTACTTCCTTGTTTAAAATTCTTCCAAGTACTTAACATTAAGAAGTCCAATATTGTTACGTTGATATTAATTTTTTAAGAGATCACGTTTAGGTAATTTGTGGTATCCACTTAAGCACTTAAATTCCAAGGGATTTACATTAATTTTTTTTTTATATATATAGTATAGCTATATATATATGGAATGGTATTATATTTTTAGATTTATTTTAGCTTTTATATCATATAGGGTTTCTGAAAACTCGGGTTTTTAAGACTCGACGAGTCCGAGTCCAAAATTAAAAAAACTCGTCGAGTCCGAGTCGAGTCCGAGTCCGGTGTCTTTAACAAAAAATATTACAAGAATTTGATAAAATAATATTATATGTTAAAAAGAAATGTACTCAAATTTATCAATTAATTAATTTATTTTCAAAACTTAATAAGCTTTCAAACTATATAATTGTTTTTAATTACTTTTTTGATTTTTTGGTTTAACGTACAAATATTTGAAAAAAACTAATGAATTGAGAGATTTGTCAGCAAGTCTTGATCTGATTTTAGTGCAGAAGTTGCCACTAATTGAAAACGTTCTTTCATTTCAAAATCAAAACACATTAGTATACCTCACCAAGGGTTTTTCCCTTGGTGAGGTATACTAATGTGTTTTGATTTTTAATTTCATTCATTATTGAGTTTTACAGTCTTCTGATCGTTTTTTTTTTACGTTGAAAAATAAAAGTGCCATTGTTCTGCGAATTCGTACAAAGATATTTCTCGCTAAACCAACATTGTAGAATGAATATTAATATAGGCCTGGGTTTCTACCTTGGTGAGGTATACTAATGTGTTAGGGGAGGTATGAGATTTTGTTTATTTTTATTATGTTTTTTTTTTAAATTAACAATTAAAAATAATTTACAAAACAAAAATAAAATTTAAAAAAAATTCTTCTGAATTAATTATGCTGGAGGTAGCCGTAAGCGACAATGAAATTTAATAAATCGATTGACCTTCTTTTTTTTTCAATTTTAAAAATTTGGACTCGGGACTCGTCGAGTATTAGAGTCGAGTCCCGAGTCCGCGAAACTACCCAAATACTCGACGAGTCCGAGTCGAGCCGAGTCGAGTCCAGAAACCCTAATATCATAGTCTATGATTGGCTTATAGATTGTTAATTTAATTGAAGTGTTAGATGAGACCAGGTACTTAAATTTAATTAGATTTTGGGGTAAATAGGATACAAAAAGATATATTTTATTAGAGATATAAATGTAAAATTTATTCGATAAATCGATTGATTTTTTTGAAAATTATATATACATACATATATGTACAATTTTTACTATAAAATTTATATAGCACATATATTATAATAGTTACCATATTAAAATAAGGTATTTTTAATCAATAATTAATGAAGGATATCGTATAATGCAGATAAATTTTGTATTAAATTTATATTCAGAACATGTCCACAATTAAAATTGCTCAAAATCGCTGTTTACTTTGAAATGTTTTTATGTAAAATTTTGATTTTTAATGCAATGTTTTTATCTATAATATATTTATTATTTGTCACTTATATAATTTTATTACTGATAATTAGAATTTAAAATTAATAATTAACATACGATACGAGGGTGAGCACTAAAATTTCTGGAAAATTATATACAAAAAATTTTATTGTTTTAAATTAATTTATTTTTTTGTTTTTAAAATATTCTCTTTTATCTTACGAAATGTCGTATTTTGCTAATTTACTGAAGTAAGTTTCTGTAAGTTATTGAAAATATGATATTGCAGAGATTTTAGCACTGACTCTAGTATTTACATAGATTTTTCAAAGCAAAAAATGTTTACATCAAATTGATATTTTAAAATACAAAAATATTTCAAGGATATCGTATAAATTTTGTAGCAACGAAGTATATTATAATTTGAATTTACTTTATAGTATGTACATAACTTTTATAGTGATTATGTTACATGATACATTTTTGCTTCAATAAAATATCAGAAAATTTAATTAAATTAATTTAGAAAATTATTAAAAGTTTTAAGCAATTTTTAATCATGAATTTATTAATTTAATTACTGATAAACCATAAAGCATATTGCACTATTAATAAATTTAAAAAATAATTATGCATTCAAAACACACTGAATTAATCTTGTATTTTTAGCAATATGAAAATCTACGGGCATTACTGGTGATAAAATCTATTATAAAAAAAAACTTTTAGCTGCAACCAAACAAAAACATATATTTTCAAAAGATTATGATAAATGATGGTAATTTTATTCGTTTTTAAAAAAAAAAAATAATAATGTAAAAAGTTATGGAAAAGAAAATGAAAATGTGTTAAAATGTAAATAAATTAAGATTTATTACATTGTTTTTCATTTGCTAATTATAAAGTATTTAAGGTATATTTTTTAAGTTAGCTTAATAAATTCAAAAATTATTACGGATATCAAATATCTTTTTATATACAAAGATTGTTTTCTTGTTTTTAAGTGTACCTGGTTAGTCGTTAAATATTACTCCTATAAATTATGAAATTCGAATAATATTTTTGATTTTTCAACAACCATAAATCATCCAACACGTTTTTCTTTTTATAAATTTTTTAAACTTAATATTTTTATTTTCAACTGGGCGATTTAACATCATTATGATTGGTGGTGCTTTGAAATTAGATTTTCTTTATTTATTTTCTATTTAATCCACCTTTTGAAGCATCCAAAAATTTTGTAAACTGAAAATTTTCATAAAATAAACTTTCATTCATTTTTAATGTTCTATAAAGCAAAATAAAATATAAAATAGATAAATTTTAAATCTAATTTTTAATTTTGGATAACAATAGATTAATTCACAGAAAGATCTACATAAATTTTGATTGTTTACACAATAAACTGTTCAAGGATATTTAATTTTCATGAAATATATTCGTGGAAATTGGGAAGTTTCTCATCAAATTCATATTTATACATAAATTAATTTGTAATTTAAAATATTTTTTTTTTGGTAAAAAATTATTATATAAATTAAAATTCTGAACTTAATTTAAATTTAAAATGAAGAAATTAAAATTGAAAAGTTTATGAAAAGTTTTGAATTTTTTAATACATATAAAATTTATGCAAAAAAAAACCAAAGTATTTTGAATTTTTACATAATTTTTTTTGTTTTATGTTATCAATTCTTTTGAATATGCATCACTGATAATTATTATCATGTCTTTTTTGCTTAGGTCAAAGCATTATTAATCAAAGCATATTTTATGTAAAATATAGTTTCAAAAAAAAAAAAAAAAAATAGAACATACATAAATATAAAAAAGGATAAGAAATTTTATTATCTACAAAATAAAGTTAGATTTTCATTTTTTTTTTGCATAATTTTATATTAAAGAAAAAAAATTTTTGTTTTTGTTATATGATGTCAAGTTGTATTAATGTCTCAAACAGAATTTGTATTGAAATATCTTATATTTTAATATTTATTGTCCAAATAAAATTTTAAATATATATACATATATATAAGTTTATACAGTTGGCAGAGAAATGTTAATTTAAATTTTATGTACGAATATGGGGCACTTTGAATTATATAGTTTTGTTTAGTGCCGCAGGATGTCCTTTTCTTTTAAAGAAACCATATACAGTTGTTGAAAATGTTAGTGATATAGAATACTGAGTCATAGGCACAACTAAAATTTCGTTTTTATTTAATATTATTTTCCCAAATGTAAATGAAAATATAGTCAAGATTGTATAGTAAGTTGAAGCACATATTTTCTAAAACTTCCATAATTAATGATAAAATTTGGCCTATAATGTCAAAATACATCAGATTAGAACCCTTACATAACTATAATCTAAACAAATTCGAAAAATCAATTATGACTACAGAATTTGCGGAGATGTAGACAAACCCACTGAGCACATCTTAAGAAAACTTGTTCGACCCAGATATCGATATTTGGACAAATGTTCGCCAAGTCTGAGAATATCGCTTACTGCCCCGCAAAAAAAATTCTAGAATTTCTTGAAAATTTAGTGTGACCGCAGCGATTTTTGGGCCTGAACTTTAACCAGCGCTGTAACCTATCTATCTGTCTATTTATTCTATTATGCAAATCTTATAAAATAATTTTTAATTATATTCTCGCATTGTAGAATTTGTCATAAGAAACTGTTGTCGCATTTTATTTCAACAACATTTTTCCTTGAATATTCAACAATATATTTATAAATATTAAATTTTCTAAAATTAAACTAATAAATTATTTAGAAATCAATAAAAAAAGGTCAGATAATTTTATTTAAAAATATCTTTTAATTTTCTTTAAACAAAAAGTGATTAGAATTTTAAAATATCACCCCTTTTTTTTCATTGAAATTAAATTTATAACCCAAAAAAAAAAATATATTTTTCATTTATCGATTTATTTTATAACCTTTATCAAACCGAAGTGTTAATTATAGAATTTATGTATATATATAAATAATAAAATTTTAAAATATTTAGCATAAATACATGTTCACTTACAATATAACCTTTTATCACCCACATATAGGTATTTTTTTTTTGTATCTACTTAATATTAATTCACCGAAATAAGTAAATGCTGTTTTTTATCTCAATTGTTTACAAAAAAAAATGAATGTATGTCTATTTTTAAAGTGGTTCTAATGAATTGACTAAAAACACGTAAGAGCATAACAAAAGGTATATTTACATATATAACCAAAGATACATTTTAACATCAGCATATTTTATTTTTATTAGAAAAATTTACGATTATTCATATTATTTAAAAAAAAAAAAACTTTTTTACCAGACAATGAAAAATATAAATGCTTTTTACGCATAATTTTCACATAATAATAATAATGATAATATCTGTACATTCTTTTAACTAATACATTGAAAAGTGAATGAAAATAAAATAAAATTCACATTTTTGTTTTGTTATTGTTATTTACTTTAATGTACTTGAAAAGGATGTGTTTAAAAATATGGATAATTATTGAAATTGACCTTGAATAGGATTCAGAGTTGAAAGACTTTGCGTGTTATTAACTCATAATGAATTTTTTGAAATAATATTTTTTTGTAAATTAAGAGTTTGTTATTATTAATAAATTAAGTATAAATTTAATTAGGATATGCAATATAAATAACCCTTGTTCCTTGAGAAGATAAAAGTGAAGGTGGATCTTTTCCTTTTTATTTTGTTGTTTTTTTGATACTAGCTATGACACTTGCATAAACTTAAACCTAAAAAAACCTATAAATAAGAATAAGGATTAAATAATATTTATGAGTCTTGGAATATACAAATTTAGAATACTTTGTAGTAGCTTCAGACTTAAGCTTTATGAGTACCCAAATTTATGTACCAGGCACTTGTAAAAGCAGAAGATTAATTTATTCAATTTAAAGTAATAGCTAATATTTAACAACTCGAGATTATAAAGCATGTTTGGGCAAAAGAAGGGATAATTACTCCTGAAAGACAACATGCAACAGGTTCACCACTTTGCCGATAGAAAGGTTAAATTTTGATTGAATTAATAAAAATGTAACCCTTTGAACGATAAAGGCTAAGAGCGGTAATTTTTATTAACTACGTTTAGAATCCACCTCTGATTATAGGTGGAATTAATAAAAATGTATTCCTTTCACAGCTATGCTAAATAACCGAAACCTAGATTATCTAAACCACTTAAATGACCGAGATCAAGGTTATCCAGATAAGTACGGGTATTGAAATCTAAATTAATTAAAATCGAAATCAAAATTTGTACCGAAGCTTCTTACTCTTATTGTACAAGATTTATTGTTCAAAGTTTTAACAAAATAAAAGATTTATTCTTCAAGGTTTCAACATAATATATCATCATTTTAATTAGATAGGTTTCGGGTAACCTTACTTATTTGGTAACCTTACTTATCAATAATTAAATAATAGCAGACTTGATATACAGACAGCCATAAAGAAAAAAATTGAAAAAAATAAACATTTTGATTCTGAAAAAGTAATTAAAATGAAGATATATTATGTTGAAACCTTGAACAATAAATCTTTTATTCCAATAAGTATAAATTTAAGCATAAATTTTTATTTATAGTTTATAGTTTATTTAGTTTTCGGTAACATTGCTTACTTATCAGATATTTATGCTCACACCTATAAAATATAACAAAATAATGTTCAAAGTTGATATACACTGTTTTGGTTCTATCCATCTATCTATGTTTTAATAATTTGGTTTGAGTATATTCCACAAATTCCATTAGCACTTAATAATTTTTTTATATTAAAATTTTTATTCATTAACATACCGACTAATCTAACATTTTAGCTTAACCTACTGTCATATAATTTTTTGAAATTTGTATAAAAAAATTCTGACAAGTATACCAAAAAATAAAAAGTATTATAATTTCTGGAAACTATGAAAAAGTGAAAATGAAAATATTATAAAAAAAAGCGACAGAAAGAAAAAATGAGATACAAAGTGTTATTAAAAATGATTAATTATAAAAAGAATATCTATATAATTTATTTTTTTTATTTCTGTTGTGATAAATGATGAACACTTCTGGCCAAAATTAAGTTACTTCAGTTTTTCAGTATTACAGTCATTGTGGTCAAAATTTAAGGTTATTAAAATAAAAACGAAAGAAAATTATCAGAAGAAATGAACTTACATAAATCTTAAGCATAAAACATTTGAAAGCAAATTAGATCCTTTTTTTTTGCTTTTGAAATATATACGAAAAGCAAAAAACGTAAATATAAAAAATAAGGAATCCTTTTGTAAATATTAAAAATTTATATATTTTACTTATACAGAATTTGAAATTATTTTATATGGTTTCTATTACAATTAATCAAATTTTTTTTTGCTGTTGCTGATAAATATCTTATAATTTCATATCTTTCTTTTATGGTTCTATAAGTTTTATTTAATATTTTATTTTTTTTTTGTATTCTCAGTTAATCATAAAAAATTAAGCCCGGAAACATAATTCTAATGCTCACTTATATGATTTATAGAATGATTTATTTTTCAGTAATTTGGTTTTTATTTTATTTGTAATTATATAGTTTTTATGATTTCATTTTCAAATTTTCATTAATATTCCTTTGTTCAATTAACTACTTATATTAAGAAATTCAAAATATATTTCGATTATTTTAGTTTTTTAAGCTTTTATTTGTAATCATAAAATAAGCTTTTGTTTTCAACAAAAATAATAATATAAATAATTCTTAATACAACATTTCAAAAGAATAAATTTTCATAAATTGTAAAATATACAATTATTGTAATTAGTTATATCATTAAAATATTATTAAGCTAAAAAATGTTGGTAAATGAATTCAAATAAAAATATAGATTTAAATTTAAGATATATACAGGAAAATTGAAATTTTAAATTTATGTATTTGCAGCCATATTTAAAATATTTTTCGACATTTTAAGTATTCCGCATTAGCCAATAAAGTTAAAAGAAAATTTTTTTAGACAACATAACATACATATCTTTAGATTTCTTCAAAACTGCATTTCAATATGGTTGCTTGTTCATTAAAAAGTTAATTAGAATTTGGATGTGTAAATAAAAGTCAAATAGTCAAGTCTAGAGTTTTTGTTGAATTTTATGAAAATAATTTATTTAATTTAACTGAACTCAAAAATTCAACATTTTAGTAAGAAAAAGTTTATAAATCTTTCTTAGTTTTATAAAACAATCGGTATTTGAAGATTCAAAAGTTATAATGTATTTTATTTGTTTTTTATTTTTTGTGGAACATACGTTATTATTCTATCAAAATTTATGTTAACATTTCCTGAAAATTTACATAATATTTTTTTCTAACCATAAATACTGGTTGGTTGAACAAGCTAGGAAAAAGTTTTTGTTTTTATAAATATTTTGTTTTTTAGAATTATTAGTATGATTTTAAAGTTTTTGATTTAAAATATTATGAATTTGAATAAATGTTTGTGTTAAGAAAATATTTTATGTCTATAGTTTGTGGAAAAATATATTACGACTTTTATTTTAAAAAATTTCTTTAATTTTCAAGTTATTTTATATTGCAAAAAATATTAAAATATATTGCAAAAAAAAAAAAATGTTTTTTTTATTTAGCTTTATTATATTTTTTTACTTTTTTCCATATTTTTTATCCTAAATATAGGATTTCACCAATTTTTCCAAATTAACCTTTAATATATTTGTACCCTCTTATAATAATAAATCCTTGTACAAATAATATTATTTTGAATATAAAAACACAACGAAAAAAATAATCATTAATTTCCATATCTAAAATATTACCAGATTCCAAATTGTATTTTAAAAAATACTTCAGACAATACTATGGCAACAAAAATTATACTTGTAAATATATCCTCCTTACAATTTGATCCTTTACACATGCAAAAGTATAAATATATTTTTAATTGAATTTTTAATTAATATAATTTTTTTATAATATTCTGTTGTTTTTTGTTCGTTTTGTGTGCAACAAAAAAAATTATGAACAATTCACATTTTGATTAATTAATTAACTTTTTATGGAAAACATTTTTTTTTGATTAGTGACTAATTCCTGTAGTTGCACACGCAAATTTTCTCTTTAACTCTTTTCGTACCGACCGAAAAATTGAAGACTACAGAAACAAAATTATGTAAAATGTTGGGTTTTCAGAATAAGCATATTACACATTCATTGAAACAAAATTGATACTAAATTGACTCTGTAATTAAGGAATTTAATAACATTTTCTTTATATGGGAGATGTCAGCTTTTTGCAGCGTCGGATTGGATTGGAGTACAATAAGGCTAATTTGAATTGACTATTAACTGCTGAACAATTGATTTTATGTTAATTATAAGAATCAATTATTGAATTTGATCGATGACAAATGACTTCCTGGTATAATTTAGTTTAAAATAAACTGTGTATGTATTTATATACACTGTGTATTTATGATATCTCTATGGAAACTACCAATTTTCAATACGAAGCAGATATTGATTTACGTACGCACAACAATATAATCATAGTCCATATTTTTAGCAAGGGTATGTCTATCCAACGACGATGTATGGTTGTTCCGTATTAGTCCGTCTGTCTGTGCTGTGGATACTTTTATGCTTGGAAGAACTGCTTTTTAAAAAAATCATAAATAAGTTTCGAACGTGAATATCTGAATTAAATAAACTTCCGATTTATATAGATTGGTAAATCGGAATGAGTATTTTAACTGCCAACTTTTATTTGAGACATTTTGTGATACGACTCAATACTTATAATATTTTTTAATTTTTGACCAAGTTTTGAAATTTTGTTATGAAAAATAATTATAATACATAAGTTTAAAAAAATATATACATAGCTATTTTAATTAAAATAAAATAATATTTAAATCATGACAGCTGTCCGTAAGTTGTCTATTGACAATATTTTCTTTTAGGCTTTTGCAGTAAAGGTTTTATGTACATAAGTAAGTGATATTAAAATGAGATAATTATAATCATGAAGTACATTAGATACAATGTTCTAATACTAATTTATGAAGCTACTATTCAATAGTTTATTAATCAGTTATGCTAAATAGACTTTATGTTATGATAAAATATAAAATTCTTTTAAAATAATATTAAAAGTTAGCTCGAACAATCTTGAATCATTTATACACAAATATAAACTAAAGTTTGTCATCAATTTAACCTTTTTTTAATCATAATAAAAAATCTCAAAACTAATTTTATCCAATAAATAGCTTAAATAAAATTTTGAACAATATAAAATTTTTGTATACATATACCTAATAACATTGACTATACAGGACAAATATTTATGTTAGATTTAAAAAAAAACAACGTCACCACACTATTAATATAATTTTATTTTCATATACATGTATATAGTTGAAAAAAATGTCCTTTTGTCCAAAAAAAAAAAAAAAAAAAAAACAATAATAATGTTAATATACTACAGACATTTATACATATATGATTCTGCAACCAAAACTAACCTGAATTAAAAGTTTGTGGTTTTATATTTTTTTTGTGAATAGAATAAAAATAGTACAAGGACATAAGTGCAAAATACCAAAAGCATTTTTCTGTTCGCTTGAATGTTTATTATTATTATTATTAGCAAAAAAAAAAAATGCCAACTTTTAACCCATATATACTCAAAAAAACTAACAAAATAAGTTTATTTATGAACGTAAAAATAACACAATATTTTTGGTGAAGAATGTATAAACTATATAAAATAAAATTTAGGTGAAAACGGAGTAGGGAGATATCGTCATTTAAGGTTTATTTTTGTATATTTGTAAACAAAATAAAATAAAGGCCAGGTGACAAATGAAAAGGATATAAAATATCGCAAGACTTGGTAAACACAAATAATTTGTGATATATCTATACATTTTCTTATTCTTCTTTATATTTTGTTATGCTTTTTAGGTATGAGAAAGTAAATATTTGCAAATAGAAGAAAAATATTTATATATATGTATATGTCAATGGTATGGAAATTATGGTGTTCTGTAAAACGTTTCCGGTGTAGCTTAGTTTTATTTTTTTTATATAGTATGTTAATAATAGTTGGTATATATATTATATGTCTTTATTTCCAAAGCTTGACAATCAAAAATATATAATGTTGTTGAAATGTTGAAAATAATCATAATTTATAGACTATTTTTAATATTACATAAATTTTTTCGATTGAATTTTTGGTTTTATGCCAGCAATTTAAAAACTGAGAAAATATATTTCAAAAGTAAATTTATAAGTTTTGAGAGTCAAACATAATTTCTCATTTTCTTATATTTCGACCATTCTCTTTTAATACTAGGTCAATTGAGTTGAAGACCAAATTTGAATTGAAATTCTTGTGTTAAAACTAATTTCACAAGATCTTTTTACAATATGTTACCATGGTTTTGGCAACCAATTTCTCTATCCAAATTCACAATTTTGTATTTCTTCTACAATATTAATAAATATGCTGATACAACTCTGTTCATTTATTTCTTCATCTTATATTATTAATTTACAGATTTCCACTATTGCCCTGAAGTCCTGAATCAATTTTACTGAATATTGAATACAAAACAAAATCAATAATTTTCCCTTAACAATTTTCCCTTAACAATATTAAAAAAGCAAAAAATCTTATTCATTTTTCCAACAAGTATTAAAAATCTTTAAAGCAAAATAATATGAAAAAACTGAAATTCTTTAACTTGTAAAATAAAACCTATATAAAATATGTAAAACATAAAAATACGTTTCCTGGAAATTTAAGTTAAAAGACAATTGTCATTTGTTTTCTTCTGTATTTCTTTTTTTTTTTTAAATAGGTCAGCATTTTCAATATACATGCACATTTTGCATTAATTTATAATACCCTGAAAGACAGTTAGTTGCTCTTGTTCAATGATTTTTTTTTTTTTTTTTTATGTTCGGATTAACAAGGACATTCACACGTGTCCAAAACATTGAAAGGATATATTGATGTAAAAGAAAAAAAGCATTTACACATTGAGAAATTTTTTTATACTGAAAGCTTTTTTTTTTACACATTCGTCAATGCCCTGCAAATTATATTCTATTATGTATATAATTTAAGGATAGACATCACACATATAATTTAAGGACATGGATAGTATTATAAACCTTATAGACTTATTTCATTATAATATATCTTTTTTGTTGGTATATATACTCCTGTCTTTACAACAACAACCAAAAAAAAAAAAAAAAAGAGGAAAAACGAAAATTCACTTAACTTTCATGTCAGATCCTTTTTTTAGATTTCGATAATAGTACATAATTATATTTATAAATGGAAATATATGTTTATATATATTTATATGTATTATAAAGGACGCCTGGTGTCTATCGTAATTTGATTTATTATATGTTTAACATATTTACATGGATTCGACATTTTCTTAAGAACAAAAATTGAAAAGAAAATATTCACTACACCAAAAAAAAAAAAAGAAAAGAAAATCTAAAATTTAAGGATATATAAAGATAAAAATATGTATATATACAAAAAAACGTAAGTATAAAAAATGACAATTGACAGGATTTTGTTTAAAGTATATAATATATACATTATTATTATAATTTTCCGTAAAAAGTTATTTTCATAAATAATATTTTGAAGTGTTTTTATGATATCAATGAGAAAAATTTATTAATTTTCCGCTACTTAAGATTGAATTAATCATAATTTCATGTTATGCTTACTCAAATATACAAATATATTTTTTTAAGTTGTTATTTTGGAATGGTATCAAAGTTAATGAAGTATAGAAAATTAGTTTTTAAAATAGAAGATTATTAATATTTCACTGATTATCTACTATATATAATCAAATTAGGAGGTAAAATAAAAATATTATAATTTTTTTAGCGAAAAAAAAAAGAATTTAGAACAATATCGATTTGGATACCCAATGAAACAAGTTAATATGTATAGATGTAAAAAAGGTTTAACAGAGATATATGTTTATTGTGCATAGAGTGGAAGTAACTATATTTGAAATAAAAGGTTTTAAAATAGATGTCTATATAAATTGAATTTTTCAAATTTCGACGAAATATAGGTTGGATTTACACACCCGCCGGAAAACCATGTCGTTCGACAATTTATGCGACGGTTTTTATAAAGCAATTTACTCTTGTGGTGGTTGTTAGTTATGCACACTGTTTTTTTTTTGAAAGTTCGTGGAATGAAAATCATATAAAAAACTCAAAAATTTTTTGTCAGTTGTCAAAATAAAGTTCCTAGTGTCCATTGACTGTTTTTCGGAGGATGTGTAGTTCATGCTAAAAATATTTTTCAAAAGTCGTTTAAGTCACAAATTTCTTATATTTTAATAATCTGGTAATACCGTTTTACAATTCATTCGAGCCGAAGGTAAATTATAGATATTAAATTAATTTCGGAATGAACCCTAGAATTGAGCACAAAATCTAAGACTTAAAATCAGTAAATATTTGTGAAAAATGGTTTAAACATATTTTTTTTTGTTACCATTTAAGAACACAAAGGAAAGTTTCATTAATAATCGAAAATTTATGATTCCATAGTAAATATAATTTGACCATAGTTTATGTGATTCCCTATGTGATTAGTTTATGTGATTCTTACCACAATATAAGAAAGTTACGAATTTACAGACTTATGGGATAAAAACTTTACAATAAACTATGTTAAGTTATAACATTTGAACTTATAATTTCATATGTGTATATGCAATTTTATTTACTTATGTCCTTTTTATTCTATAAATGTGGATAGTTTTTTTCCTGTCTGTTGTTATTGATTTAGAAACCTTTTTATATAATTATAGGTGGCACAATATTACTATAATAAAATAGAATATGAAAAAGTGGTATCAACAATAAAAGAATATTTAATATTGACTTTATAATAGCAAATAATTTAGGACGATATAAAATAGGTGGTAATTTGTGTCATTTAAAAGAAAAATATATATAAATAATTAAAAATTGTATATGGTATAAAAAATGGTATGGTTACAAAGTTTATTATGAATTAATTTCTTCACAGTACATATTTTCATTATTTATTTATAAATCATATACAAGAAATTTTGTATAAATTTATAAAAAGGATTTATTTAAAAATTAATTAATAATGTTAATGAGAAAAAGTTAAAATTCTTGGTAAGTTTAAAAGTGTTAATCCATAATATAATATATATTCCATCAAAAATTAATGAAATAAAATATAATTAAGTGGTTTTGTCATTATTAACTTTCGTGTCAATTGATGAAAGAATATGAGTTTCTTTGAAAATGTGGCAGTTTTCTTTTTGGAAAAACAATACTATTTCTCAAAGTGAACTGTCGTTTTGTAAATTTAGCTTTAATATTTCTAATTTTACAAACGTAAAATGCAATATTTTTAGAAATGGCCAGATTAAGGATGTGAAGGATTAAACTATAGAGAGTTTGTTTAAAACTATACAGCTTCGTACTGTCGTAGGTATAATAATATTAATGGTTTAAATTGACCAAAAAAGTATGAGTATTAAAACATCAATTTCTTCTTCAGATTGTGAGTGCGTTATATTCTTACAGTGAACTCATTTCTTTGAATACGAAAACGTACAGATAAATTAGAAATTAAAGAAGTTATTCAATACACTGTAAGAATAATTATCAAAAAAATGTTAAAGAACTTTATAGCTGCTTATGGTGGGTCCTATTAATAAAACTGAGTCGGTTAGTTATAATTCATTAGTAAAAAAAATATAAATTCTAATAATTACATATAATTACAGAATAGTAGCCAAGGAAATATTTTTTCCATACAAATTCGACAAACAAAATGTCTAATCAAAGCTACTAGGTAATTTTCTAGTTCTGCCAAAAATGTCATTGCTATTTTACAAATATTTAATTAAAAAAAATCAAATTTCAAATTTAATTTATATGGCACAACATGAATTTCAACTATATTTTGATAATGGGGGCAATAAATGAAAGAGGCAAATATAGAAGGAAAGTTGAACTATTTTCAAAATATAGAAGGAAAGTTGAACTATTATCTTAGGACACTTCGATTGCTAATTATGCATACAATGAAGAAAATTAAATAAATATTTTTTGAAAATGCATTACTTAGAAATGACATTTTTTACTAAAGGATAAGAAATTTTTTGGGTAAATGACAAAAAAATTAAGTTGAACAAAATTCAATAAATTGATGAATCAAAATACAATAATAAATAAGTTCTTTAAATTATTTTATAATTTTGCATATTTATATAATTTTTCTTAATTTCATATTTCCATTCATGTTTTTTTCCCATAATAATTGGAAACAATTATTTTATACATAAATTTTTTTTAACTGTGTAAATTTAATTTATTTCGTAGAGAAAACATATGCTGTAACAATAACAACCATTAAATTAATAGTTTATGAGTTTAACATTAATTGAAAAATTATTTTTGGAAAATTTTTATTATCTATAATAAAAAAAAAATTTCTCTTTAGAATTAATTAATTTTTGGAATAAAAATTAATTTTTAGAATAAAAATTAATATAAAATATTTTTTTTTCAGATGTTCAATATGAAAATTTTTGGTTAGAAAGTTTATTATGAATTATTTACATGACAAAATTCACTTACAATTAAATAATTTTTATCCGCGACGAAAAACAGAAAACTTATAATTATTATTTGAACCAACAGGTTGTTTTATTGTATAATTTATATATAAATTCTATTAACTATAATATTTTTAATTTCCAGAAAAAAACTAATTTTCCACAAATTACATTTACTGAAACACCATAAAAACTTTTGTTTCAATTGGAAATTTTTGATATAGATTTGATTTTCCGAAAGAAAAATAACAAAATTTTCCCAAAAGATCAATAAATTACAAAATTACACCAATAAAATTGGTATATTTTTTTCCCATTAAATTTTTTTAATGAAAATTTATATGAAAAACTTTAAATTAAACATCAAAAATATCAAAAGAAAACTTTAATTTCCTGTTCGTATAAAATTTTGCTTTTGTTTAATAAAAACTTTTATTTAAAAAAAAAGAAGAGAATTGAGAAAATCTTTTAATTTTCCACATTTTTTATTTTTTTACAAAATAATAATAATTAGAAATAGTGAAGAAAATTTTAGTAATAAAAAATTTGAAATTACTTTTTGTAAAATATTTTCATTAATATTAGTTGAAAATTTTATAGAAATATTTTTCCCGCCATAAATCTTTTTTATTTTTCTTAAAATTTTTAATTTTTCGTTGATTTTTTTTTTTTAATTTATTTTTAATATGTGTTATCACTTTGAAATTAAATCACTAACTGAGAATTTATCGACTGCAACAGGAGGTTTATAAACGACTTTAACATGCTGACTTTTATAACGAATTTTCTTTTATTTATTTATTTTTTTTTGTACATAAAACCGATAACAATATTTAGTAGGAAAATATAAATTTTCCAATCTATACAAATACGCGAAAAATTGCAGACTGAAAATAATACGAGAAATTTTGTAGATAAAATATAAATTTCGAAAAATATTGTTCTGAAACTAATGTTGACTAAATATATGTATATTAATTAGTAAAAAAAAAGCTGTGAAAATTCGTTGACTTTTCCGAACAAGTCAATATAAAAAATGTATAGAAACAAAAATTTTAAAATTTCATTTCGAAATTATGTTGCGAAACATTTATTGTGGGATATAAATAATATTAGCTGTGGAAATTGTAGAAGAAAGTATTTTTAAATCTATATTTTTTGTTTTTATAATTTCGAAAAAATGTTGACGAAACATTATGAATTGAGTATGGAAATTGTTTGTTTATTTGGAAAGCTACAATTATAGCTGATACAGGAAATTATATTTTTTAATTTTGATGACCAACCATTTACATAAATATTAAAAGTTTTTCCAATTAATTTTTAATCATCCTTTCAAAAAGAAATTTATTTTTAAAAGGATCATTAGAAATTCAAAAGAAATATAATGATTTTGAGAATTTAATGTTTTTAAAATTTTATTAAAATTTGAATAAAACAACCAAACAAATTGTATTACCCAAGTTACGTAAAAAACTATAACCATTTGAAAATTTTCATAATTACTAAGATAATTCATATTTATTTATATTATTTTCATTTTGCTATATCATCACATTACACAACAAACAACCATAAAACAGTGTTTAGTTTAGCAAAATTATTTTAGTTTAGTTTTTTTTTTTTAATGTATTTATAAAATTATATACAGAGAAATTTCTGCTTATTTAACAAAAATTATTGTGTCATTCATCATTAAGGATAATACACTTTGGATAATTAATCCTGATTATTCTGTTAAATTACAAAATATTGTGACATTTCCTCTTCAAAACCCTTTTTTTTACCTCTTTTATACATGATTTTATAGCTTTAACAAAATAAAATTAGTAAAATTCTAATAATTTTCATGCTTTTACGAAAATTAGATGGTTTTTAGGTTTTACATATATTTTTTTTATAAAAATTATAAATAGGATTAAATGAATAGAAACAAAAATTTTATTATAATACATATTAATTAAATTGAATTATTTATGTTTTGAAATTAATTATATCATTATTTTAAAATCTTAATTAATTTAATTAATAAGATAAATCTTTATTAATTAAGTAGTTTATAGAATAATCTTTAATCTTAAAACATATTATCAATTATACTAAAATTGTAAAATGATGATAACAAAAGGTTGCTAAAAAATTCTATAAATTGGATAATAATTATAAATCAATTTATTTATTACCTAATAAAATGTTAATTGATATAGATTGAACATTAATAATATTATCTAAAATTTTAACAGTGTAGATTGTGTTCGTAAACAGAATGGTCTGCAGGAGAATTATAAGTCTCCTAATCGGACACTGGGTGATCAACAAGAATGGTATAAACTTCGAGGTTCCCATGAGAACTTAATCTATCTAAGACTTTAATTATATTGCAGAAATTACTGCCAAAAACTATCCAATTTAATATGATTTGCATTTATATGGTTTAGGTATTAAACGTATATTGTGTAAATGACACAATATATTTTTAATACCTAAACCATATAAATAAAAATCTTCTTAAATTAGATAAATATAAAGAACCATATTTATTGTTCCCGTGTTTATAAGATAATCTGATACATAATTAAGTATAATTAAGAGTAATAGATAGAAATTTATTATTTATTAAGAAAATTTTACTAATCTAGAAAAATGAGGAAATAATTTAAAAAATATATATTAACTCTTATTATTATCATCAGTAAATCTAATTTCAGTACAATCTATTTTTAGTCACGTAAAACGACATATAATTCTACTTTATAGAAAATTATAAAAAATCAGACTACAAAAAAGTTCTTTTGTAATTTCTTATTTTTCCAAAAAAAAAAAAAAAAACGAAAAAGTTTTTCGACAAAATCATTTTCTTTTATGATTTCTTTTTTTTTTGGGGGGGGAAATATCTGTGTTATTTGAAACCACGAGATTATGTCTAAAAATTGTCTACATTGACTATGTTTCTCTTTTACTTTTTATGATGACAGATTACACAAGTTTATTTTTTTTAGTCTATTTGCGATTGTATAAAATGGCATTAGTTTGAATTAGAAAATAACACTCAACTGTCACCAACAATAATATTAACAGAAAAAAAAGTATATCATGCTTGGAAAATAAAAGTTATTTTTTTTGAAAATTTTTAACAAAAAATAAGAATTATATATTTTTTATGAAATATAATATTTATTTTGTAGCTTTTGGAAGTAATACTCATCAAAGATTTAAAATTGTACTCTGATATTTTTTTTAAAGTCAATGTAATTCTGTAAAGAAAGCATTTTTTTTTAATATTTTAGATATTTTGACACATTTTTAAAAAAAAAACTTTTCAAGAAAAGTATTTTATTTTGCTTATTTTTTCATTTTATATTTGTTAGAAAGTTAGAAAATTTTGTTATTTTCAGGTTGAAATGGGAATAAGATTTGAATATACTAAATATTTTTAATGAATTTAATTCACTTATTTTATTAAAGTATTTTCCGAAACTAATTCAAGTTAAATTTTTGAAGTAGAAAACGATTTCATGTCTAGCCATTATTTTGTATTAGATTTTTCCACAATTATCTCAAATTAATTTTTTCGATATATACTTAAGGTGTAAATCACTAGATTGGACTTCCTTGGACTATTCATCTATACCAAAACCTTAAAACATTTGTTTTGTGGAAAGTTTTTTCGTTCAATCAAGAATCAATTTCTTTTCGGTTTCAAAACGTATTACCAGATATGTAATGGGCATCTTTTTCTAGGGTGGAGAAAACTTTACCTTATTAAAAAAAACCCATTGATTTAAAAACACATTAATTTAAAAAAAACCGGACTTTATGTTAACATAACAATGACTCACGAACAAAAGCATTATTATTACCAAGCGAACATTATTATAAATTTAATATTTTTAATTATACACATACTTTCTTATTATATTTAGCTAAATTGTTTCATTGTCTAATAAAATATATCTTATACGATCTCTAATTTAAAATAAAAATATCTTTAAAGTCCGCTGAATTTCCATTTCCAATACAATTTTCGATTTCTATTTTAATTTATGTAAATTTGATTCTGTTCAACCATAGTCTTGAAATTTTTATATCTTATTTCTATTCTAAACAACCAAAAAAAAAAAACCAAAATATCTGTTCTTTGAAAACTCAATTTGTTTTCCATGTAATATCTTGATTTTAAAATGTCAGAATAAATCCACTGAAAGAAAACTTTTTCAGGCAACACAAAAAATCCTCTGGTAATACTACGAAAATAATAATTCTGTGTAAAATAATAAAATATATTTTTTTTTCTTTCTTAGAAAATATATAAAATAAAATCACTGACATTTTGTTATAAACATAAAATAAGAAATATTTGAAATAGAAATTTTTATTTTTTTTAATGATAACATCATATAGTTTTTAGAAAAATCTATGTTTTATATTCTTCATATCGAAAATTTTCTTCAATTTTATGTTTAACATATAAATGAAGATGTGAAGGAAGAAAATTTTCTTCAAAGAGAGTTTATTTTAAAAATGTAGTATAATATATTTTGAAATAACTATGAATTTATAAGATTTATTGGTCAATTTAATATGGAATTTATTATGAACGCTTTAAAAATTTATATTTACATGATTATATTCAATTTATTTGATAATCTATTATTATACTAATAAGTTTATTCGCTTTTATTTAATTGAAATAATCAATTAGGATCCAATATTATTCAGATAAAAGATATTTGACAAATGATTATAAGTAGTTTTTAATAAGTAGTAGCAGATACAGTTTTTTTTAATATCGAATACTTGCCTTAATATTTTCAATATTGAAGAACACCGAGAATCTATATCCTATATAGATTAAATATGAAATCATTCAGTAACATTATAATACATGAACAATCATTTCAATTAATAATTAGGGGAAAACATAATTTATTGCATGCGAAAAAGTATCCAGTAACCAATATATTCAATAACAAGTATTCGATACTTTTGATCCTTAATACTTTGAATTCGATACTATCAGCATTACCCAGTTTTAGAATATAATCAAATAAGATCAGTAGTTTTGATGAACTATTTTGAAATGGGAGCAAAACACATGCTTAAAATATGAATTTATTTAAGTACTTGAATTTCCAAATAATACATGTAACATAAAAATATCAGTTATAATTATTTTTAATTTATTCTCTAAGGAATTCATTTAAAATTACTAATCTGAAATTATTGCAGTGATTAATTAAATTTGATATCGTCATTGTTAGTGCAATCATTAAGTTGTTAAATTTAATTACATCGAATTATCAATTGTAATTTAAATAATTCTGCAAATCTATTACTAATTTTAATTATGCATTGTTTGTGATAATAAAATTTACATATAATTTGTCTGAATACTCATTTATACCCATACTTCAGTAGTTAGAAATTTTTGTTTAAATGTTGTCATTTTTCATGAAAATCATTTTTGTTTCAGAATATTTTCAAAATGCATTGTTATTTCATAAAAAAAGTATTTTGAAAATAATTTAACAGCTTTTGTTATCGTGTTGAATATATTTTCGTGACATAAATAAGAAATTTCAAAACTTACAACAATATTATCCAAAAAAATAAGACTTTAGAAGGACATTTAAAACTTTTAAATGTACTTGAACAATAAAATATAAAAGGAATAGTAATATATTATGTTTATGGTTTTGTATTTTCCTTATTTGGAAATTTATTGTAAAGAAAAGTGTTAGAATTCATGTAATGGTAAGAAAATTGAAAAATCTATTTTATAAACGTGATATTTTGATGATATAATTTAGCCAAAATTTAGTTTCAAATTTTAAGTTTTATTTCTCACATAAAACTGTAAGAATATTCTATATATCTTTTTTAAATTAAATATAATTGTCAAATTCATTCTCACTTAATAAGCAATATTCTTTTCCAAGTTTTTAATTAAATTTAACCACAACCATATTAACTTTGTTATACCTTTATGCTATTTACTAAAAAAAAAATTCATTATTTTAAATTACTTTAAAAATAACATCCAAAAAAAACACATAAACTTAATTACACTTAAGCTTTACCATTTTTTTCTGTTTTCAAATTTAATGAGAAAATAATTTTCTATTTTCTCTAAACCATAGAAAACCAATTCCATGTTGTGGTTAACCGCACATATGTGAGGTATCATATAGCAAATACATTTTGTGGTTAATTTTAAAATAAAAATCAAATTAAGAATTTTCTTACAGTGTTTTTACAAAAAAAAAAAAAAAAATCAGGAAATGTTTTACTAAAAAGCAAACTGAAGCAAAAAATAATATTATTTATCTATATTTTATTATAAAACTTTACTAAGCATATATTATTTTAAAAGTACTTTATAATCATTATTTTTTTTCCAATGAATTTCAATGTCATTTTAACAAAAAGATTTAAAGTTCACTCTGTAGATACGCATATACAATGAAATTTTGGAAAATCTACCTTGTTTTCTTCAATTATTTTTTTGAAAATTATTTTCAAATAAAATATGAACATGTTCTACAAAGGTCTTATTTGTGGTTTTAAATAAAATATATAAATTTACTTTAAAAGAAAATTTTACTATTTGTTGTTTATATGCATTTTACCTTCATATGCACTTGTAGAGTGAAACACAAGAAAGGATATTATAAATTTTAAAAAAAAATTAAAATATCATAGTTGAAAATTATAAAATTTCCATTAAAATTATTCAAAAGAGATTTCTTATTTCATAAAAAATAAAATTTATATTAGAGAAAAAAAAACATATTAAAATTTATAAAATATTTAAAAATAGAAGATATCCTTAAGGATTCTTTTTTCATTGTTAATATTATTTTTGAAAAAAAAAAATCTTAAGGAAATATCCCTTAAGATATCCTTTTCGTAATTTATGAGAAATCCTTGGGACTTTTAAAAAAAAAATTGAATGAAAATAAAGAAAAAGGACTATTTTTACCTGTATTGTGGAATGTTAAAAGAAAAATAATAATAATAAAGACTTGACTGTAATATTTTCAAAATGGAAAACCATAAAATGATATTAAATTTATTTAAAAAAAAAAGGTTAAATTTTTTTGGAATAATTAAGTTTTTTCTATTTTTGCGTTTAAAGAAAATTTATATTAATCGATTGTAAGGATATGAAATATTTATGAAATATTCTATTAAATTATAAAAGGGAAACATTTTACTTACAACAAATTCTTCATATAAAATCATTTGGATAGAATTTCTAAATAAAAGTTAATTTTTTGTCACAAATAACTAAACTTTTCTAAAACTTTTCATTTTTTGGGAAAATTAAAAAAAATATTTAAAAATCTTATAAATTTTCCTAAAATTAATTCACTTTTTTCCTAAAAAATCAAATGTTAAAAATGTTAATTTGAAATATTAGAAACGTTCGTGAATCGTAATTCTAGCTCACATTAAAATTAATTTTTATTTATATTTTAATTAATACATACTTTTCACGGATTTTATTTAATCTTTTTTGCTCCGTTGCCAGGTGCTATAAATATTTATTATTTTTTGAAACAGAAAGAAAAAACAGCACTATTAAAAAATTCTTTGAATAATTTATGAAATATTAAATTTTCTACTCTAATTTGTAAACAACGTAAATTTAATAAGTATTTCTTTTTTATTTAATTATTTCTAGAGCTGAAAACTTTTGCTAATTATGCAAAATTGTTTATAAGTTAAAGGAATTTTTTTAATAATTCATTTAAAAAAACAAAAATATTTATAATCATTTACCTTTTTATAAAATAATTTCTTCTTAATGAATATATGATAAGTTTAAAGTTTCGTAATAATTTTATGATGAAAAATGTCTTAAAAAGTTATTTTTTTTTGTGTTTTTAATGATATAAAAATATTTAGTATTATAGGAGTATGAAAATGATTTGAAAACTTTGAAAATTCATCACAAATGTTACATAAAAGTTCTTGTGTAATCGTTTTTTTTTGTTCAAGTTTAAATAAATTGTTGAATTATATTTCTCTATGATAAATAATGCTTTCTATTTCTATTAATTACTGTCTGAAACAAATATTTCGCAGCGGTAGCGAATTAAATTATTCGGAAAGCTTGAATGCAAGACGGTTTATAAAAACGTTGAAAGAAACACGAATTCTGAGTGATTTTAAATCGATTTATTTGAATAGTGTCAACAGCATTTTTTCGCGTGAGTTTAGGGCCAAACAGAATATGGTGCTGTAGCTATAAAAAGTCAAAAGTAAAGTCAAAACTATTTATTTCTTCTTATGCTATGAAATTGGTGTGGCGCCTGTCATTGTCACTGTGATTATAGATATTAGATAATTCAGTTCGTCGTGTTAGGAAAATATGTATTAAATCGAAGAAAACTGCGATTTGCAAAACATATGTCTCCGGGTTTACTCAAGGAAACACAACCACAACCATAAGATCTTTAGCGACGAACTTGACGACAGCGATAGAGACATTTAGGATTTTTTCAGTACATTCATTAAATTGTTTTAAGTACATTCTTGTTTTTCTGGTAGCTCCAATATTCAGTTTCACAGTGTTCAGAGATTAATTAAAATAATTTTCAATGCGAACAAATTACCTCAGGATGAATGCATAAGCAATATTCGCATAAACATCTTTTTACTGTGTAACACATTCGGCTTTCCTTCAAGTTAACGAAAAAATTGATAATCAAATTTATCAAAAATATTTAAATTATTAAAATTAATATTATAATATCATATCATTTATATTTCATAAAATTTTCCACAAATTTGTTAATCATCTACAATTAATAAAATTAAAAACATTTTTGTTAAATATTTTTTTAATTTAACATTTTCGACCCCATCTATGTAATTATTATCTATAAAAACACCCATCTGTTTAATGTTTTCTATTATTTATTAATGAATTGTTAAAATTTTCCATTAATTCTATAGTAGTTTTCAAGCTTTCTTGTAAGCTAATTATAATATTTATTTCTAAGAAAAAAAAAATTAATTACTTTGATAGCATATTCTACTGCCATGATGCTTTTATATAAAAAAAATGCTGTGTGTCCTGTCTTTAGGGATTTTTTCATTTTTATATACACATTGCTTGACGTACACAAGCAATGTGAATATAATCAGAAATAACAACAGATAAACAAACATAAAGTTAACTAAAAAATATAAAAATTCAACCATTTTGTAATACAAATTGTTCGTGACTAAGTAATAACAACTAGGGAATTATTCTGTCCCTTGGTCCTTTAATGATATTTTGCTATTTTTATTTGAAAAGATTCAATAATAACATATTTTTGTTAAAAAAAAATTTAATAACTTTTCACATGTTGGGTGTTGATAATTTAAATTGACTAAGATGATAAAAATAGACTGGGATTTTTTTAACATTCATATAAATTTTGTTAGTTACAAAATTTACAAAATTGTATTATTAATGGAAATATTATTACAATACTTTACTTCGTATTTGATTTCATGACTTACATAAACTTTTCTATTTACAATTAATTATCAATAATTAATCAACAATCAATTGATAAATTTAATCATTTATGATTTATCCCCCATATTTTTATTATAATTTGCAAAAACCTTCTACACTTTATTATAAAAATCTAATATAAAAGATTTAAAAATATTCTTTTTATCGAATTGAAATGTACACGTGAATATTTCTCAGATTTTATAAATTAAAATGATAGGATTTGATAAATTCAACTTACAAGTAAAAATAAAAATTAATTTGATAAAAAAATTCAGTTAAATTGAATAAAAATTTTACTAGCACATGAGATAACCACGTTTGAAATTCCCCCATTTATATCTTAAAATCTTTAAAGATTTTTGTGATAATTGGTAAAAAATAAATGGCTTTTACAGAAATTTCGATTATGGTTACCATAGCAATTTTTTTTTCGGTCTGTAAAAAAATTATTTATCTTTATTGCCAAAATATAAATCAAAAGAAATTAAGGTTTCATTAAAGATTGATAACCAAAAAATAAAAAAGGTAGTGAGCGTGCAGAGGTTTCATTTATCTACCCACTAACTGTCTGCTTTTTAATAAAGAGAAATACTTGGAAGAGGAAGTTTTGATTTCTAACAACTTGCTACGAGGCTGTCCTATGTACAATTTATTAAGTTTTAAAGACTCCAATATCTGTGTTCAGGAAAATTAGTTTATTTTTCGCCAAAAAGATATTTTCGACATATATGTATCTTTTGAAATAGTATTGATATCAGGTTTTAAAAATTTTTGGAGTCCTGCAGTTAAGATCTTTAGCGACGAACTTGGCGACATTTAGGGTTTTTTCAGAAGTAGTGGTATGGTAAAATACCAATAAATTCATCTAAAATGGTAACCTCAATATGAAATTTGCATCGTAATTTTACAAAAGTATTTTAGAGAAAATTCCATATAACCAACTAAGTTATGTTGAGTTATTTTAGTTCTAAGAATCAGTTCTCTGTGTTTGAAAAATTTCCTAGAAATTTTAATGAAAAATATTTGAAAGATTTAAAATCAAAAGTTTCATTTATCAATATTGTAAACATTTCAAAATTTAATTTAAATTAAAATATTATTTCTTGAATATTATGTAATAGAAATAGTTTAAAATTAATTTAAACAATTTTTAAATCTAATAATTGTGTATTTAATTTTAATGAAATGAAATATTAATGAAAGTTTTCTAGGCAATAATACCATTTAATATGTTTATATTTTTAACACTTACATTAAGTTATAAAATTTTAATGGAAACATGAGTAAATTGATGATTAAAATGTATAATAATATTAGAAAATTTCTAATATAATAATCCTTTTGGAAAATGTAAAATTTTCATATAAATTTTCTGAAAAATAAAAAAAATATTTAATTTAGATTAAATTTTTAATCGGATTTCATTTCATGGATGGAATATTATTTCAATGTTGATAATTTAAAAGTCATTAAGAAATTGTTTGCTAAATAGTTTAAAAAATTATATTATAAAAAAAACTTGCTGTAATAGTTAATTCTATGTTAGGTCATAGTAATTTTGTAAAAATCAACTTATAATATTAATTTTATTATTGCCCATTTGTGAATTAAAATCTGTCTTTATAACCTTCTTCAATAATTATTAAAATTTGTTAGCCTAATTTTATAAGAAAAAATTAATCTAGGCTAATAAAATATTTAGACTACTTTATTTTATGTTAAACTGACACGAAAAGTCTATTAAATTTTCTCTTTTATCATTATTATTACTATTTTTTTCTAATAAATTACGAGTAATTTTTTCGGTATCTACTTTTATCAATTTATTTATTGACATTTTCCTGTCCTTAATTTTCATATTCATTGTATTCTTTCACAAAAAGAAAATTAGATTTTTGATTTATTATAAGTATTTGATGAGAAATTAATGAATTACAAAATGTCAATAAATAAAAGTGATATTCGAAACTTTCGTTTTAGTACTTGGAATTGTAAATTATTTAATTAAATTTGATTTAAAATTGGGTTTGTTGAGAAGACGATTAGAAAAATTGACTAAAAGTTGGCAAGTGGATTAAAAAAGTAAATTAAATTTGTTAAGTTAACTTAGTTAATTGTTTCATTTGCAATTTTGAAATAACATGCAAATAGATTTCTTAAATTTGGGGTTTAAAAAGTCATTTCTAACTCTGGTGAAATTTTCTACTAATTTAATATTTAGCTTTTCAACCAACCCCATAATCACCAGTGATTATTATGGTAAAATTACTAAGCATAAAATTATTGTTTAGGAAATTTTTTTTTGTCTTGATCTCCAATGTCCTTTCATGTGACGATATACAATAACAACATTTTTTTTTGTGACATTAAAGAAAATTGAATACACGTATAATTTTCTAGAAATTTAATTTTACCAAAATCCCTGTTTAAATCTAAAATATCCTTGTAAAGAAAAGAAAACCTTAAAAAAAAATATTAACATAAACAAAAAAAAACAGGTGATAAGTGAAAAGTAAATAAATGTCAAAACCAACAAAACAACAAAAAAAAACTTCATTCCCCCTTCCGCACCTAAAAATTGAAATAAATTTTTTTTTGATCTGTTTTTAGAGGGTCGACAACAACACAAAATTTGACAACAAACAAAAAAAAATCAATTTTATGAGATTGAAACTTTACACTTGGGTTCATATTTGGCAAAACATTGTTATTTTTTTTTTATGTTTCAAAAAATTAATCGAAAAACCCTAAAGGAATAGACTCCAAGGTAATATGTATATAAAATTATATATTTAATGCAGTAGTATGAGTAAGTTTTGTTGTCACTTCGGATACACTATCAAAGTATATATTCCTTAGTTGTTTTAAATTGAAATATTTTCTGAAGGACTTTAACTGAAAAAAAAAGAAAATTTTTGTCTGCTATCATTTTTATTTTCATTTGGTGAATTGAAAATAAATTTGATTTTTCTGATTTGTTTAGGGATTTTAATTGTAAACTTATATATTTTTCCAATAAAGAGTTAATTGAATAAAAAATAATATGATAGAAATAGAAGTAATATTTCAATATTAATAATTACATTGTGACATCAAATAATATTGACACTAAAATATTGTTGAGTAAGTAAACGTTAAATATTGCTACAAGTTCCACTCTAATTAACCTACTTTTGTACATATTTTTTTTGTTATATATTGCTTTGTAGAATATTCTTAATATAATTGGTACTAACTTAATCTATTTTTTTTTTATTTTACAATTGTCCTTTTCTTAATTAATTGCCAATTAAATAGATTTCCTAACTTTGGGTTACAATCTAATACTTTTTTCCTGACAGTTTTATATATATTTATGTAAAATAATAAAAAATGTAAATTAGATTATAGTCAACTATTAAAATTAAGTATTATTGCTGTAAATGAATAAAAAAATGTAAATTGCAGTCCTTCCGGTAGATATTATATATACTATAAAAAGAAAATTGTGCTTAAATGGACCATGAAATTTTCAATTGGGTAAGGTAAACTTAAAGGTTTTTTTTATTTAAATTTATTAAACATTGAAGTAGCAACAAGTTGAAATCGAAACATAAAAATAACTGATTTAAGAAAATTAATTTTATTACCGTAAAGAATGTAATAAATATTTTAATTTGTACTTAAAAATAGTAATTAAAAATGAGCATTTAAATATTTTATGGAATTGATTAAGGTAATTGAAAATAATTTATGTATTAATTAATTTTATGTAAGTGTTTCCAAAAGTATTTTAATTAATTAGTTGTTGAAATTGCTTGTTTATTTGTTGTCGAAAAACTTTATAAAACATAATAATTATTAAAGTTTATAAGAAATGCAATTATCCTTTTTTTGCAATTATACTTATAAAAATTAAAAGTTGAAATTACTATGGACTTTAAAAAACATTGTAGTGAGATTTCTTTTACTAAAACTTATAGATTTTCACTAAAATTCAGTGATGATATAGAAATTGTTCATATAAAAAGTGTACATTTACTAATTGTTCTTTTGCGGGATTTTTTACGAGACAATAAGGCGACAGGAAATTTAAAAATCTCATTTTTTTGTGTAATTTTTTATATTTTGTAGGTCAAATGTCAGTAATGCAGAATAATCTCTAACAAAAAATTAATGTTTTTTTTTTGTAAATTCAATTAAAAATAAATCTATAAGATTTGAGGAAAATTTGAAAAACAATGTATTTTTGTTTGTGTGAGTAACTAACTCTAAAGATACGAGTAAGTAAACAAACAAATTATCGTTAATAATGGAATATAATTTTTAAACTATACTGAAAAGAATTTTCTAAAAATATTATGCTGTATTGCAGTGGGTCCTAGGTTCAATTTATGTCGGGGTCATCAAAGTGGCTGCAAATAGTTCTCTTGCTTCGGCTATTGAAAAACATAGATTTTTTTTTTCACAGTGTAAAATTTTTGTAGTTATTAATCGATATTAAAGTTAATTTTCATTAATATGGGAGAATTAAGTTATATTTAAAAGTAACTTTAATAAACTGTACATTAAAAATCCATTTAAATTTCGTTATTAATTTGCATAAATTTATATATAATTAAATTATTTTTAAAGTTCACTTTATCTTTTGCTGCTTAATTTTACCAGACATAAAAATTTTCAAAAATAATTAAAAGCTTTTCTTGTTATTAAAATTAATTTATTTTTAAAATTTGACTATATTTACTTAATAGCTTTAAACATTCTTACGGAAGTAGTAATTAAATTAAATATAAATTGAAATATTTTCTCTAATCTATTTCTGAAATAATAATAAAATATTTTCATCACTTTATTATTTAGCCGTTAATGTTAGAGTACGTCTTTAAATCACATAATGTATTTACGGATTGTCAAACCTTTCTACTAACATTTTATAGTGCAAAGAAGTGTTTTACAAAATTATTTCTTACGTAATTCTTAAACGAATTCTTCGAAAGAAATTAATTAATCAAAAAATAAACATAAATTACTACACAAAAAAAAAATGGTTGGTCCTGTTTTTGAGTTTTAGTTATTATTTATACAGATAGTACGTTTACAGATAGTAAAAAATGTATAATTACTAAAAGAAATTAAATGGTTTCAGGAAAAAAACATAAATAACTAAAATTCAGTGAACTCAACCAACCATTTTTAAATAAAAGTCGTTAAAATAATTCAGTAACCAATACATGTTTCAAAATATAAAAATCTCCAAAAAAATTAATAATCATTATTTTTCTGCAGGATGTTTTTTAATACATTTATGTATTTTATTTTTTACAAAAAATATTTATATTCAAATATCAACACAAAGTTTATTTTAAAATAAATTTTGCTTATTTTAAAAAAGTTGTTTACTCATGAATAATTTTAGTAGTAAAAAATGCTTCATTTTAATTGTAAATATGTAATTTTTTTTTACTGTCATTATAAATAAAAAACTGTGTTGCTATCGCATTATTAAACTGAAACTATGTGAAATAACTATTGTATTCTGTGGAATTTTGGCAAAACACGATACATATCTACATTTTTTAACATTTTAAGATAGGTTCTTATTTCAAGCGCTAAACATTTAATATTTAAATCTTTATTTGGTATAAACGAGAGAAATTCTAAATTCCATATTTTTTTACTACTGCGGTGATTGGCTTTGGCTATACATGTCAACTGAATCCTCTCCACAAATTTTGGATTACGAATCAGAATCAGCTACAATCTCAATAATTTAGTATTTCACATTTTATTAAGATGACCAAGTTACGATCCAATTTTAAAAAATTTGCTCTGCTGGAAATTACTAAATATGTAGATATCGTGTTTTGGCAAAGTTATAAAATTTGTAAATTTTAGTTGTACTGTAGCTGATCATATTTATATTAATTTTTCAGAACTATTTGTACTAAATAAAATGCATAGCAAAAGAAGATGATTGTCTGAGACACAGTTTTAATTAATACAAAAATGTCCATTTCCTATACTTTAAAATACATTTTTTAATAACTTTGTTAGATTTATTAAAACGTTCTATAACCATGGTTATTTTAAATTAAAAAAATAAATTTAGTTTTGAACCAAAACCAAACGCAATTAATTTAATAAAAAATGTTTTTTTTAATTATCTTAAAATAATTAAAATTACTGTTTTATGTTTTTTTTTTATTTAAGGAATTTCATCTTTTAATAACAAAAAAGGATCAACATATTTTTGTTTTAGCTTAAGGTACAATTTTGCTAAAGTTTTAATTAGTTTATATAGATTTTTTTTTTTGGAAAAATAAATTCGCTTTAAATAAATCCTTCTTTTTTGGAATTTTTTTGTTGCTGTAAGTTTTTAATTTGATTAAATATGAACTTAAAGTAATTAAAAAAATTTTTCGAAATGAAATATCTTATTTGTTTATGGCTAGAAAAGATCCATTTTTTTTGTTTGTCGTCAAAGTAATTAAATGAAAGAATTTCAAAGAAGGGAAAATGTCAAGGAAAATAAAGGATAATAACTTTGTAATTTATTAAAAGAACATTAGAAACATTGTAAGAAAATTGAAATAATAGTGTCATAATCTAAATTGCTCATCGCAAATTTAGCTTTGATATTTCTTTTATTATAACTTACGAGAAATTAATAACGTGAAAATAATGTCTCGTTTTGTTATAAATCTCGTCTTTTTAAGAGGCGCTTAATAATTTTTTTTATTATGACAAGTGGGTACTTAGGGGTAGATACTTAGTTAATTTTTTTAATATGAAGCCAGAGTTCAGAAAATAAAATTGAAAATGGAAGTATCAAAAGATTTTATTTATCTTGATTTAATTTCAGAGTGTAATTACTAGCAAAATTCAAGCGAGATAGCCTGGTAATTACAATCTATATGACGAACCAAACTTAGGACCAATAACTAACTTGTTGGACGTAACTATTGGGTCAGAACCAACTGAACTAAATTAATTCAATTAGAAATAAGACACTTAATACAAACTATATCACCTTATTGTCGAAAACTATGGTGAATTAAAGATTAAAATTAAAGCGTTTTTTTAATACACTTTTAATCGAAAAAACGACATTTTCTACGGAATAACCCAATATTTAATTTTATTATAAATCGTAATTGATAGAATTGAAAGCATCTGAAGAAATATTATTATTATTTTGACAGCTAAATATATAAATTGATAATTCAAGTTATTTTTTTTTTGTTAAAATTGAAATTTGTCATTCTAACTCATATTTATGTTATTATTAAAATTAAATATTTATCAAATTTTAAAATTTTGAATTTTCAATAAATAAAAAATGGGGACATCAAAATGGATTTTTTGTAAAATCCATTATGATAATTGTAAATTGTGTTTAAAGAAAATTGTTATGAAATTTGCATATAAACAGTATTTTTAAGATTTTAACATAATACTTTATATTAAATTTGAATAAATGATGGTGAATAGCGGAAAAATCTTTTAGAAATTTATATTTTCCAAAGATTTTCCAAAGGTTTTTTTTTTTTATTGAGTGACAGGTGTTTTTTTTATGAAATTTCCTGAAAAAATAATATCCCTTATTTGTTTGTGAATTGTTTAGGATAAAAGAGAAAATAAACCTTTTCACATTTACATAATAATTTTAGAATCCTTATTTTAGAAGTAAACAACTTTATTTTTTTTACATTACATAAATTTTGTTTTAGAAAAATAATAAAATAAAGTGTTCAGAACGAAAATAATCGAGTAATCTGAAAACAATTTATATAAAAAAGGATTGTATTTGAAAATAGATTAGGAAAATTTATCTTTTAAAGAGTTTGCTAAGAGAACAATTTCGAAATGATTATTAATTAATTAATTAAGATTATCGTTAAGCATAAAAGTTAATTAGGCAAATTTCTCTTATTACGTACTGAATTCAAATTCATTATAGTAATTTAAATTCGGTTTTAAAAAATTTATAATTTTGTGGAATGAAAATTTTTATCATCACCATTTTTTTTTTGTATTTGTGTTGATTTCATCATTTTTATTAAGCAAAATCCTAATATTGTTAAATGATTATTTATTTTCGAAAACATATAGAAATTTACTTACAAATGACTCGTACCATAAAATAAGTTTTGTGGGTTTTTTTTGACAAATTTTCTATACCTATCGTTTGTTGATTTAAGTAAATGTAAATAAATTAAGAGCACGTATAACCAAAAAAAAATATACATATAAACAAAAATATTATTATTTTTTTTTGTTTAGATGGTATTTCATTAACAAAGTATTCAGTTCTATTAAAGTTTTCAATCTGAAATAAGTCTTTAGAAATCATACAAATCACGTCCACTTCAATATGCCAAAATCCTTGTGTGAAAATTGTTATTTAGATAACAAATAAAGGCAGGTGACACGTCACATAATACATAATAGCTTTAAGGGATTGTTTTTTTTTGTGTTTTTTTGTATTGATTAGATTTTGCTAGAATTTGTATTTTCATAAGTATAAGATTACGTAAATCTGTGGGATGACAATGACCGGCGCCAACATAAATTTAATTTGAGAAAAATTTGATTTGTTGAAAGATGTTTACATTTATATAAAAAGATGGTTTAATTTGTTATTAACATGAAACTTTCAATTTACAGATTTAAAGAATTATTTAGAAGCAAAAGAAGCTATTATTTTGTATAATTTATTGAGTCATCAAAGTAGTTTTTTATATATATGAAAAACTACGTTTTTTATAAGCATGAAATTAATGGAAAATAATAAATAATTCTAAAATTGAAATTGAATTGAAAAGTGAAATTAAATAAATCAACTCCTATTTACTACAAATTAATCGAAATAATGATGAATGTTGTTTTCGTTGAATTAGGTTGGGGAAAACTACTTTAATATATAAGTAGTTTACGTAATTAGGTCATTACATACTTTAACATGGAAAATGTGTGGTTGTTTCTTTATAAACATAAAGAAAATTTCTTGATTAATGAATCAAAATTAATGGATGTACTTTTATTCAATTTTCGCAGTGAAATATATCAATAATTTGTAATAAATTAAACTAATTTTGTATTTTGTGTCCCTAATTTTATGTGACCTCGATAACTTGTTAATCCTAGTGTTGTTATTTTTATTTATGATTTAATATATTTTTTGACGTTAGAATTGTAACAGAATAATATACTATTTAACATATATACATCTCTACTGCATAGTCAATATCGAGGCAAGTGGAAGCCTGCTAATTTCTACAATTTATTTATATTTATTAATTCTTTCAAATTTTAATTATTATTACTTATTTATTTTCTGCTGATGCTATTAACTATCAGCAGTATCTAAGCAGTATTATTGAGTGATACATCTGAAGTATGTTTTGTACAAGCTTACAGGCAACAGGGTGCAATTTGTTGGTTTTATTACATATCCGCCAGTAGTTGAACTAAGTTTACTGGACTGAGTATACTCAGCTGTAGGTACAACAATAATAAATATTGTGAACTGGAAAATGTGACGAATTTTGATCCCGATTTGTGGCTCGTGATCAAACTGTTCCATGTCATAACAATAAGTTTATGAAAATTCACTACATTTTATGATATATTATCTAATCGACCGTTTATTTGTCTATTATAATACACTATGATACTAAATTAATTCTTATGTTACCAAAGAAATACAAAATTGAATTTTTCGACCATCATTACTTTTGGTAAATATAAGATTATAATAAATTATATAAAAATTTTTACCTTATTTTTTTTTTACTTGCTGTTTACCTCAATTTGTGTGAAATTTTTACTCTTACGGTAATTGGCTATTCACCAAATTCATGAATATTTAAGTAGTCAATTTGCACTAACAAAATGATGAAATTTAAAGGCAAAATAACTTGTGATAAAGACTACTTTTCTTTAATAGTATAGATAAAGACAAAACGATATTACATAAAAAGTTTTTTCTTGCTTGTATTTTCTTTATCTTTTAAATAATCGTCCATTTGGGGACAATATTATAAGAAAATGTCTTAAGATTTTCTAATATATAATACCATATATGGAAAATAAATATTCTTTATAAGAAAAATATATTAATGTGTAAAAATTTGTCACAAATAAGTTTTTTTTTGTATATTTTCACATAGTAATATTGCATAAAATTGTAATATGTATACAATTATGTAATTATAAATTCTTTTAGATATTTTGATATATTGTAGTTAATAAAACAGATAGCAGTGAAATCTAATAAGTTAATTTTTATGTAAAAATTGGTTAAATTAAATTTAACTTGGAAAAATATTTAAATATATTGATACAACTTTTGTATACTTTTTTAACAACTATTCAGCGTATTTGGAGAGGTAAATATAATTCAATTATATATGTATATAATCTTAACTTAATAATTTTCAAAAACTTCAGCAATTTCAACTACAGTTTCAATTAAAATTTTATTTATAGCGTACATATATGTTTTTTTAACTTGTAAGCATATGAGCTCCAAAGTTTTCTGTACTTGAAGTTTCTTAACCGAGTAATGTTATACGGATTTCAAACCATATTTGTTTATAGTGGGGAAACCTTTAATTGCTACGAGCTAATAGCTTTTGTTCGTGAGTCATGTCGTTGAAAGATGGCCTCAACTGTTACTGCAAGGGAAAATATGCAAGGGAAATTAATTTTTTCTTTGCAAAAATGACCTGCAACATGTTTTACATTCCATAACTATCTTATAACTCAAGATACTCACAGATCGGTAATCTAGAAAATTAATCTTTCTATATATACCACAATTAATTTTGACTAAATATTTGTGAAATATAAACAGAATTGTGTTTTTTATAAGCAAATATCTCTTAATGATCTACAGTCCACAAACTTATAATGGCCGAAGTAATTAAAACTTTAGTATATACAATTCTTTTATCTCTTCCGTATATTTTTTATTTTACATCATTAAATTCAATTTACTATCCTTTTTTAATACAAATTTTCATTAAAATTTCAATTTGTCATTAAAATTTTTTTATACTGATATAATTAAAAACTCAGACTAATATGAACCCGAAAATGTTAACAGAAATTGTTTTCAAAAAAGTTAAATTATAAAAAAAACTTGACCGAGAACAATTAAATTAATTGTCATCTGGTCAATTGCAAAATTAAAAAAATAACCTTTTATTAGAAATGTTACATCTCAAAGGACCAAAATGTGTAATAAAAAAAATATTAAACTAAAATGAAAATTTGCTGGCTAATATAATTATTATATTTTTTCTAATTTTTTGTAAGAGGAAAATTATGAAATCATTAGGAAAAAAGAGAAAAACAATTTTAAATTCATTAGGGAAAAAGATTAAGAAATTAATTTTTTTATAACAATTTTAATAAATTAGTAAAGGATTCATGTTTAAAATTAATAACGATAATAAGAATGAATATTTTGAACAAAATTTTTAATTAACTTTTAAGATTATGGATAAAAATATTTATTGGTTTATTATTTAATAAAATATATTCTTGAAATTTAATAAATTTATAACATATTTATCACAAAATTTAGTTAAATTAATGAATATTTTATGAATTTCACAAATTGATTAGAACTTTAATAATTATAAATTTACTAAACAAAATTGAAATTTTTTTTATTGAATCACAATTTAATCATCATCAATGATATATTTCTACTATATAAATTTGGAGTGGCAGTATCGTAGAAAGAGAGCTCTTGTCAATTGATTTTCAATTAAATTTTACAAATTAATTTATGGGACGTAAATGGAATTTTGGGTAAATTAAAAAATAAAAAAAGTCAAATTTTCTATTAACAAGAGCATTTTAAAATTTAATTAACATAATGGAATTTTTGTTAAATAGAGAAATGTCCTTTTTAAAATAGATAAATATTTTTTTTTTTTTGGTATACTCAAATGTAATTGAAAATTATCCTTGTTTGAATAGTATTTTTTTTTTTAATTTGATAACATACATTTTTCAGGGATGTACAGAAAGTAATTTTATTCTGTTTTAGTATAGTTTAGCATTATAAAAATTATAATATTTTATGGTAAATACGTATTTTTTGTACTGGTAATAAAGTATACGAAAACATGTAATTATCAAATTAAATATTTTTAGTAAATTTTCAAATAGACAAATTTTCCAGCTTATCATTATCATTATTAAATTCGTTCCTAATATATAAATAAAACTAAATCTGAAAAATAAACCTTTATTGTTAGTTTTCCTATATTTTTACAAGTAAAACTTTATACGGTATAAACTTCTCAATTTCGTTAAGTAAATATACATTTGTAATAGCAAATAATCAATTGTTAAATTTTTCTACAATATTTATATACTAAAATTGAAGGTTTATTTAAAATAAATATCTATTTTATTATGTTTGTACAATTTAGAAAGTTTAAGAGCAGTATAAGCATAATATTATATAAGGGTCATTGAAGATTTGTGATTTTCAAATACAATACTCAGAATTCAGGATATTTTTCCTATTTTTTTCTATAAATATTAACATAGAACTTGTATTATTCGATTTAGTTTGTCTGTGGATTATATTATTTTTTTTTTTTGTTTTTATCTAACAAAGCATATTATTTATCCTTTTTATTCAACTTAGACTAACAAATCTAATTCATAGTTTATTTAGTTATTCTTATGACATAAAAATATTTTTTTTTTCTGGGTGGAAAGGACATTTTTAATTACTGATTACTGATTATGGCAAATTTACCAATTTTTATCAAAATATTTTTTTTTCAAAACCGGCATAAATGCTTTTATATTTCAAAAAAATCATCTAAAGTGATACTATTAACACATCTTAACTAAAACAATTAATAAACCAGAAATGAACATGCTTTGAACTGAATGAACCTTATTTGAAGAGAAAGGTTTAAAATTAAAAAAAAATCTTTTTAATTTCAATATATTATTTCAAATATTGCTGGTTTAATTTCACTACGTTTGTTTTTTCGTACCCCACAAGAATTGCTTTGTATGCCATGCACATTTCTTGGTTTTCAATTCTTTATTAAATTCATATTCGCTGGCATTTCTAATTAAGCATAAAAAAAATTCTCTTCCGACAAAATGCCTATATTTGTTTTAAGTTTATACACTGAGAAAAATAAAACTGAAATTTTATTTGTTGCAGAAGAACTTGTTATGGAGGAAAAGTAGTAAATACTTAATTAAAAAGCGGAATATTCTAAAGATTTTAATGTTGAAACGCAGGGTTAAAACTGAGTAAACTTAGATTATCATCGAAATCTCGGGCGTGATTCGAAGCTAACATACTGCACCACAACTCCATTTTGCCTAAATCACCACATTAATTACGAAATAAAAAATACCTATTGCAATAAAAGTTTTAAAGCAAGGTAAGAAATCAAGATTCATCAAATATCCTATATGTATTTAGAAAATTTCTTTCTGTGTATAATTAAAATTAAACTATTAAATTCTAAAATTTTGAATCTTTTGCTAGAAAATTTTATTTTCTTTAAACGTGCAATTTTTTTCATATTTTCTATTTATTTTCTATTTACTATATAAATATGCATAGAAAAATATTAGCAGATGTACATAAAAAATTATGCATTCAAAGCAGAAATTGTTCATTTAAAGATTTAATTTTCCTGTTAAAAAAAAAATAATTTTGAAATATCTCACTGATGTTAAGTTTTAATTAGCAAAAAAAAAATATGATTTTATTTTAATAGAAAGTTTTTTATTCCCAGTTAGACACTTTTTTAAATAGATTAATATAAATTTTTCCTAACTAAGTTTGATGAACTTTGAACACTGAAAAATCGATATAAAAAATCAATGGAAATGACAAGTTTAGCTTAAAAAAAGAAAAATAACCAGAAATAGTTAAAACTTTTCAATTATAGTATTAAATTAAATTCTATTAAATATTGTATAATTTTTTTATCCTTTATATCTCATTATAATTTAATCGAAAATACTTAACTTTAAACTACAATCTATAACATGTATTCTTCTTTTTTCATATTATAATATAAAAAGGATAATAAATATATGCAGTTTTATGTTTACAGTGTATTGGGGTATAATTTTTGATGCAAAAAAAAAAGTTTTTATGAATTATATTCGTTCAGATGCCGTAGGTGCTCAAAATTCATTAGCCTTCATACTTTTTGGATAAGTAAGTATAAATTGCAGAAGGACACTTCATTTATGTTTAACAAGTTTTACATTGTTGTATATGAAATATTTAAAGAAAATAATTATGCAAATTATTTATCATTGTGTAAAAATATTAATTATCGATTTTACACTCCTGTTATAAAATTAAGTTCCAAAAACTTCAGAGTTCAGTATAATGAATTTACTATTATTAAAGATACCCCTAGACACAGTAAACTCTTTTAATTCATTATAAAAAAAATCAGAACAATTTTACTATATATTTATGTATATAGTTAAAAATAGTTCAGTATATAATTTGTAGATTATAATTATGCAGTGAATCTGTTTTGTTTAATGACCTAGTAAATTTTCCGTTTTCCTTTTTGTAAATAATTTTTTTTAAATTTTTATCTCATTTAATACAACTTTATGCTTTTTCAATAAATTTTCAAAAAAAAAAAATATCATTAAAAACAAAGTTTCATGCTGCTATCATGATCTTAAAATTTCATAAAATTTATTTAGTCCTTTTTGAAATATTAATTAATTTTTCTTTTTGTTGACGAAATGTGAATACAAGAGAACATTTCTTTATATGAAAAATATAAATATGTAATAGAAAAAACTGTTATTACAATTATCAATAAATTTAATTAAAAATTCTAATTAAATTAAATAAAATTCTTAAATTGTTTTATAAATATATAATTAGAAACATTTTTTACAAGTTTTAATGAAATTTTTCTTGGAAACATTTAAAATGGTTTTCAATTTTACTACAAAAATTTTCTAAATTATTTTCTTTATATACTAGCTAAAAACACAATTTGCTGTGATCATAAAAGATAAAATAAATCAATCCAATTTGTAACTATTTATGTCAACCGAACATATTAATTGGTATCCCATTTTTTATATGAAAAATAAATCATAAAATATATATTTTGATGAAATGTAATAATAACATTATTTTTTATATCTTTTACATTGAACATATTTCTGTTTGACTGGATAATTAAACGTAATCTATAGTCCTTTAGGATACGAATAGAAATTACAAACAAAATAAACAAATAGTACTTTTTATCTATTTGTAAGCTTATTTTTTTTTTGTATAAATGATTACTTTAAAGTTTTTTTTAAAATAAAAACAATTTAAAAAATCAATTTAATCCAATTAAATGTTTTGTTATTGTTTATTTTCATCTATGGTCAATTAAACTATGGTCAATTAGTTTAATTAAATGTTTTTTTTTGTAATTATTTAAAAACTTTTAACAAAATTATTTTAGGTTTTATTCAATGAAGATTTAAAACTAATTAGTAAAAGTATAATTGAAATTTAATGATATTTTATGGTAAGTGGTTAAAATAAAATTAATATATGCTAAAATATATTTTGTTTACAAATTTTACATTTCATTAGTTTAAATTTATTTTTGTGGTATTTCCATAGGGATGTGTAATATAATGAAGTATAATTTTTTTTTATGTAATTTTGTTAATTTTTATTTATATTACTAATATTTTAGTGTGGAAAAAATATGATAATATGTCGCTGAAACAAAAATAGTTTATATCTATAATTAATGTATATAATTTAAACAGAGTTTATTAAAAACAATATTTATAAAAATAATTACAATTATTTTCAATTTAATAACAATTCTAATGTTTCGTTACACGGTGTCTTTATGAGCATTTGCATAATATTTGCAAAAATAATTTTTTAGAGCATGAAATTGTTTATTGTAATATTCAAAATTAAATTATATGTATTTAATAAAAATTGTTTCTGTTAAATTATATATTAAAACTTTATATTATAACAAATATTAATATTCACTTTAATCTAAATTTAAATACTACCAAAAGTTTCTAAAGTTTGTGATAATAGATATTTTTTATTTTAGTTTAGAGGAGACTAATGTCCCATTTCTGTCAGTATTAGATATATTTTATCAAGTTTTTCTTTGAAACATATAGATTATACATAATATATATATGATGTCTGATGTGTATGAAAATTAGGTATGTTTGTATGAAATGATAAATTTTATCTCAAAGTTAAAATATTTGTTTTGTTAGAACCACTTACGAAAGAAATAAAATTGTTGTTAATAAAATTTTTTTATTAAATTATATTATACAAACTATCTTAAATTTTAAATAATATATCAAGACTTAAAACAGTATTAGGCTGGCTTTAGTATCGAACCACAAATGTAGAATACATAATATTACATGACCTAATATTTTCACACATATTTCAATTTGTCTTTCAATATTCAAATTTAATAAAAGTTTCGATTAGTCAAAAGATATAGAAAAAAAATTTGAACATTTCATGGAAATGACGGAAACTTATTAATATGTTTTATACTTTATGCGTAACAGCTAAGTTTTTGAAATTTTTACTATTCAAAATACTATTTTTTTACTAAGTTTTCATAAGATATTGAAACCACCTCTCACATTTAATGTTCTTTAAATTAGTTTTAAATTAAATGATTTTTATATTATATTACTGTTTTTTTATGAGTCTGACTAAATTTAATGATTATATTAGATATATGTATATAAAAATATATTAATATTTCTACATCAATAAATACTCGCTTGTATATTTAATATTTTCATTAATATTTATATATTTATACCAAAAAAAAAATTGAATATTCAATTCCATTAAAAAAAATTTAATAAACGAAATAAATTCACGTACCTCATATGGTAAATAATAAAAATTACATTAACAAATTTTATATTCACAATTTTTTTTTTTCTATTTACAATAACCTAAAGCAGATTTTGAGTAAATAAAAAAATTCTAACTATAAACCAGAAATTATGTCTCTCTATGAAATCCCAATTTGCTGACGGTTACTAGTCAAAAAGGCTTAAAAAGTTACATTAAATTTTGCAGATTGTACAAATTATACTTGAAAATATATTAAAATATTGAATTTGTTTAAATAAATTTACATAAATTTAAACCCTCGCTAAATAATTTCAAATTATTTAATGCTTGACTAATTTTCTTATCAATTTTCTTCATGCAAATTAGACCTTTTTGTGTTGTGTATATATTCAAATTGAATTTATATTATTAATAAGATGTTGGAAAAGCTTATTTTTACATTTCTATTTTAGAAATATAAAAGAGGAAAAAGGAAAATTTTAAGTAAGAATATCTATAATACCTGTTTGCAATTTACGTAATTATTTATTTGAATTTTAAATTGTCATAAAATATTTACAATATCGCACTTTTCATAATGAATTTTATCATATTTTGTAAATTACGTATACTGCCGAAATGAATTTTTATAGTTCTGTACTATAAGAAAATAAATAAAAAGTATTAAATATACGTATTTCGTAAATACTGGCAACTGCAAATATTATAAGATATAGAAATATTTTTAATGCTGAAGATGCTCAAGGAGTAAATT
Organism: Empis livida; assembly: GCA_963932195.1. Classification (NCBI taxonomy): domain Eukaryota; kingdom Metazoa; phylum Arthropoda; class Insecta; order Diptera; family Empididae; genus Empis; species Empis livida. The sequence continues at coordinate 61,098,358 of OZ010645.1, forward strand.
ATTGATATCTTATAACCTATTTAAATTATTTGCTTTAATAATAATTTCTTTCACAGATTGATTTTTTAAGTATATTTAGTACTTGATCATTTGTCATATTAAATAATTTTCTGTTTATTGTATGTAAATATTTTAAAAAATCTGAAAATGCAATCAATTTTACATATATTTTTTATTTTCAGAACGAAAACTTCAATAAGGATTTTATGAGCACCATCCTAAATTATTGAAAAATTAATATTGATATATTTTGGTAATCGTATTATGCTTTACAAAAAATTCAAATAATATTAGTATGTCAGTATAAATTTAATTTATTACAATGACAAATATTAAATAGAAAATTTCTAAATTCAATTTAATTTTTTACAATTAAATAACTGATAATTATATTAAATTAAATTGTATTTTATTAGATACAAGTTATTTTCCCTAATGACATAATTAGTAAAAAAATAAATATTATTTTGTACACACAATTTCGTTTTTAATTGGAATTATAAAATAAAATAGATTTAAATTTCTGACAGGTATTGGAGTAGTTTAACTAAAAAAAAAGAAAACTAATTTGAATTCCTATAAAGTTTTGAGGTATTACTCAGTTCTTAATATTTTTTCAAGATATTAGGTATACGCAAGAATATTTTCGTACTAATATTCACTACGATTTTAAAGTTGGTTTAAATCTAGAAAACTGGAAAAGCAGTCAGTTTTTATTTTTACACTTTTTACATTTTTTTACAAAGCTAATTTGTAACAAAAAAAAAAATTTTCAGAAAATTCATATATGTATTTATTTTTCTACGTCTATTCCAATAATAAAAACTATATGGACTTTGGAAGCTAAGTGCATAGTAATATTCATAGTAATTTAAATAGTAAATGTTAAATTATTTAAATATTTAATTTGTACATATAACAAAAATGAGAATAATTATTTTCTACCAACTATTAACAAATAATATTCGTAAACCTAATATAATTTATTAAAATTATTTATTATTCAATAAATAATCATAATATTAAAAATCCGAATAATTTATAAGGAAAAAAAAGAAACAAATGACTATATGTTTGTATACCTTCTAGATAAATTAGAATATTATGTATATCTCCTATCATTTCACATCCTTAACTAAATAATTATGGTAAATAACAATAGACTTCACATAAATATATATACAGTATAAATAAATTCTAACTACATAATTTTATTTTATTTATTTTCCTAGAAAATATAAATTCATATTTTCTGTAAAATAATATTTGTACATGGAAATAGATATTAATTTATAATTCATGAGAACCATATCAAATAATACGTAAACATATTTAATTGTAATTATATGAAAAGAATAATTTAATAACATACATACATGAAAAACATTTTTACGAATTTCAAAATATCGAAACTTAATTTATGTTTTCAATTTATTTCATAATTTTCCTGAAGTTAACAAAACTGTCTTTCAAAACGTAAATAATGTAAGAAAAAGTGCTGATTTTAGAAATTTCATTTCATTAAATATTTTGGGCAAATTATTGTCTACTTTTGACAGTTTTATTGAAATTCTTTGAATTTTTTAATTTATTAAATAATTTCATACATAATGTTTTTAAGCTTAAAATTTAGAACTTTTGTTGTAAATTCTAATCAAAATTTTATTAATTTTCATCCATCAAAACCAACCATCAAGATGAAATTTGGTTATATTTCATAAACACTTTTCAATGTTTTTTTTTTCGAACAAATAGAAAGTTTTTAAAATTTACGTGTCCTTCAGTAGCACGTGTCAGCTGGGGAAAAAAATATATAAAAAAAGACGAAAAATTAATATTATCCACCAAAAAAAAAAAAACGTAAACAAAAATAAAATTATAAAAAAGTTTTTCCTTTCAAAAACAATTAAATTATTGCTAAAAGCTGTGCCTGTTAACTTTTCTATAACAGCTACTAGGTAATTCTTGAAAATGAACTTACCAAGTGCGTAATTCGTTTATAATTAAATTTTTAGTTGCATGATATTTTAAATAGAAAATATAATTTAGGATTCTTATCATTTAATTATAATAATTTTGAAATATTGCATGATTAAATTATCATAGTAAATTGAAAATAAAGTTTTTTATGTAAATAGATTTTTTTTTCCAAAAAAGTAAGATTTTTATGTTATTTAATTGACTACAAAATATTAGTAAACCTAATATAATAGAAGTTTTTGTTAATTTGCTAGTAGTTCATTTTTTCATTCTAGAATTATCTTACTTTTGTTTTGAGTAAGTTTTTCCATTTCCACATACTCACAATTCAAAAAGATTCTGATATTGACAGATGCTCATCAGTAAAAATTTCAGTTTGTAGCTTCAAGTAATTACCTTAATTGCTTAGATCCAAAATCTATGAATTTTTTCTACTTACTCGGTAACGCAAATCGACCATAAATTGTTCTTATTACAATAATTTGAATATAATTATGATATCTTGAAAATTTATACCATAATTATTCAAATCAACATAAAAATTATTTTAATGTAAATATTTACCGGAAACCCCTTAAAAGAAATACATATAATTATTAAATATACAAATACTCTAAAGATATGATTACAATCCTTGATTCAATATTATGGATAAATCTCAGTCATTTCATTTTGTTATATTATACGTAAAAGGATTTAAGAAATTCTGTAAAATTGAATATTTAAAAAGATTTGAAATAAAATCCAAGAAATTCTTTATTCTATACAAGTGTAAATTTCTTAAATAAATATTTTTGTAATTTTAATTCCGTTTGATGTTTCGTTTTATTGTTTACTTGATAAAAAAGGGGTGAAAGTAGAAGAACACCTTAAGGCTTAAGGTAATCATTGTAAATATTTGTACCTTTAATCGGCATTGGAATTTGTTTTTTTACATTAAAAATAATTTTTATAATTTAAAAGAAACAATTGAAAGTGGAAAATAAAATTGATTAGGCGCTTTAAATTCGAAATTATTAATACAACTTTTAAAATAAGTTAGAAGAACCTTTATCAGTTGATAGATAGACATTCACTGTCTCATTATCTAGTTAGTTGCGGTGATAGTTTAACCGACAATAGCCTGTTAGAACGCTAATTAAGAGCAAGCTTTGTCATATATTGGAAATTGGTACATCGTTCATTGGATATAAAAACTAGTAACTACCACTAATATTATAATTATGAAGTATCTCTACAATGAGCGTGATATGAATTTTTATAATTGAAAATAAACATCAGTAAATTTTATACCAGGGGCAATTTCTAAGTGATATTATTGCCAAAATATGACATTTACTATTTAATTATAATTGGTATGATAGCATTAATATTTCCATTAAAAATTTAAAACTCAATCCTAAAACTCAACAGTAATGTTGAGTAAAAGAAATTTTATGTGTTGTACTTTAAACTTGCTAATCATTAGTTTAAGTACACATTTAAAATTTTCTTTTAAAAAATATATATACTTTGTATACCATGATTACTGAAACGAAAAATCAATATTTTTTTAGTACGTATATAAAAAGAATTATACAAATTTGCACCGAATTCCATTTAAATGACAATAAAGAAAATCACATGCTGTTTAAAATTTATTCAATTGAACTTAACTGACTTCTAACAAAAACATAAATAAAACGTAAAAATCTTATTGACATATTTTTTTCCAAAAAGATTTTACACAAAAAGAAAATATGTATATAATAATAAAGTAAAAAAGCTTTCTAAACGTAAGTTCAACGTGAAAAATAAAAGAATGAAAAAAAATCGCAGCATGAATTTAAAAGGACAATTTATTGAACAATCTTTGTGCTTTTTATAAATGTTACTAGAATTTTATAAGTGAAATCATATAAAACGTTTTTTTTTATTTAACAAGAAAAAAAAGGAATATGTGTTACAATTTATTTATATAAAGATCTGTAAATTTACCCTTTTTAAGGAGTTGAAAGAACTGAAAATGGTTTAGATTAATGTAAAAGTCTGTGTTATTAAAATGAAATGATATATTTTTTTTATATTAAATAAATTTATTTAAAAATTCGTATTAATTTATTAAAATATTTAAAATATTTTAATTAAAAATTTAAAATTTATAGATTAATTTGATTTATGTTTACCCTAAAATACATGGAAAGTATTTTTGAACAAATAATTAATTTATAAAAATGCTGTATCATAGAAAATAAAATATATTAAAGTGAATTTTCTTGTATATTTAATTAAAATCGATGTAATTACATTTTGTATCCTTATTTCCCAAATAAAATTTTAGCATTTTTTAAACTTACAAATTTAAAATGTTAAATATTAACTGAATATCATTAAATCTCAGCTTATTTTGTACAAGTGAATGTGGTAATTAAGTTCTGATTTCGATTCCTATAATAAGCTCCCATTTTGACCAAGCCATGACAATGTTTTATTTCGTATAAAGCAAAGTATACTGTATTAAAATTTCAAAATTTCAAAATAGAATGTACACCAATCGAAAGCAGAACGAATAACCAAAAATATGAATAAGGTAGTTCCCAGATTTTAGAAAATATCAAATTTATTTATACTATTTTACCAAAATTTAATTTTCCACAAAATATTTTTTCAACCATTTGTTTGTTGTTTTTTCAATTAAATTTTTGTTTTTCTTATATACTATTTAAAAGGACCTCTACGACTACAAAAATAAAAAATAATTTCAACCATTAAATTTAATTAGTGAAATAAATATTATTTTGGGTTGTTTTGGTATTTGGTTGCATAAATTTACCATTTATTAGGTCTTTCAGTATAAAGTATGGAAAATATTTCTTTATTTATGATTTGGTCAAATATCATATTCCCAGGTATTAAAAATATTTTTATAAATATTTATTTATGTTTTTTTGGGAAATTCCCTAATGTCGTAATTGGGTAAACCGAAACGTGATATTTTTGTTATTTAGCTAAATTTTGAAATTTTATGAAAAAAAAAATAAATTTAATTAAATAATTTAAAATAAATTTTTATCATAATTTAAGGATATTCAGAGAAAAAAATAATTTATAATAAATTTTTATCATAATTTAAGGATATTCAGGGAAAATTTTTTCAATAGGATTAGCTAATAAACTTAAAAATATAAATCATGGCATAATTTTATTTAATAATTTCATACTTCTGGACTGGACTACTTTTAGATTAGATCAAAAGTACATAATGTATTGCCGGAAGAATTTATTATGCTACAATATTTTCAAAAACCACTGTGTATAAAAAACTATATCATATTTTGGTCCATTTCTCATGATTCTATCAAACTATAGAAAAAGTTATGAGTCATGATACTTGTTATCTATACTCTATTGTGATCAGTTTTTAAATTAAGAATTGAACACTATCGTGCTTAAAAATAAATGTATTTATACAGCAAAATACACCAAAAATATTAATTTTTAACCCTAGAATAATGGCCAAAAGTACCTAATTATCTGATAAACTATTTAAAATTTACCCAATAAACCATTAACGTAAAAAAATGTATTGGTGTATTTTATGGTTAATATACACAGTACAGAAAAAAAACTAAATAGTAAGTTTTTTGCATTTCCTGTGAAATTTTTGAAAATGTTGCTTAATACATCCTTTCGGGAAGGTGTCGGTATCGGTTCGTAAATTTAGGGTCTATAATAAAGTTTTATGTTATTCTATTAATGTTGGAACTCCAACTACTCTCTCAGACTTACTCGTCGCGGTAAATTGCCATACTTTAGCTTATTAAAAGTATATTTAAAAGTTATGGCAATTTTATGAAAAAAATTAAGTGAAAATTTATTCAGAACATTGTTATTTAATTTAATTTAAAAAAATACTCTTCAACATTGTTACTTAATTAATGATTCAATTTCCCATAAAGTAAAACAAAAATTTGAAAAATGTTGATACTTTGTCTAACTTGTCAAGAAAAAAAAAAAAGAATTTGTGTAAATATTTCCCAAAGACGAACCACCAAGAAAAAAGAAATTTCATTTATAAAGTTTAACCCTTGCTTATTCACCTCTTAATTATCACATCTCATAATGTTATGAAAAATAATTTGAATATGCCACAAAAAAAAATAAAATAAATTGAAAGAATAAAAATATAAAAACTTTTAAAACTCATGATTTTTTTTTTCAAAGAAAATTTTATGTTTGTCACGCTTCTAATTTAAAAAATTTGTTAAAATTTCGCTTATAAAAAAAGAGGAAAACATGAAAAAAAAATCTATAAAAAAAATGTTTACTTAATTTTATAAAAAGATAAATTACTTTTGAGATAAAATTTTTTTTTTGTTTAGATACAAGAGCCTAAAATATTATAAAAAGTTGGAGTTTTATTAAAAATGGTATAAATTCAGTTTAGGTAAACATAGAGTTGACTTTTTTTTTATTAAGCTAAATAGAATATTCTAACAAGAAGTTTATAATTAGGAAAGTTTTTTGATGAATGTTTATTTGCTTTTTTTTTTTTTTTTTGTAGCTGCCTAGAGTGATCAATTTAATATATTAATAAAGGACTTGAATAATATAATATAAGTTATAAAATATATTAGAATTTTTTTTGATGATATCAAGGAAGTTGAAGGCTATACGCTTAATTAAATTTGATATTCTACAATGAATTTTTCAGAAGATATTAACACTAAAACCATAAATTGGTGTTTTAATCCATTATTTAATCAAATATTTTTTTTTGGTAACCATGACCATCGGAAAGTTATTTAAAATTATGAAAATCAAAATTAAATTCCATAAAATATATTTATTTGTGGTATGAATTGCTTTTAATTAATCGGAATTATCGAATGTGTAAATATTGAATTAATTAATTATTGAGTGATAATATTAAATTTTAAAATTAAACTATAAAAATAAAAATATTTGTTGAATTATAATTTAATGAAATAAATTTAATATTTTATGGTTCATTTAAAAAAAATCATAAATTGGTTTTTATAATTGTAATATAACTGGTTCTGTTAATCTATATAGGATAATATAAAATAACAGATTCAATAACTATATCACTGCCATATCCAGCTCAGAGATATGACCTGAATATATTAGAAATTGGAAAATGAATTCAGACAATCTGTCCTTAATTTTGAAATAACTATGTATAAGAATTTTTATAACATTTAATATTGATTGAGGAAAATTGGAAAAACAATAATTCTTTTTTAAATTCAAATATAAAATTATTTTTATATTGTCAGGAAAAAGATTATTTTTTATTAAAATTTTCTTAATCTAATAAATTTTGTGCAAATGACAATTTAACATTTTACAAATGACAATTTAACATCTTTAAATGTGTTTTTTTTTCTCCATATTGTCATTCATTTCATGTTTTATAGCTTTTTTTAGTTGTTGCTGGAATGAAATTTCAATCTCTTTTATTTATTTAATGTTTGTAATACATAAAAATTATTTCAACATTTAAGTAGGTCAAAATATAAACAAAAAAAAAACACTTTATCCAGCAATGAATGCCAAGGCTAAAAAGTTTAAGGAAGAACTAACAATAAAAAAAAAAGAAATTCTTAAATTTATGGTTTTAACAAAATTTATTAGCCAATTAAAGATTTGTCATCAAATATGTAAAGTTTTTTGTAGCGTTTTTTATTTTATTGAGGGCATGGCAAAAGTACTTGTTTACTGGTTTTCTGAATAATAAAATTTAGAAAATTACAGAATTTATCGTTTTATGTAAATAATCAAAATTTTTTTTTCAACAATTTTACGTAATTTAATTTTCATTAAAATTATATTTTTTCTCTTAAATTGCTATGGGAATAAAAAATATGGATTATAAAAAGGATAAACTTTTTGAAAGTAGAGCCGTCTTTATATTATCTTGGGTATTAAATTTTCATGGGAAAAATTAAATCATAGCATTCTTTTATATTTTGCGGATATTAGGTCGATTTTATAAATAAGTTTAAACATAAGAAAAATTTAAATATGTATTATAAAAAATTCGGTCGTCTGTCATTGATGAAATGGTATTAGAAAATTTTAATCCACAAAAACAGCAGATATAAAACATTCTTTAACAAAAATTTGTTTTAAACTATTTAATTTCAAACTAGATTTAATTTCTTAATTATTTTTAATCTCACAGAAATTGAAATATTTAAATCGAATTGATCCTTTATTAATTTTGTTAAATAATTCTGATAAAAAAAAAATAATTCTTTAACATTTTTAGAATTTTACAAATACATAATAGTATTGTTTTTTCATGTACATATAAAATGCAGGTATAATTTTGTATCCAAATATTTCACATTTTATTATACAATTTATGTCAATGTTTCAACATTTCAGAACTTTTCTTTATTATAAACAGAGATAAGTAAATAGTACTTAAATTGCTGTGGCATTCAATTTGAATTCCTGATGTTATCGCCATATAACGATTTTTTCCTTTTATGTGTTATGAAAATGTAGTGGATCATTGTTTTGTGTTTGGAATATTAGAGCAAGCGACATTGTTTTACCTGACAGTATACTATTTATAATTTAAACATTTTATCTGTGAAGCAGATAACACGTTGTAATAATATGCGAAAACATTTATTCGACATGGCTATTTTACCTGTGCTAACCTATACTGGCCACACATGAACTATTACAATGGAATTAAACATATTAAATAGTATGCTAGTCAGAAATCCAAGCTGAGTTCGTTATTAAAAGTGAATAGAAAGAATATCGAAAACATTAATAAGTCAGGCACGAATTTCAAAGATATAGCACGAGTACTGAAACGACCAAAGGCACCTGTCATCAATTATATTGATGAAAGGTGAACTAAAATATTAACAAAGTGGATTCCAACTAGAAAAGTTGGAAAGCAGTTAAAGAATGACCGAGAGAGGCTCCTTATTGTCTATCGGGAGAGGGCCCAATAAATAGAGAATTTTGGAAATGACTGGCGGTGGGTTATACCTTAAGCATATGAAGATATTAAACTTTTGATACTAATTGAATATTTTATACTAGGCGAAATAAACCTAATAATAATAATAAATACTCTGTAGAGCAAAGAGACGAATTTGTTAAAAATATTATATGTAATTCTGTATTATAAAAACCACATAAAGCTATGGTGAAGTTTATTGTTGTTCATAGTATTTTCTGATACTAACTTTTGTTAATAAAAGTCTTTTTTCTCTTAATAAAAATTTCCAGAAAACCTAAATGAACCTTTTTCTAGAAAATTGATATTTAAATGTTAATAACTTTTTAAAAATCGACATTGATTTCTTTATATGATATTAAAATAAGTGGGCATAATAGTGGTATTAAATTTCTCTCATATTTTGTAATTTTACAAAAATACCTTTTCAATGTCAATGTTTAAATATTTATTTATATAGTTTCATGTTTTGTAATAAAAAATAATTGGATTGCATGTTGAAAAAATAATTTTTATTTTATTATTAATATTATTTTTCAATATCAATTTCGGATTTCAATAAAAAATATATAAATATGTTCGTAATAATTTTTTTATTTTAATAATGAATGAATAAAAATATCAATGAAACCATTCAGGAAATTTTTTAATAAACTTTTAATTAAAATGAAAGTAAATTCGTGGAAGAAAAACCAATAATTTAATTTTATCTACGCAATAATATTATTTTATTTATGTTTAATTAATATTAAAAATAATTTAAGCTCATATTGAATTTTTAATTTATTAATTTAAACTCATATTGAATAGTTTTAATTGCGTTTGATTCTAATTTCATGTAGAATTTAGAATTTCATCAATTTATTGTTTTCTAGATTTTTACCAATTTTTCGTACTTGTTCAAAGTTTTATGATAATTTGTATGATAAAGTTTTATGATAATTTGACAGTTTAATACATAAAACTATTCTTGTCTTCAATGTTTTTATCCGTTTTTTCATAAAAATAATATTATATACGAGTTGTTGGAGAGCCAACTTTTTTATGTGGATTTCCTTGAGTAAATATTTTTGGTATTATTCGATAATATTGACAATATTATCATGGATTTTGATAGCCCTACACCCTACAGACTTATTGTCAATAATTGTCATATAAAATATTTGTTGATTAATACATTTCAATATTATAATATCAAATAAAATTTAATTTGAGATATTTCATTTCTGGTATTGAAGAAAATAATATATTTTGTAGGTTTTGTATATAAAATTTAAAATTGTGATAATTTTTATAAATTGTATTTTATAAATTTAATTTTACTATAATACTTAATAAATTCTTTAAATTTCCTTTTCTTAAAATCTAGAAATTGGAAATGTGTTCTAAAATATTTTTACAATTCTATCATTTCATAATTACATTTTTATTTCTTCATAAATTAAAACCCCAGAAGATTGTGTTCAAAATCGATTAAATAATTTAATTACATTTATCTAAAATCTTTATTATAATATAAATACTATATATTCTTTTAATACATAAATGTATAAGAGCCCAAAAAACCTATAAAAATAATCTTAAATTAAATAAAAAAAATATTAATATTCTTTGTGTAAATCCTTAACAATTTTCTCACATATAAAAATTCCTTTTTAATTGAAATAAAATAACAAAAAATGTTTCCACAAAAAAAAAAACATTCCAAAAATCTAATGAAATTTTGTTGTTAATTCACCTTAATATCCTAATTTAATCTGATACATCAAATTATTTCTCAAAATGATGGTTATATCTTTATTAAATCTATTAAGGATTCATATCCTGTTAATAACTAAAGAACAATATAGAAATAGAGGAAACAAGACATGAATATTAATTAAAATACTATATATAATCATATCTGATGAAAACTCATTCAAAAAATTGTTCAAGTATATAATAATAATGATTTCTAATATTTGGGTATCAGTGTTGTCTGGTTATTTTTTTATTACAAAAAAAATACAATAATTAATCGGATTCTGATATCGTTTTTCCAATTACAAGATAAATTTAACAAGATATTTTCAAGTTTCCTTTAATTATAGTTTTGTTTTTATTACATGTTCAATCAATTTAAATACTGTAACATAAAATTGGATTTTATAAAATGAAAATGTTTTACAGAAGATAGATAATATGTAAGGAAATTATATTAAATGTTTGAAATAGATAATTAATTTGTCTTATGTCGTATATTTTAAAAGAAAGATTAAATGTCGAATTTATATTCGATTAAACTAGCTTATGAATAAAGCAATGTAACATAAACAACATAATTACTAATTTAAAGATAATTTATTTAAAATTTATTTAAATCACAATAATTTATCTAAAGTTCAATTGAAAACTTTAATTTAGTATTTTTTCAAACTTTAGTCGTGACAATATTTTTGCAAAAAAAGACCAAAAAAACATAAATTTCATTGCATTGAATATAAAATACAGCATTGACCACATATAATATTTTTATGCAAGGTAAATTATATTATTTAGTATATTTTTTTTTATTATTGCTCAAAAACCAAAAGATAATATTACCAAAAGGAAGCGCCAAAATGCCAATGGAAATTCTATAAATAAAAATTACATTTTTATAAATGTCCTTGCAAAGTGTATAATTTGTGACGGGAAATAGATTTTCTGTTTGGCAAAAATTAATGGAGAGTTTTTTTTTTTGTAAAATTTTCTACAATTTTTAATTTTCATACATGTAACTATTCTTACCATTTTATGCTATATCTAAAAATTTCATATTCACAGAAAATTTTATTTATAAACCCTTAACAATTTGCTTTACAAGCAAATGTCATTAACAAAAATGTCATATTTTATTTATGTGACAGTATTTTACTCGTAATAATGTTGTTATTTCTTTGTGGCAATATTCTTTACATTCTCTATCAGGATCACAAGTATTTGCTGCAATATTATTTTAAGCAAAATAGAACAGCATGAAAAAAACTGGCATATGAAAGATCTAATGTTAACAAGCAACAACATAAATTCTAAATCCTACCATGAAGCAGACTGATTAGTAGGTAATAGAATAGTAAAACCTCAATTATAATTTGAATCATTATTTTCTGCTTACATGTTTTCTGCACTAATACCTAATGACGAAATGAAAATTTTAAATATTTCATGATAAAAAGATAAATTTAGTTTCATTTTGGAAGTAAGAATAAAAATTTTAACTTTAGAAAATAAAATAATACCGAATATAGTAGTAAAAGTATTTTGTAAAAATAGTTCTCCTTATTTCAAATATAAATAGTATATTTTGAAAAATTCCCTTTAAGATATTTATTTACAATAACGACAAATTAGAATAAATTACATAATTTTGGTTTTATAAAAACCATACTTCGTAAAAATATTATTCATCCGAAGTAAAATATTTTTTCTTATAAATATTTCCATTCTCCTAGCTTACAAAGCATTTTTCGAAGCTCTAATCGAATTTTAAAGGATAATTTTCTTATTCTTTAAATATTTATATCGGAAAATATTTGAATAACTTCAATTAAAAAAAGGTTTATAGATTTTTTTTAAAAAAAAACCTTATATTACATATTTAATATTATTATAATAAATGTATAACAAAAAAAAATATCCTAATTAAGGAAAAGAATGAAAGATTTACCATTTTCTAATTATCACATTTCACAAAAGGATTATATTATATAGCAACATTTAAAAAGGTTCATTATTTTCGGTTTCTTATTGTATTCTTTGTAACATTACTTAAATATGAAAAATATTGTGATGACATTAAAATGTCCTTTCTTATATTAATTTGGTATAGTAAGCAACCATTCACATATTAATTAAAAATAATCCTTTTCTCTTTATGTATCATAAAATTTATGAAATTATCTGCAAGAAATACATAACAATAAATAAAAAGATTTTTAAGATATACTCTGACAAATTAATGATTATAAGGATCAAATATGTCATGTGAAAATATGTTGTCTAAAGTTTATTTCAACTACAAATTGTTAAATTCTCGAAAACTTATATTATTGCTATAACCTATATTTTTCGCTGACATTATAAACGACTTTTACTAATACGGCAACTAATATTTAATAATTTAGTAAAGGAAACGACTATGTATTAGCTTGTGTATACGGTATGCCTGGATAAAAGTCGCTAATAATGATTGAAAATATGCGAAAATATTCTGATAAATTGTCGTATGTATTATCTTTTTAAATCCAAACTGCAATGTGGTTATTTAATTATAGTGTATGTTTATCTTTATCAAAACATAAACAACATATTTCTGTGGATTTACGCACCAAAAACCTGTTATTGGGCCTTTTTTTGTTAATTAATCATTGGATTAGTTCATTAAATGATGATAGTCTAGCCCACTTTTATTAATCTATTCAAATAGCATATAGAACACAAAATCAAATTTACACTACTGATAACTAAATATTTGTAAACAAAATTTAACCTAGTTTTCTGATAAAAAATAATGAAAAACAAAAGTTTTTTTTGGGGGAATTTAAAAGGTCATGACGTAAATTGACTGAATAGGTTTTTAAAACTATTGTAGTTTTAAAACTATAAATATATAAAAAATAACTAAATATCTTAAATATGATAATAATTTAATATATAACTTAATATGTAACAGACTAAAGCTGATAAAAATACAATGTAAAACTGCCACACAACATAAAACATCACAAAAAAATAATTGAACGTTTAGAATTAGAAATTGGTCTAAAGCAAAATATAAATGGTTTAGTTAATGGTTTGGTTAGCCATAATTCCAAAATCTGCTCAAAACCGATTTCCACTTCTGCTAAAAACCCTTTTCAATAATTGTGCATTGTTAAATTATTTATGCACACAAATTGACTTCAATAATTTTTCATGATTTACAACGCAATTTTTTTAACCATGTGTTTCGGAAAATTCTTAATATTCTATTTTTAAATATGTGCCGAAAAATCTATCAGATTATTTTTATTAAACGTGAACTGAAGATAAAAAACATATATATAATATTTTTATTTAATCTGGTTATAAATTAAGTCAACAATAAAAAATCAAATAATTCTTTTTAATCTTTTTTTGATATGTTATCAATTTTTTTTCCTAATAATAAAAATAATTGTAAAGATTACGTAAGCATAATTTTTTTTTCTGTCTCGAAATACATATTTTAGTCATAATTTAGTCATGCAATCTAGTAATTACATCTAATTAATCAAAAACGTGTGGGTAATAAATTAGAATTAACAAAAAAAAAATGAAATAATTTATTTTAAAGAATTGTGAATAATTTTGGTTTTGTTGATGTTATATGAAAATTTATAGATTTTTAAAAATAATTTATTTATATTTTAGTCTAAAATCTTTAAATTTATTTATTGGATATGAATTACTAATCTAAAATATATTTTAAATATAAATTTTTTATTTATGTTTATGTTCTTATTTTTTTTTTTCATTATTGATAAATATTTACTAATACCAATCGATTTTTTGCACTCAAATCGAAATCTAAGCCGTAATATTTTAATCTGTTTTGTACACAGAACCCATATACTAAAAGTTTCAGTTTTGTAATTTTGTATAGTATGCACTATAAAAATGTACACAATTCAGTGATAGTTGAAAAATATAAATTGTTGAATAAAAACTTGAAAATATAAATCCGTTTTGGGATAAATAAATTAACCAATTCAAATTTTTTTTATGTATAGCTAATAGTATTTTATTTCCTATTTATTATTTTTGTTTCTACTACCATTACACTATTTACGCTTCAAGAATTTGAATTAATCTATTTAAGGATATAAAATGAATAAAAGCTATTTAAAAACTTTATATGTAGGCGTAACAACTAATGGAAAATGTTAAATGGATGAGCGATGCTGTTGCAATACAAAATAGCTTTTATGCAGTTCAGTGAAAAGCATTAGATTTAATTTTAAAACCATTTATTATAGTGCATTTAAAATGTAGAAAAAAGTAAGCTGTTAAATTGTTGGATAAAGCATAAAAGTATAATTGTATTTTGTTATTCAAAATTTAAAGTTTTGGGCAATAAATTTTTTTTTAAATATTGTAATTGAATTCTAACTAACTATATTATGACTAAAATAGTTCAAAATTATAAACGACAGAAAGTTATTGGAAATATTACGCTTGACAGAAATTTAGCATTGTAAACATAATCAGTAATAAAACATAGTAAATTTTTGTCATACTTTTATCTAAATTTTTCAAATAAAATATGCAATAAACTATTTTGTGAAATAATAATACAATTATGTAATTTAAGTATCTATTGTTGTACTAGAAAGATACAAATTATGTTTTACTATGGAATATTCCATTCAAAGTTACAAAATGGCATTTCATGTCGAGCAGCTATTTGTCAGAATACCTCCTTTACTTTCAGCTTTATAAAAAAAGTGATTCAAATAAAAAAAGTGATTCACAAAAAAGTTGAGTTATTTCTTGGTCCAAATATTTGACCTGTAAGGCATCTCTATTAAAAATATTTTCAGGTAAAGGTGGTTTTAATAATAGATTTCAACATTTTCATAACTCCGAAATTATTTAATAAACCAGAGAAAATAAGTACAGTAAGAAATGTAACAATATTTTTCGAAGAAATTAGAGCCAACGTTTTCAATCATAAAGAAGTACATTCTGTTCTGGCGTAGCATAAAACATAATTTAAAATTTACAGATTATTTCTTAATAACAATTTTAAAAAATATTTATTTTAATTTTTACTTTATTAACTATGAATTATTGAAAAAATTTATTGAATTTTGAATAATTTAAATTAATTAAAAATGCAAATTTTCAATATATGTATGTATATGGTATTTAATTGGACTAAATAATTGTAATTAATTTAAGTATAGGCATTATAAAAGAATTAGTAAAAAAAATAATAATAATTAAAAACTTTTCAAATAAGGTAATACTAATTAAATAGATTAAAATATTCAATTATGATAAAGTGTTTAAAAGTGGAATAACATTAATCATAAATTTCTAAATATCTTAAAACTATTCCATTAAAGTAACATAAACATAAAATTCATAAAATGAAATTTTCTTTTAAGACTTTTAAAGAATAGAAAATCACTTTAAATGGTAAAAACAAAAAAAATTGCAAAACTATTTAAACAAACTTCTTAACTCTTATTAACTAGTCAAAAAATTAAATCTTCACATTTAAAACTTAAACATCGTTAAATATATATATATTATCCTTTTTTGATCCTTTTGATCCATTTTTTTTTTACATGAAATTACCAAAAAAAAAATCATGGTGTATTTATCATATACGACATTATTTTCTTTACATGGGACATCATCAAGATATCAAGTTTCTTTGTGTTATAAATGATATCATATATCCACCCTTTTTCACAATATTTAAGGATATCTCACAACAATCACAACATTACATAACAAAAATCCTTTCTCTGAAAGTAAATCAAAAATTATTCGAAAATAATAACACAATATGTTCGCCATTTCCATGTTTTAATGTGTGTCAAAATGATATTATATCCATGAATTCTTGATATTATGTCCTTGAAATAGAAGATTACATAATGTTTAGGATAGCAATTAAACTTACAATGTAAACATGACATTCAATGTGCTAAAATTATGTAGGATTATTTATTATTAACATATTTTTTTTTTTACTAAATATTGAAGAATATATGTATAATCAATTCAATTAGAAATTGTGCTCGAGAATTTCTGTATTAAAAATTCTCAAGAATTTTTTTATATAGCTTCGCTAAATTAATTAATTGAAAAACGTTGTATTAGTTTTGAAAAATCTTTCCAAATAAATTAGGACGTTTTTAAAATCATTACAACGTTGTAATTGTTTTGACAAACGGTTTTAAAGTTTTGAAAAACTTTTCAAAAGAAATTACAACGTTTTTCAAACCATTGGAACGTTGTAATTGTTTTGAAAATCGTTGTAAAAGTTTTGAAAAACGTTTCCAAAGAAATTACGTTGCAAAAGTTTTGAAAAACGTTATATTAGCTCCAACATTTACTCAAGATGAGAGAAATTTTTCAATATCAAGAAATTTTGCTTTAAACTGTTTATGCTTTTTAAAGCCACATTTTCTAAAATATGACTGATATTTTTCCTTAATTTTTTATTTATTTTTAAAAATGAATTATTTTGTTTATTTTTATATCCCGAATTATTTTATTATGATTTTAGTTTTATTTTATTTGATTAATAAAAAAAAGTTATAAAATATGTAGTTGCATGCAATAGTTTTTTAATTTTCTCGAAAATTCTCGAGAATTCAATAAAACTAATCTCGATTCTCGAGAGTGAAAAAAACGACTAAAAACGTAATACTCATTTCTCGAGAATTGATAAAATGCCCAAAATCAGAATCTCTAAAGACTATATATGTACATACATTAATATCAGAATTAACATATATTTGAAAAATAAATTGAAATATATTGAATTGATATAAAAAATTAGATATTTACTTTTGGGTTTAAATTTAAACTAATTTAATTTCGGTTGAATATACATATGTACTATTTGTCCAGTTTAAATGCAACGTGATTTATCTGTGAAATAGTCATGGAATGTAGTGCTCCAAAAATTTTGATACTTGTACTTGTAGTCTATGTAGTTGTCACTTATGTAGACAATTTGTATTTTCATAATTGAAACCTTGTTTTATTTAAACTTAAGAATAAATTTGTTTAAATTGAATATTTTTATGATTGTGGTAAATTAATTGTAGTTGGAAACATTAGAATTGTATATTGTTTAATTAATATTATATTTATTTAACTAATTCATAATATTATAAAACCACAATTATTGGAGCTTTGCCAACAATCATTAAATATATTTGAAAATTTTCTAATAAAACACGATTTTATAAACAAAAAACAATAATTTATGAAATTCAATAAAAAAATACGTCAATTTTTATTAAATTGCATATATACTATACTTGCAATTATGGATTAACTCCGTTTAAAATAATTGGTTTCGAAGACCAATAAATAAATTTATAGTTTTATTTTTATAAAAAATATTTTGTGAAGAGAACTTTCTTATACAGCAAACATTATTACTTTCTTTTCTATTTTTGTAATTTGCAATAACTTGTATGCCACTCTAACAAATCAAGTTATAAACATAAATAATCACATAAAGTCTGATATAAAAGACAACTTTTTTTTAAAATCTTTTACCATTAACTAGATTATATGATAGAGAAAATATGGTAGAGCTACATTAATATCTTTGATATCCGTGACAAATAATGAAATTAATGATATATAAACGAAATCAGTGAATTTAATTTGAAAACGTTTAGTTTGCTGGAAAAGCGTTATACCTAACTTTAAAATGCTTAACTTGGTCCCATTTGTTTTGGTATGAAAAACGTTGTCGTTAACTTGAAAATGATAAATTGGGTTTGATAAACGTTCCATTTAACTTGGAAAAGCTTATTTTGGTTTGAAAAAAGTTGGGAAAATGTTCAATTTAAATTGAAAAACATTTACATGTTCAATTTGAATTGAAACGTAAACTTTTAATTTCGTTTGAACACAATTGATCAAAGGTCAAAAGTCAAAAGATCAAAAGGTTAAAAGGTCACATGTGAAAGGTAATACTAGAAAGGAATATTGTGGTATAGAATAAAATTCCTTTCGCAACTTTATTGTATATCGTTAAATCTTATTTACCTATTAAATTTTGTATATCAAATTACTATCATTTTCAGTCATTTCTATTTCATTTCCATTTTGAAATGGGCAACATTATAAAAAAAAATTATTTCATAGTAGTGCTTCCGGTTACTGGTCCTTTCTATACAAATTTAACTATTATGGAATTAATATTATTATTTAATTCCATTTCTTATCATTAAGTTACGTTTGATAATAATTATTTGATGTTTCGAATATAAATCTTTTATCGAATAGAAATCATAATTCCTCTCCAGTCCATCAAATCGTTGTAAGTATATCTTACGAAACAGATTTCTGTTTTTTTTTTGTGGGTCAGAATAACGAGAGAAGTTTTTATATAAACTAAAGTATAAATAATTGGGTTAAATAAACTCAAAATTATGACCTGGTTCAATGTTCATTCAACTTAAAATACTAAGAAGTTTTTTGATATTATGCCAGGAAATAGATTATATAATAATATAATATAAATTTTTATACACCTTACAGGGGATTATTGAATCATTTTTATTATAAAAATAAATTGACAATGATTTATCTTGAATGGCTCTTAGAAATATGTGTTTCTAATAAAAAAAAAATATAAAGATAAGAAAGAAAATGCTTCAATTAATTTATTTTAACAAGACAAGCCTTCAATATTTTTTTGGTAGATAAAATGATAGCTTCGTAATTGTTATGACTACCTGCTCAATAACAAAAAAAAAATTATGTAATATAAAAAGCCAATAATCATGATTTATTATATGAAATACTAAATAAAAATTAAGTAGATAATCAATTATGTATTTATAATATTATCAGATAGAGATTTTTTTTATGATTATATACCTGAAAATGGAAGAAAAATAAAAAATAATATTATTAGGGAGATGAAAATGACGTAAATACTGTTTGAAAAACTTTTTTCGACCATTTTTGATTTAGTGCCAATAATAACAATTGTTTTGCAAAAATGTACGTGTATATGTATCCTTTTTAAGTTTTATTATTTTAACGACCATTTGTATGATTATGTCCTTACGTTGCTACAAATATTTTAGTTATCTTTGACTTTAATTATATTTGTATATTTGCTTTGAACTAAAAACGTATTTTCGAAATAAAGTTCATTGTTTCGTTTTTGTGTGCAAAAATCTTTATAAATTTTATTGATGGCTCATATTCACAATCTATGTTTCTTTTACAGAATTGTTTGATTCGAATAATATTTGGCCAGTCCTTTTAAAACGTATGTAAAATTCTTAATATTTTAAATCTTTACAAATTTTCTAATTTGTAATAAAGTTTTATTTTTAATGTTTCAGTATTTACTACTGCCTTTTTTGTGACCATTAAAGTTAAGATTCAAAAATATTCTAAATTGACCGAGATATAATTTTAAATGACCAATTTTCTATATAATACAAACAAGTAAATGAATATTTTTTGGAAATATATTTTTTATAATATGTATTATCTAAATATCCTATCTGAAAAATTTTATGCAAAACACTTTTCGTTTTTGTCATTTTCTAGTCAAAAGGGTTTTACATTTAGATTATCTGCTTTGGTGAAGAGAGTTTTATGTTCTGTGTTTTTGTTGACATTAAAGGTTAATTTCCTTTTACAATAAATCATATCTTTTATTTTATGGATGTAAGTCAAATATAATTTAATTAAATTATATATACTAAATAATAAAATCATCCTAATTTTTTAAACTTTTATAAAAAGGATATTTAAGATTTAATGATATTAGTAAATGCCACAAAATGAAAGGACATTAATATAATCTTATGTAAGTTAACATTTTAATTTATATTAAATTGAAAACTCAGTCTGATAGAAAGCGATTTTAATTATTATATAAGTTTAATGTTAAAACTTTAGTTAATAATATTTAAATTTTATCAATTTCTCAAGTCTTAACAGCAAATTTGAAAAAAGAACCAATAAACCAAAAATATATAGTTTTATAATTTGTCAGTAATTAATGATTTTACTGAAAAAAAATCAGTGGACTGACAAAAAATGTTAAATGTTTAAAAGTTATTGTATGGGAATTGGATACGATTATTATAAAAATACTAAGATTTCACAATCTAGTTTTATTCAATAAATTTTAAATTAAATAGCATTCTATTAACATAACTTTATAGAATGCTATTTAATATAAAATTTATTAACTTGCTGTAGTATATTATTATTAATTTGAAAATTTTACTAAACTGGAGAAGTGCTGCAAAGTTTTACATATCCCTACGGAATACGATATTTCGCAAACATAGAATATTTTTTATAAATATCAAGTACTTTCGCCAATAATAATATTTCGTGTTTTGCATAAATTCTGGATAAAACTTCATTTAAAAAAAATGTTCAAAACTTTCTGTAAAATGCATTCTTACAATACCCCATCGTCCATAATTCTTGAATATTTTGTCTATTTTTTTTCTTCCAAATAATACTTAGCCACAAAATATAAACTCATATGAAAATTTATTTTTAAAACTTCCTTAAAAATTTTCTTCTACAGAACTCATTTTCATCTCAATTTCGGTTATAATAATATGTAATGCAAAGTAGAACAGCTTGTAAGGTCAGGATAAATAATTGCATAAATAATAGCACGTAGTCTCAGTAATAATAATAATTTTTGTAGTTTACGTGCAAAAATTTAATGATAAAATATTGCTGTTTTCTATGTTGTTTTTTATTTGGTAATTTTCTAATGGAAATAAACAATTTGACTGATATTTTTATGTCATTAGTTAATATTTATTTAATTACTGGAATTTGCCAAAAAAAAAAAAAAAAAAAAAGAAATACATCTTTTAGTTTAGCTATGATGTTATTGGACCTTTAATCATTTATATATTATTAGAATTTACGTCACGTATTTCAATTTATAGCCACATTAATGTTATTTATTTGTTCTAAGTTTAAATTGAAAATATAGTAAAATTGAATATGATGATAATTTACATAAAGTTTGTGTAGATAAATGACGTCACAGCTGAAATTGGTTTTTTTGTTTGGAAATATAAAATATTCGATTATTTAGTTTTAATTTTTGAATGACGTATTAATATTTTAAAAATTGAATATTTTTTAAGAAAAATTAAGAAAACACTATGTTAATAAATTGAAATAAACTTTAACAAATACGACAGTGAAGTTATGAAAAAAATAATTTATATTTTTAATTAATACTTTGAAATATTTCCTCTTTTTAAAAACTCTATATTTAAATGAAATTTTTTTTCAAGTTTTTAGTAACTACAAAACTTTTTCTAACTAATTATTTGTAATGTCCAAATTACAAGTTGGAAAAACTTAACTTGTTAAATTTAAAAATAAGTGAACGTACAAAAAGAGCATAAATTTCTAAATCATCCTTAAAATCAAATGATTTACTAATAAGTTTGAGTATCAACTAAAAATCATCTCTATAAAAAGTCAACAAACTAAAAACTTTCAAGTAGTAAACAATCTTATAATAAAAAAAAACAGAAGATTTTCTTTTGAATCATAAAATTTTAAGTAAACAAAAATATTTCACCAAAAAACAAAAAACAACAAATTCATTTTTCATCCTAAAAGTTATATATATTCGTTTTAGCTGTAAACACCCAAATAAAAATTTAAATAAAAACACTGACAACTGACTAAGTATTTTCCGGTTAAGCTCTAACCAAACAAAGATTCTTTATATACAATACTGGATAATGAGATAAAAAATATATTCTATTTTCTTGAATAATTTCTCAATTTACGAAAAACACAAAAGCTTTTAAAAATATACTTTTCGAAAGTAACATGTTACTAAAATAAATGTTGGTAAAGATATGTTGCATATACAAAATGTTCATAAATGAGAATATAGGTAGGAACTTTTCATACTTTTTTTTTGTACTTGATGAATTAATCTGATGTTGCTATAAATTTCTAAATTTCTTAATTCTCTTTAGTTATATTTTATGACAATAGATGTTTCATAATTCTGCTTAATCATCGTCCCAACAAATTTTTTCTAATTATTGGCTAAAAATATTTGAGTTTTCATAGATTTTCCAAAAAAAAACATAATATTATCTTATCATCTATCATTTCAGATAACAGACTGTAAGGATAATTAAGACTAATTATTATATTTTTATAATTTATGTTAATTTGTTATTTTTAGTTTTTTTGTGTGTGTGCTGCCAATAAATTCATTTGAAAGACTAAGCTTATTATACTATTTTGTGTGAATGATGAGATTAAATTCTAAATATGATGAATGGTTTATTACTGGCAATTTTCTATATTAAATTTATCATAATATAGATGTATTATCCAATTGGTTATGTAATGGATATATAATTTATTTATTTTTTTTATATCTACAACTCTTTTATAAAATTAATTAGATTTATATGTCAATAACCGACGGTGGCTTAAGTGGTAGTGTGCTAAGCTGTGGTGCATTAGGTACTGGGTTCGACGCCCGTCCGAGACATCGATGTTGGTCTAAGTTTACTCAGCTTTAAATGAGTACCAGTAATAAAATTATAATAAAATGTAATTTAAGACTGGGAAAAATGCTAACGGCAGAGACCATTTGCTAACAACAAATGTCTCACGAATAAAAACCATTAGCTTGTTGCAATTAATAGTTTCTTCACTATAAAGAAATTTATGGTTCGGAATCCATATAAAAAATTAGTAGGTCCAAATTGCAATACAAAACTGTTACAGAAACTTCAAGTGCAGATAACTCAGTACTTGGAGCCCTATACTCCCTAGGGGAGTGAACAGGAAAAAAAAAAAAAAAAAAAAAAAAAAAAATATGTCAATAATTAAGCTTTATATAGATTACACAAATTTGAAATGGTATTGAAGTAAGAAAATTTTAATTTTTTAAGCTATTTAGTAGAAATTAGAAATATATTTTTCATTAAAACCCTACACTGCATTTTGTATCATATTTGATATAACACTTTTTAAACAAACTAATCATCTTTTTTTTGTCTGTTTATATATCAAATATCCTGAATCGTTAAGTATAGGAAGCAGGGTCAATTTTATAAAAAATTATAATAGTTTTAAGTAAAAAGTTAAAAGTAATAAGTTATTTCTGTATTGTTTTATAAGGTACGTATAAGACATTATAAAAAATAAAGGTATAATGAAACGACTTTGAGATATATCGTCCCAATAGAGTTTTTTGGTGGATGAGTGAGCAAACTTTTTTACGATTTCGAATACGCTTATATTAGCGGAATATTCTCCTCCCGTGATCGGAATATAGGAGATGAAGCTTTATCAGAGGAATCAAAAAGTTACTCAGCCTAAGAATTAGGTCTTTCTCTTCTAGAGACTGAAACTGAACCAACACTAAATCGTCAAAATTTCTCACTAATTAACCAAATACATGTTACAAGTTACTTGTACAGTTGAACCGTTACTCTATTTTAGTGCAATACATACTTATTCACAAAAAAAAAAAGAATTACTCAGTGTAGGCTTAAGTAGGCTTGAATATTAAAATCTATAAAAACTAAATATTGAAAATCGACTTGAAAATTGAAATTAAGCAAAGAAAGAAATCCTATTTTTATCCTTTTCTCCTTTAAAGTGCTCTTCAGCTTATATTGTCTAATTCGGAGAAATTTTTCAAATAAATACTTTTAAAAATTTTCCAAATACATATTTTATAAATTCAAAAAGATACTACGCTTAAATCCACTTGCTTGTATAGGCGAACATTGTTCTTAGAATATTATGTATAAATAAGGAATAAACATTCATTATGAAAAAATTTCCATATTTTTTTTTATACAAATAAAAAAATTATGTAAGCATTTTCTTATTTGTACATATATGTCAACAGAATGTCAAAAGAAAATTATTAAAGAAAATTTATAATTCATTTTCAAATACATACACTTATAACAATATACATTTTAAATATTATTTTTTTGATTGAAGGAAATTAATAATTTCTTAAATAGAATTTTTATGGCATATTTGCGTTATAACTTTAAATACATATTTCAAATTTTGTTATACTATCTGTAATAATAAATTTTTGTAATAATATCCGAAAGAATAAGACAGTATTATGACATTAATTTGTATTGTTCTGTCACAGGACACGAGAAAATTAAAAAAAAGTTATTTTTACATTTTTAACATTATAAGAAACATAATTTTTAAGAATCTAATTAATTAATTAAAATTTATAAACAAATTATATTCAGACCGTATTCTTATTGAATCTAAATAGTGAATAACTATTTGTAAAAATTTAATCCTTTAATGCTTTTTTACGTAGCAAACAAACTGGGTTATATAAATCTGGACAATTATTAACGATTTTTTTTTATTTCCTACAATAATTATCAACTAATCTCCTCTTGAATAAATCGCCTGCAACCTCCAATATTTTACGAAACCAAATTCGTTATAAAATTTCAGTATAAAACAATTAATTCACTTAATATTCGAATTTGAAAAAATAATCAATTTAAAAGAACTTGCACAAGGATATAAATATGAGCCCTGAATTTTTTTTTTATTAGTTTTATCACGTATTTTGTAAATATTTACCTTTTTATCTACTAGGTTGAAATTTTCATAGTTATTCTTATTTGAAAATGAAATTTTATATTAAAGGATTCAAGCTATATATAAAGGATGAAATTGCATTTACAGAGAAAATAAAAAAAAATCAAGGCATGCGGAAATTTTTCCATAAATTGTCCATGTACAATTTTTGTGTGTATAAATATTTAAGTTTGCTAAATCATTGGTGCATTGATTATAGATTATATTATGTTATCTACAATTTGACACATTTTTCAAGGCTGAATATATATTTTCTAAGGATTTATAACTTATTTTCTCAAATGCTTTCCATTAATTTCTGGGAAAATTTATGTGGTCTTATTAAATTTTGAGTTATTTTTTTTATACAAATATTAATGGTGACAGCAAAATAGAACAATTTTGTTAAAAAAATCTGTAGCATAAATTATTCTAGAATATAAGAATGATAATATTTGGTTAGTCTAAAATTTATAAGTTTCAAAAAAACAAAATTAAAATATTAATCCAGAATTAAATTTTTAGTTAAATTTATTAAGCAATAATTTAAATATGTAAATGGATTATATGTATGCAAAATAATTAAAATATTTAAAATAAAGGAATAATTAATATAATACATTTTTATGAAGTGTTAAATTCTCATTAAAGGAAGAGATATAAAAAATAAGATAAATTCGCTATTATTATTATATGCTTTAAATGTCAAGAATATATAAAATCATAAAAATTATAATTAATTAAAGTGATGTAACCAAATACAGCATAAGAAATTATTATTACCCAATAATATCTTTATTATACAAAAGTTTTTACTAGTTTTTACTAATTTTATAATGAATTTTTAATGGCTGAAAAAAAAATTAATAATTATTTTTATAAGACTATTAAAATTTCATTACAAAATGAATAAGAATATAAAATTTTATATGAATTTTTAATCTCTGGTATAAAGCGAATATTTTAATAGTAAAATAAAAATTTTGTCAATGACTATGAATGAGTCACTTTTCCAGTATTAGGCCAATTGGTTTCATCCATTTATTTAAAATTACTATAATATACTATTGGTACAAAATCTCACAGAACATGTCATTGTAACACTTTTGGGATATTATCAAAGTTATTTCTATGATTAAGGTCTTATTTCAGTGATGAATATAACCTCGTGCATATAAAAATATATCTGAAAAATCCAAAAATTAAACGAAATTCTTATACACATAAAGTTTTAACAAATTTATAACTAAATGCCACTAAATATTACTTGAATTCAACATTCGTTAGATTCGTTTTATATAGAAATCAGAATATGCACTAATTTATGGCTTCATTAGAGTTATCAAATTGTATCACATGATGCAATCCTTAACATAATATATTGTAATAAAAAATATATCATAATTTAAATATATATGTAAACCAACTCAAAATATAAAATTTTCTGTATGTCTCTATCAAAATTTCATTTAAACATGGTAGAAAAATATTTAAAATTATTATAATACACTTATTTCTAAGAAATATATTTTTATGATCATTTATTACAAATCTTTTAATGGAAATTTTCTATTCACCTTGTGTACAAAAATTGTTCATAAAAACTTCATAAAGAAAATTACTTTGAACTTTTCTAAGAAAAGAAATTATAAAATTTTCAAAAGACCATTTTACATTAACGAAACATGCTTAAGTACTTAATATAAAATATAATTTAGGAGCTATAAAAAGTACTTACATGGGGTCGTTTCGAATTTTATAGATAAAAGGGTTTATTCTATGTAGCACATAGAAAATTTTTTGTTTATCAATTAAAGTTATTTTTAGAAAAATCTTAAAGCCTAAAAGTAAATTTTATCATAGTTTTTTTTTCATTTTGTATTTTAATTAATTTTTAATACATAAATATTCTTAATTAAATTATTCAGTATAAAAAGTCCATGAAATAACATTTTATTTAGTTTCTAGAATTTTTCCAACTTACTAATTACAATATTTTTAAGATTTCTATCACTAATTTTGCCAAAAAAAATTAAAATACATAGAAATTAAAATACATAGCAAATAAATAGAAATTTTTTGCAAAAGAACAAAATAATAGGATTTTCTGGAAGTTAACTCAAGTAATTGAGCTTAAATTTAAACTTATAATTTTGTACTGTAAGCTATAAGTGCTAAAAAATCCTTTTATTCTTATACTTTTACCTGTTTTTAAAAGCATTTACGTGTTCTGTAAACAAAATTTAATTGAGTTCTTAATTTTTTTTTAGTATAATACAAATTATTTAAAATACTTGAAAATTACAAGTACAAACTTAAGTATGTTGTGTTAGTGACGAAAGTCAGGGATGAATATATTGTTTTTTTTAAATATGTATGTAATAATGAAAACAGAAATTGGTTTTTAATATACTTTGATGAAGTAAAAATTGATAATGGGTGAAATTAGAGAAAACAAAAACTGTAAGAAATAAATTAGAAATCTAAAAACTAATCATTCAATAAATTTCATTATTAATTTATTGTTCTAAATTTGCCTGAAATAAGTCTATCAAGAGCCAAATTCATAACTCAATCACACGTCTAATCGCACGTCCACATCATCTTATATTATTATCTTAATTAGAAAATTAATTTTCATCCCTGAAAAATGGAATTTTATAATAATTGATAATTCTCTTATTATCTACACTTTCTTTGTAATGAAATTTCCACGAATTCTGTATACAAAAATTGTCCTCAATTTGACAAATTATTTCTTGATTATAATCTTTTTAAAGGGCTGAGTCATAACCACGAAAATTTGACAAAAAAAATAAACACAAAACCTCAAATAGTAGTTAAAAATAAACTCCCATCCAATTCTATTTATTACGTTCGTATCTAATTTATTATTTTATAATTTTTTTTTATGGTACAAAATTTACACATCCTTTTGTTTACCATCTAACAGCATTGTTCCTTGTAAGATCCTAAATCAAAATTTTGCGTGTATTATTTTCACGCAATGATATTTTATATTTTTCTTCATTTCATGTAACGAGAAGAAAATTATTTTTTAAATAGAATGAAAATTTGTTTAGTTCCTTTAAAAAAAAAAAGTTTTCTCCTACCTTCTCCATTTCTTTTGTATATTATTGAGAAGAAAAAAAAACAAACACACACACACAAAAGGATGTGTTCTTTGGGAAAAGTTTTTTTGAAAGCGTGACAAACATTATAAGTCCTTGAAAAGGATTCGCCTTATAATGGTGAATGAAAATGCGTATATTTTACGTTAAAGAAAGTTTATTTGAGTAAAATATTACAATGTTTAAAATATATCCCAGTTTTTTTTTGTGAGTCCACAAAAGGACAAACAGGAAAATATAACAACAAAAGATTAACAGTTAAAATATCTTATAATTTATTGAAAAAACAGAACTTTTATGAAATATGATTTATTTGAAGTTTTTGATAAAATAAAACATGATGTTATACTTAACGTAATTTAGTTGTTTTTCAGTTTTGAAGTTATGATAAATTAGATTTGTTTTGGGTTAAATGATAAAGGAATCCTTTGTAGGACATGTTTATTAGAGAAGAATAACTATTGTTTAAAAATAAGCTGTGAGGAGTGCTGAATGACGATATCTCAAATTAAGATCATTAATAAATATGAATTTTATTGTAATCCACATGACACCTTAAAAGGTTTGCGGCTCTGACGTCGATTATATAGAATGACATTTTTATACTCTGACCTCTGATCTCTTTTATTGTATCTACGTAGGTAGAAAATTCTGCGGACGATAACGATTTGGTGATTAATAAGAATTCCATGCACTCAAATATTTCTTTAAATTTCTATCTAGCTACTAATTAATAATAAAAATACTGCGCAAAAAGTTTACAAACGGACTTTGCAGCTCAATTAAAACTTGGTTTTAGCTCAGCTATTAAAATAAAATAAAATTTGTATACCTAATTAATTGCTTGATTAATAAAATTTTCTATATAAATGTTTTAAATATAATATTATTAGGGTGAAATTCGGTACAGGGCTTAATTTCTGAATGTCCTTAATATTTTTCGTCCTTGAAAATTTTCTTATAATAATTTTACTTGTTTCTTTTTGGTTATTTTCTTTATAACAATTTAATATAAAAAAAGGCATAATACTTTTACAATTTTCGTAATAATATACTCGTACATATACATATATACATACATATATTTATATGAAAATATGGTTGAATAAAATGAAGAATATTTTATTACTAAGAATATTAAAAGCAAATTTATTCGTCTATTTTACTATGTGTCTTTAAATAGAATCAAAAACATATTTATTTAATCTAACCATAAATAATTTTATATATTTTTGGAATATAATATTTGGTCTTTAAACCTTTTAACAATTTCAACATTTAAATGCAAATTTAAGTACACCATTTAAAGATTATTAAGAAATCGTTGAAAATTTAAAAAAAAATTTAGATTTTTTTTCAACTATGTACTTATATAATTACAAAATCACTCTCTGTAGGCATAATTATTGAAAAATACAAGTTAAACTTTATAAAAAAATTATTAAAGATATAAAATTTTCGGTTTGATAAATACATAAATAACAATTTTATAGTATCCAAGTGTGCAATAAAACTTGGTTATTTTAAAATGATCCGTGACTACACAAATATGATAATAAATGACAATATAACACCTAAAGAAATATTCCAATTTTTACCTGATATAAATATAAATTACTATTTTTCATATTATACCATATAGAATAAAATTGGCTGATCTTCGTTCTTGAATATTTCAAGTATAAAAATAGTCAATTTTCTATACCACTAAGTAAATTATATAAGCACGGAAGAGAAATTTATATAATAGTATAAAAATAATGCTTTCATATATATATATATTTTTTTATATAAAAGAAAACATAAATTCCCAGTTCAATGCAGAATTTTTTATTTAATAAGATTAGATAGTACTTTAGGGTATAATAAATAGAAAGTCTTTTTGAGTTTTCGTACAAAATATATGTATGTTTATAAATATAATTTTGTATACAATTTCATAACTTAATAAATATTCCAAACATTCGACAGATATTTAACAATTTATGTATTAATTTCAAAATAAATTTATTAAATGAGAATACCAATATGTATGTATTATTATTATAATATTTGTGAATCGATTTATGAATTAAAAGCAATTTTTTTATACGGAACACACTTAATTTAAAGCCAATTTAATGACATACTTGTACCATTAAATTGACGCCGAAAATTATCATACCAATTTTAGATACGAATAATTCGTTATATGACCTAATATTTTTTATTTTTTAGTATTTGTGCCAAGATTACTGATACCGTATACAGAAAATTTCCATATTCAATAAATTTGTTTTTATTACATATAAAATATATCCTGTATAATATCTTATCTGACTGCATTTACAAACAATTACATAAAATTTAAACTTTTATCTATAAATCTATTTAATTTCACCATAAACTATATTTGCAATTTTACTTTATATTTTCATATATAAAAAGGATACTACTACTTTATTCCCTCTGGGAAACTACTAACAATAACAAACCATAAAAACTGAATATATTTTTTTTGTTATGGTTCATAAGATATAAAAATATATAGTGTATGTATTTTTCATATTATACGTTTTTGTTTGCATATTCTTTCATAGTCAACTCACATAATCTTTTATATCACTAGGGTATTTCGAAATTCAAAATGAATAATCTAAAAACAATATGGAATATGATTATGGTTGACCTAACTGACATTATTCCAATTGATGATAGAAATGTTTTACAAATTCAAATCTAAATCAAGCAAAGAAAATATAGAAATACATATAAGGATTTCCTCAATAGGGTAAATAAAATTTTTCGTATTTCTGTGAGTTAAACTTTAAAACATAATTAAGAGATTAATAATGTATTAAACATTTTGTTTCTTTAAGTTAAAAAAATATATTATGTGGTAAAATTTATACTTTAAAAATCTTAAATGATCAATATTTCTTAAAATTTATTCAAAAATTTCTAAAAAATCCAATTTATTGATTTGCTAAAAGTTTTAAAACTTTGAAAAATATAAAAGTTGAATAGTAATATTTTTCTAAACTTTTTAGATTTATTTTCTTTAAAGGATTTCAAAAAAAAAGAAAATTTTTAATAAATTCCGTCCAACGATACTTCTGTTTATTTTTGTAAAAAAAACTAAAAAAAGTAGTAAATTTTATGATTTGATTTTTTTTAGTCATTGATTTTCTACTAACATTGACAAATATAACGTTTAAAAAAAAAAAAAACAATTTTAAATGTCAATCAAATTTTCATTTAGTATTTAGCTTAGATAGATGCTATTACATATTTTTACTTCAATTACGAGGGCAGATTGATAATTACTACCTGTGATGCAGGTAATCCACAGGTATGAAGTAGATATTTCTTATCTGTACAATCATTTACTAGACTATATATAAAATTTCAAGTCGATCTTATTTAGTCTTTATGTGAACAGTCTTTTAACCAAGTTAATCTCAGTGAATCAACACACGAAATTCGTTTTAATACATTTTTTAAAATTCACTGAGATTTACTTGTTTAAAAGACTTTACCATATTTTAAAATATGAACTAAAAGTACTTTCAAAGCGACCTAAAGTCACTTTCAAACCATATTTTGAAAATGTATGTAAATTTTTATCTAATGTATTTAGCAAAATGATAATTGTAAGAATTAATATTTTAAGAAAATTTTAAATTATAGATAATTTTAATTAGATAAAAATAAAAGTGAATTTGAAGAAGATAAAATCTTTGCTGACAATGTAAAAGATTTGTATTAATATTTGAAAGTTTTTCAGAAAAGTGATTTTAAACCTGATTTTCAGCATCATTTTACATTAATAACTTAAGATATTTTTTAAATTGCTATAAATTCTGCTTAATTAAAGATATTTCAACGAGAGATAGACGAACAAATGGTTTACCATTAATTCCTTAAAAAAATCAAAATAGCTAAAATCACTTATTTCGACTTAAGATGTTTTAACTTTTGGACACAGTAATTTTAATAATTTGAATAATTATTAATTTTAATAATTAATTCTTAATTTTATGTAAAATTATCATTATTTGTTGAATAACGGTGTCAGAGCATTCAATTTAAATTACAGTATTAATTTTTTATATTTTCCAATTGCTTGAATTACCACTATTTTGCAATAAGTTGACACCGCAAGAACTAAAAGTTAAAATTTTATAGCAGCAAATTGAATATAAATTCTTAAATGTAAGCTAAATAACTTTTATATTATTTTACTTGAAATATCTATAGCAAATAAAACTTTATAAGATCTATTACAGTTTCATCACTAAAATAAAATAATCAAGATTAATTATTTCTTATTATTTTTAGTGCCATCCTTAATGATAAATGACACACAATAAATTATCTAAATTAGGAAAATATAACTTGTAAATAAGATGAAAAAGAATTTTAATAATTAAATTATTTATTTATTATAAGTAAATTTAATGAATAAATTGCCAAAAAAATATTTTAAGGATTATATTTTTATTTTTAATGGACAAGAGTTTAAACTGGTATGAGATTTTTATAATATAAATTATTTTAAATATTTAATATATAAGTTGTGTATTTCATATTTTCAAAAAAATTATTAATTTAATTAATTTATAAATAAAATTTTAATGGAAAAATCATGTCGTATAACCTTTCATCTCCTATCTACGAAATTATTCCCCATGTAATTATTTAATTTTAATTGAGATCTTAAATTTAATAATAATTGGTTTATAAACTTTGATTCTTTAGTGATTGGTTTAATTTTATTGAATTCGAATTAAGAAATTAGTGATAAAAATTTGGTTTGAAAATTCTAGAATAAAATTTTTATTGGAAAATTCTTTTTTTTAACTGTGTCTCTTGACAAAATTTATGATAACGTATCCTTCATATAAAATTCGTAAATACCTAGATTGGTCCAGTAAAACCCGACCTGACCCGCTGCTAGCTAGACATACATAAAGAGGTATGGTGTGTAGCAGCCCATTTCAAAACATAAAACAAGTTTCAAACAGATATGTTATTTACGTTGATGTTCAGAATTAATTTGGCCCATAGCGACTATTGCTTGTTTTCATAATTGAAGCCCGATATAGAAAAGATAATAAAAAGTTGTGAAAACTATATTACAATAAAAGGAAACGATATTAAAAAATAACATAATATACTTGGTTTTGTATTTTATTTCAAATTACGTAACCATGTATTTGTTTAATCCTTTTTTAGCAATAAGGACACAGTACAAATATTTCTAAAGTCAATTTACTAATAAAGGATAATTTGCAACCCAATAAAAATCGATATTTTATTAACTTTTATCAACAAATTACAACTTTCAAATGAAATAGCTTTTTTTTTAGTTTTATTTAAAAATACTTATATATAATTATTTATTAATTAAACAAATGTAATGTTTTAAAAATAAACATTATATAAAAGTTATAATGTATTCTTGTAATTTTCTTCTAAAATTATTCTTTTATTTCTGAAATTTAAATTAAAACTTTTCACATAACTTAAATAGTCAAAAAAATAAGAATTATTTGTATTACGAAGACCATTTTACATAATACATTAAATTTTGCTTAAAATCTAAAACAAAATTACTCAAAGATTTATAATATGCTTTGCCAATTCCAATATTGGTTGTTGTGTGTTTAAGAAATACATCTTATTCATCTTCACATTTTACAATTTTCCATTTGTTTTTTAATCCTTCTTTCAAAGTATATATTTTATTATTAAGAAATGTTGGTTGTGGCCAATTCCATGTTACTGGTATTACACTATTATAATAATAATTATATAATTGACTTTCCATCCATTGTAATTTATTCTTTGGTTCTGGATGTATAGTTGCATATTTATTACAGAACGCATATTTTGCAATACTTTGTGCGATTTCAAATGATACGTTAGGAGCACAACTCAATGGCGGGTAAAGTGAACCACATTCTAAATATTCTTTGGTTACAGAATTTGCCAATTCTTTAGCAGCAATTAAAAACATTTCATCAGGTATATGATACGACTGTGTAGCAATAACACCAAGTGCAACACCCGGAAATATATAAGCATTATTACCTTGTCCAGTTATATAAGTTTTTCCTTTATATTCAACAGGTGGAAATGGTGAACCAGAAACAAATATTACTCGTCCGTCGGTACAATGATATGCTTGTTCTGCGGTGCATTCTGCTTTATAGTTAGGATTTGATAAGGCAAATACAATTGGACGTTCATTTTGTTGTGCCATAAATTGTAGAATTTCTGATGTAAATATGCCGGATGCTGCTGTTGCACCAATTAATACATTTGGACAGAATTTCTGTACAATTTCAAATAAATTTGTCATTGGTGCATGCTGTTTGGCGAAAGGAAGTTGATGTTTATTTAATGTATCTTTACGAGACAATGTTAATAGTCCATCAACATCAACCATATAAATTTTACTATGTGCGTCCTTAAGTGAACAACCTTCAGCTTCCATAGCCTTAACACATAAATTAGCAATGCCAATTGAAGCTTCCCCAGCACCAACAAACAAATATTTATACTCACTCAATTTTTTAGAAGTTAAACTTTGTGAGGCATACAATCCAGCAACAACTACAGCTCCTGTACCTTGAATATCATCATTAAATGAACAATATCTCTCACGATATTTATCCAAAATTTTAAATGCATTTTCATTACCAAAATCTTCAAATTGTATTAGTGTATTTTTACCAAAACGTTTAACAACAGCTTCCATAAATTCATCAATAAAGTCATCATATTCTTTACCAGTTAAACGACTCTGTCTCAACCCAATATAAAATCGATCATTTATTAACTTGGTATTATTTGTACCACAATCTAGTTGAATTGGTAAGCATTGATGTGGTTGTATCCCAGCTAATGCAGTACATACAGCTAATTTTGCAACTGGGATACCCATACCATAAGCACCTAAATCACCTAGACCTAAAATTCGTTCACCATCGGTTACAACAATTAGTTGAATATCAGTTTCTGGCCAATTTTTCAATACATTATATATATAACCACGATCATTTGATGTTATAAATAAACCTCTTGGACGACGATATACTAAACCATATTTTTCACAAGCTTTACCAACTGTTGGTGTATATACAATGGGCATTAATTCTTCAAGATTTTCAGACAAAAATCGAAAAAATAAACGCTCATTACGATCATATAAATCAGATAAATACATATATTTATTGATTGGATTTTTATATCGATCAATTGCTATCTTGCACAATTCTAACTGTTCTTCTTGTGTTTTTATACGTGGTGGATATAAACCATAAATACCTAAGCTTTGACGTTCTTCAAGTGTAAATGCTAAACCTTTATTTAGGCGTGCATCACGTACATAATCAATTCCTGCAACATGAGATGGGCACGCAATATTAACTTTTCCTTCAAAAATATTTCGAATATTTGACTTTTTTATGATTTTTCTAACAGCTAGTCGTTGAGTTAATGTTAAAACATTAGTATGTGGCAAAAACCGTTGATAACTTTCAGTTGAATTGCGGGCCAATAACAGCATATTTTTTGAATATCACAAAAATTTCACCGAAATGAAAATTAAAAAATTGTATTTCCTTTGTTTTTTATTTCAGATTTTTTATTTTTACCACTGTAAATTTGAGAACTCATTTAAAAACCAAACATTTTTAAAACCTAAACAATTTTAAAATCACCGAAAATATCAAAAAAGTTTGTACACTTTGTATTTTTTTAACTTGATATTTTAGGCAAAGCAATTAAATCAAACAAATTGTACATATTTTTCAAGTATTTTTATTATTTTTAAAAATCTAAATAATTACTAGAATACTGCTAACAGAAATAAGAAAACTGAACCAAAATATGGCATTTCATCCAAAGTGTTATATTAAAGAATGGTTTTTGAAAATATTGTCCTTTTTTTAGAATATACATGCATGTGAGAAGATATCAATATATTTTTTTTGTATTATTTTACTAATTTATTTGTTTGTCATCAGACTGGAGACTGCAGACCGAAAACTAATAGTTAGTTTGGGTTGGATTGGGTTCGGTATTGGAAGTTTGGTTTTTATATGAAATACAATTAAAACAAAACTTTGAGTAATTTTTCAGAAAGATTTAGTTTGAGAATTTAATTTTCCAATTTTACTGCAGCAGCATAGTAAAATAAAAAAATGGAAAAAATGTATCTGCGTTCCATAAAAAAAAACCAGCAATATTTTAGTTTTTGCCTGATAAAATTAATTAATGTACGCTAAAATAAATATTTATGCGAAAATTGTAAATCTGCATGAAAAATTTTCAATTTTTATTCGTTGCTCCGTTAATATAAAATTGTGCTTTATATTTATATCAATGTCCTTTTCACATGAGTTGTTATGTTTAATGGGGAATTGTGCGAAAAAAATTGAAAAAATGAATGAAAATGTACGAATCTAATCAAGTTTTGTTTCTGATTTTAGGCAAAAAAATTAAATTGTATTTTATTGGGCTTATAAATAGTTTAGTTCTAGAGATGATAAACTTACAATTTTTTTTTCGATATTTTACTATTTATTTCAATCAAAACAGTTCATGATCGAATTATGTTAAGGCTGCACGGTAGAAATAATAATAATTAGGGTTTCTGAAAACTCGGGTTTTTAAGACTCGACGAGTCCGAGTCCAAAATTAAAAAAACTCGTCGAGTCCGAGTCCGGTGTCTTTAACAAAAAATATTACAAGAATCTGATAAAATAATATTATATGTTAAAAAGAAATGTACTCAAATTTATCAATTAATTAATTTATTTTCAAAACTTAACAAGCTTTCAAACTATATAATTGTTTTTAATTACTTTGTTCATTTTTTGGTTTAACGTACAAATATTTCAAAAAAACTAATGAATTGAGAGATTTGTCAGCAAGTCTTGATCTGATTTTAGTGCAGAAGTTGCCACTAATTGAAAACATTCTTTCATTTCAAAATCAAAACACATTAGTATACCTCACCAAGGGTTTTTTCCCTTGGTGAGGTATACTAATGTGTTTTGATTTTTAATTTCATTCATTATTGAGTTTTACAGTCTTCTGATCGTTTTTTTTTACGTTGAAAAATAAAAGTGCCATTGTTCTGCGAATTCGTACAATGAAATTTCTCGCTAAACCAACATTGTAGAATGAATATTAATATAGGCCTGGGTTTCTACCTTGGTGAGGTATACTAATGTGTTAGGGGAGGTATGAGATTTTGTTTATTTTTGTTATGTTTTTTTTTAAATTAACAATTAAAATTATTTACAAAACAAAAATATAATTTAAAAATAATTCTTCTGAATTAATTATGCTGGAGGTAGGCGTAAGCGACAATGAAATTTAAGAAATCGATTGACGTTTTTTTTTTTTTTCAATTTTAAAAATTTGGACTCGGGACTCGTCGAGTATTAGAGTCGAGTCCGCGTAACTACCCAAATACTCGACGAGTCCGAGTCGAGTCGAGTCCAGAAACCCTAATAATAATGAAAGACTTGCTCAGAAATCAAAATTAAACGAAATTCAAATAGAATTATTGCAGACAGTTAATTATTTTTTCATAGCTGCGGTATTAATTAATTAATCATAAATTTTAACTTTATTTTATGTTTATTTTATTGTAAATTTAGTATAAATGTTTAATACGTAATAAACCTTTTAGCTATACGCTACCTTTTAGATTTTCCTAGCAGAGTCGAATGACAATGCATCCGGCCTATAACAAAATATCACATTTACATTATCAGTAAAAATAAAAGATTAATAGAGTTTTATTAAATATTCAACAATTATTTCATATTAGTATTTTTATAATGTATAATTTAACATTAAATAAAGTTTGCTAAAAACATATATCAAAAAATTTCAAAATTTTAAATGATTTTCGTTTTTATATTTACTTTATTTTAGGTTTGTGTCATAAATATGTTTTACAACTATAAAAATTAAAACAATTATTCCAACTTTTAGATATTTTGTTCCCAATTTTTATTTTTGCACTTAAAAAGATGCAAGTTCTCTTATTTTACAAATAAACTGCAAATCTAAAATAAATTATTACTTTAATTATTACTTTAAAAGAAATTATGGTTTCGGCCAATCCCATGTTACTGGTACTACACTATTATAATAATAATTATATAATTGACTTTTCATCCATTGTAATTTGTCCTTTGGTTCTGGATGTACAGATGCATATTTATTACAGAACGCATATTTTGCAATACCTTGTGCGATTTCGAATGATACATTAGGAACACAACTCAATGGCGGGTAAAGTGAACCACATTCTAAATGTTCTTTGGTTACAGAATTTGCCAATTCTTTAGCAGCAATTAAAAACATTTCATCAGGTATATGATACGACTGTGTAGCAATAACACCAAGTGCAACACCCGGAAATATATAAGCATTATTACCTTGTCCAGTTATATAAGTTTTTCCTTTATATTCAACGGGTGGAAATGGTGAACCAGAAGCAAATATTACTCGTCCGTCGGTATATTTATATGCTTGTTCTGCGGTGCATTCTGCTTTATAGTCAGGATTTGATAAAGCAAATACAATTGGACGTTCATTTTGTTGTGCCATAAATTGTAGAATTTCTGATGTAAATATGCCGGATGCTGCTGTTGCACCAATTAATACATTTGGACAGAATTTCTGTACAATCTCATATAAATTTGTAATTGGTTCATGCTCTTTGGCGAAAACAAGTTGATGTTTATTTAATGTATCTTTACGAGACAATGTTAATAGTCCATCAATATCAACCATATAAATTTTACTACGTGCTTCCTTAACAGAACAACCTTCAGCTTCCATAGCCGTAACACATAAATTAGCAATGCCAATTGAAGCTTCACCACCACCAGCAAACAAATATTTATAATCACTCAATTTTTTAGAAGTTAAACTTTGTGAGGCATACAATCCAGCAACAACTACAGCTCCTGTACCTTGAATATCATCATTAAACGAACAATATTTGTCACGATATTTGTCCAAAATTTTAAATGCATTTTCATTACCAAAATCTTCAAATTGTATTAGTGTATTTTTACCAAAACGTTTAACAACAGCTTGCATAAATTCATCAATAAAGTCGTCATATTCTTTACCAGTTAAACGACTCTGTCTCAACCCAATATAAAATCGATCTTTTATTAACTTGGTATTATTTGTACCACAATCTAGTTGAATTGGTAAGCATTGATGTGGTTGTATCCTTGCTAATGCAGTACATACAGCTAATTTTCCAACTGGAATACCAACACCATAAGCACCTAAATCACCTAGACCTAATATGCGTTCACCATCGGTTACAACAATTAGCCGAACATCAGTTTCTGGCCAATTTTTCAATACATTATAAATATAACCCCGATCATTTGATGTTATAAATAAACCTCTTGGACGACGATATACTAAACCATATTTTTCACAAGCTTTACCAACTGTTGGTGTATATACAATGGGCATTAATTCTTCAAGATTTTCAGACAAAAATCGAAAAAATAAACGCTCATTACGATCACATAACTGAGATAAATATATATATTTATTGATTGGATCTTTATATCGATTAATTGCTATCTTGCACAATTCTAACTGTTCTTCTTGTGTTTTTATACGTGGTGGATGTAAACCATAAATACCTAAGCTTTGACGTTCTTCAAGTGTAAATGCTGAACCCTTATTTAGCCGTGCATCTCGTAAATGATCAATTCCTGCAACTTGAGATGGGCACGCAATATTACCTTTTGCTTCAAAAATATTTCGAACATTAATATATGGCAAAAAACATTTATAACTTTCAGTTGAATTGCGGGCCAATAACAGCATATTTTTTGAATATCACAAAAATTTCACCGAAATGAAAATTAAAAAATTGTATTTCCTTTGTTTTTTATTTCAGATTTTTTATTTTTACCACTGTAAATTTGAGAACTCATTTAAAAACCAAACATTTTTAAAACCTAAACAATTTTAAAATCACCGAAAATATCAAAAAAGTTTGTACACTTTGTATTTTTTTAACTTGATATTTTAGGCAAAGCAATTAAATCAAACAAATTGTACATATTTTTCAAGTATTTTTATTATTTTTAAAAATCTAAATAATTACTAGAATACTGCTAACAGAAATAAGAAAATGAACCAAAATATGGCATTTCATCCAAAGTGTTATATTAAAGAATGGTTTTTGAAAATATTGTACTTTTTTTAGAATATACATGCATGTGAGAAGATATCAATATATTTTTTTTGTATTATTTTACTCATTTATTTGTTTGTCATCAGACTGGAGACTGCAGACCGAAAACTAATAGTTAGTTTGGGTTGGATTGGGTTCGGTATTGGAAGTTTGGTTTTTATATGAAATACAAATAAAACAAAACTCTGAGTAATTTCTCACAAAGATTTAGTTTGAGAATTTAATTTTCCAATTTTACTGCAGCAGCATAGTATAAATAACAAAAATGGATGAAATGTATCTGCGATTGTTAATCCAGTATAAATGTTTAATACGTAATAAACCTTTTAACTATACGCGTTTTAGATTTTCCTAGCAGAGGCGAATGACAATGCATCCAGCCTGTCACAAAATATCACATTTACATTATTCAGTCTTGGAGGTGTCAATTATTTAAGATAGCTACGCTGATAGAAAATGATTCTTTACGCTGATGGCAATTAATTCACATTATGGTTTGGGTAATCAGTAAAAATAAAAGATTAATAGAGTTTTATTAAATATTCAACAATTATTTCATATTAGTATTTTTATAATGTATAATTTAACATTAAATAAAGTTTGTTAAAAACATATATCAAAAAATTTCAAAATTTTAAATAATGTTCGTTTTTATATTAAATTGCGTTTTTTTAACAAAAAAAAATAATTAAAATATAAGATGATAAAATAAGAGAACTTTATTTTAGTTTTGTGTCATAAATATGTTTTACAACTATAAAAATTAAAACAATTATTCCAACTTTGAGATATTTTGTTCCAAATTTTTATTTTTGCACTTAAAAAGATACAAGTTCTCTTATTTTACTAATATACTACAAATCTAAAATACATTATTACTTTAAAACATTTTCTGATAAAGATATATTGTGTATTTTAATAGGATTACATTCACTTATTTTTTATTATTTTGTAATTTGCCACATATTTATCTGTGAACAGTAATAGTACCAAAAGCTGGTGGTGATGATGGTTTTTGATCACTTAACATTTTAACAGGTTCTAATGGCCTTGTCTTAATGTATGGTGGTTGTGGCCATTGCCATGTTATTGGCATTGCACTACTATAATTAAAATTATATAATTGATTTTCCAACCATCGACGTTTATTTTCTGGTTCTGGATGTATAGATGCATATTTATTATTATATGCATATTGTGAAACTGCTATAGCAATTCTCATTGAAACTTCACGAATACTACTCAATGGTGGATAAACTGAACCAGATTCTAAATCTTGTTTACGTACTGAATTAGCTAATTCTTGGGCAGCAATTAAAAACATTTCATCGGGTATGTGATGTGATTGTGTAGCAATAACACCAAGTGCAACACCCGGAAATATATAAGCATTATTACCTTGTCCAGTTATATAAGTTTTTCCTTCATATTCAACAGGTGGAAATGGTGAACCAGATGAAAATATTACTCGACCATTAGTATGTTTAAATGCTTGTTCGGCGGTACATTCTGCTTTACTAGTAGGATTTGATAAAGCAAAGACAATTGGACGTTCATTTTGTTGTGCCATATGTTGTAGAACTTCTGGTGTAAATATTCCAGATGCTGCAGATGCACCTATCAATACACTTGGATTAAATTTCTGTACAACATCTAATAAATTTTTCATTGGTTCATGATCTTTAGAGAAATGTTTTTGATGTGCACCCATTTTGTTGAGGCGATTATTCGTTAATAGTCCATCAATATCAACCATATAAATTTTACTACGTGCTTCCTCAAGTGATATACCTTCAGAATGCATAGCTGAAACACATAAATTAGCAATACCGATCGCAGCTTCTCCAGCACCAACAAATAAAAATGTATGATCCACAAAATTTTTTCCAGTTAATCCTTTTGATGCATATAATCCGCCAACAGCCACCGATGCAGTACCTTGTATGTCATCATTAAATGTGCAATATCGATCTTGATATTTATCCAAAAATTTAAATGCATTATGATTACCAAAATCTTCAAATTGTATTAATGTATTTTGACCATAACGTTTAATTACAGCTTCCATAAATTCATCAATAAAGTCATCATATTCTTTACCAGTTAAACGATGTTGTCTCAATCCAATATACAATGGATCCTCCAATAAGTCAACATTATTTGTACCACAATCTATTTGAATTGGTAAACATTGATGTGGTTGTATACCAGCTAATGCTGTATATAAAGCCAATTTGCCAACTGGTATGCCCATACCGCAAGCACCTAAATCACCTAGACCTAATATGCGTTCACCATCGGTAACAACAATTGCCCGAACATCAGGTTCTGGCCAATTTTTTAATACATCAAATACATAACCACGGTCATTTGATGTTATAAATAAACCTCTTGGCCGACGGTATGTTAAACCAAATTTTTGACATGCCTGACCAACTGTTGGTGTATATACAATTGGCATTAATTCTTCAATATTTTCAGCCAATAATCGGAAAAATAAATGCTCATTACGATCATGTAAATCAGATAAATATAAATATTTATTTAATGGTTCCTGATATCGATTAACTGATATCTTACATAATTCTATTTGCTCTTCTTGTGTTTTTATACGTGCTGGCTGTAAGCCATGAATACCTAAAGCTTGACGTTCTTCAAGTGTAAATGCTAAACCTTTATTTAGGCGTGCATCACGTAAATGATCAATTCCCATAACATGAGATGGACATATTATATCACCGTTTCCTTCATAAAAATTTCGAATATTGGAATTATTTATTGGTATAGCTAATTGTTGACCTGAAGATATGACATTGATACGACCCAGAGGTGTTCTGCAGCTTTTAGACGAATGCAATACTTGACGAATAAACATATTTTTTAATTAATGCCAATAAAGGTTGAATAATTACAAAAATGAAAAACTCTATTCACAATTTTCCTATACACAAATTAAAAATATTATTTACTAAATTATAAATATAAATATTTAGTATTTAATATTACTATTTCTTGTTTATTCTCCAGAATTTATATGAGTTTTTTCACAATAAAATTTTTCAATCCACTTCAACTATATAGTAAAAAAAACTTATGAGAACAACTGCACGAAAATATTTTTATATTTTTTTTTACTTAATAAAAGGGGTTTATTAAAATCTAATTAAATTTATTACATTTGGAGAAATCAACAAAATTTTAAGGCCACAGTGAAAGTATTTTTAAATATTTGTGAAAATAGAATTCATACTAAGACCATTAATTGCATACATGGAGTTTAATTAGTAAATTTGATCATCACTACTAGTAAGCGCGAACTAAAAAACTAATTTCAAAAAATAAATCGTCCGTGAAATATAAAAACAATTATTAAAGTTATTATAAAAATAATAATTCAAATAATTATAAAATAGAATAGAAAAAACAATTTTAAATTAATTTGCACATTTTTTTCTGCAGAATATGCTAAAAATAATTTAGAAATGAAAATAGAATATGCTTTTGCGCAGATTCAATTTTTACTGGTTATAATCTAAAATTATATCTATTTTTACCTTGAAGATAAAAAACAGAGTTCTGCGCCGATTCAAATTTTGACATTTAATTTTAACGTATGTATATACTTTTTTTAATCATTATTCCAAGTCGACTAGAAAATAAAACTTGTTGCTCATAAAAATGCTGTATATTTTCTTTTTGAAAGATTGTAAAAATTTAATAATATAATATAACTATTTTGACAAATAGTATTTTAATTCATTAAAATGAAATTTCAAATATTAATTACATTATTTATTCATTATAGAAATTATTTTCAGTCGGCTTATTGAAAATTAGTGACTGCTCCGAAGTAATTTATAAAAATTTATGAATTGTCAGATTTTTATTATGAAATGAAAGCAAATGT
The DNA here is from genome assembly GCA_963932195.1 of Empis livida. Lineage (NCBI taxonomy): Eukaryota > Metazoa > Arthropoda > Insecta > Diptera > Empididae > Empis > Empis livida. The sequence continues at coordinate 61,142,979 of OZ010645.1, forward strand.
AAAAATCAATATTTAAAACATTATGCATTAAAAGCTTGTTAATGTATAGTATTATCTCTATGCCTATGTATACAAACAATAATAATAGATTATAAAATGAGGTGAATAGTCGTTGATTATATATTAGATTCTATTTTTATATATAAAAATAAATTGTTGATTGCACAGTACTTTTATTTTCATTAATGTTTTTATTGTTTTATTTCATATAATACATTAAAGTGTGTAGAATTGAACACATCAGAACTCGAAGTCTTATTGAAGAAATGGTACTAAAAAAAATATGCAGCCATTTTCTATATCAAATGATAATAAATTTATGATTTATATGACTTTATTTCAAATTTTTTGCTTGATAAGTAACTATCACAATTTGATGTTTCTCTATCCACATCTGACATAGACTACAACCAATTTGGCCCAAAAATTCATACAAATTCGAATTTATTAATTATTAAGTTAAAACCGAAATTTCATCAAACATTCTTCAAATATTTACTATCAATCTGCTAATCAATTAATATGTTAAAAAAAAACTATGCTAAAAACCTTAGTGTTCTTGCTTGCTTGTCTAAACATTTCTTTGAAATATAAATTAATGTTTTCACATAATCCAAATTATTCTATTTTTGAAAATAAAAAAAAATCCATTTTGTATACACATACATGATATTGTTCTATGATAATACTAAATTAACAAACTTTTAAATTTAAGGAAAATATTAGTTTGTTTACTGTATTTTAAATCCATTATTACCACATGTGTGCATTAAATGTTTATTAAAAACTTTTAGTAATGTTCATCGGAGGAAGATTAACGAAATGGGTCAAATTTTATCCACTAAAACGCATATAAAAATATAATTTTTGTTTATTTTGTATACTAACATAAAATACACAGCTTTTTTTATTAATGTGTGTGGTTGAATCAACGAACTTCATGTATTTGTATCCTTTAGAAACATAAAATGAATTGAAAAAAGTTGAAAATAATATAAAATTTACAGATAATCCTTTTTGTAAATATGAAATATTATTTATGTTTAATAAAAGTGGTTGACACCGAAAAAACGCAATTAACTTCATCTTTATTATATATATATAGCAAAAAATAATTGGTGATATTTTATGTATATTTTTTATGTGATAATTTTTTTATTCACACAAAAATGAAAATGTACAAATAGTAACAAAAAAAGTGATGTTAATAAAATGAAAAAAAAGAATGTTTTTTTAATAAATTATTTCCATTTACAATGCTGGAAAATTGATAAAAGTTCTTCAATAGTTTGCTTAATGGTAATCGTTATTAAGGTCTTACTCCAATGTTTGCATAAAAATATACTTTTTTATAGTTAAAGTTTCTCGTCAGCTAAAAAATCCCGCCTTTTTTCAATGTCAGCGGGGCCTGGTAGCTAAAAAAATCGAACAATATAAATGTATGTCCTTCAAATACATAACAATCATGCTTTTGAAGGACATAAAAAAAGTTAAGCTTGGCAGTTTTGTATCTTTTTTTTTAATAAATTAGTCAAGAAGTCAAATTCTGATATGAAAAATAATCCGAAACCGAATAAAATTGGAAATTTTAGTTCATAATTTCTTAAATTATTATTTCCGACGACTTTATTTGAAATTTTTGTAGCTTAAAGACTAAGCTACAAAAAAAGAAATTACAATTTACATGAGTATATCATTTCCATAAGCATATTATATCTTTTTAATATAATTTTTCCGATTATCCAAGTTTCTTATACAGAAAAAAAAACCATTAAATAATATTATTTTGAATCCTTTTTTTCCATGGTATGTTTCCAGTTTCAAAAGAAGTTTGTAATAGAAAAATGTGAAAAATTTATATGATAACGACAACTATCTATATCTATAATACTACTAACTATATATAAGTTAAATTGACTAAAAAAATAATCTATGCTTTACTTTTTTTATTTCAAGAATTTCCCTTGAGATGAAAATTATATAAAAACTTTCTAGGAAATAAATTAGAGAAATATAATTTTTTTTTATAAAAAAATGAAAATAAAAAGCTTATAGAAATATCTATTTAACTAACGTTTAATAAATTTACATTTATATAACTCTAGATTTTCTGTATATAAACTGAACCTATATTAAAACTAAATTTTATTAATTTATTTAAATGACTTTGTAAAAGATTGTAGAGAAAATTATATGTATATAGTAATTTTGCAAAAAAATATGTTAATTTTATATGATTATATGAAACTTGAAAGATACTATCAATAAATTTAATTTATAGTTTCGTAATTGTATTATTTTTTTTTGTACATTTCTTAATAAATATTTTCTAAAATGTAAATTAATTGTAATAAAAAAAAATGACTCAATAAATTTAAAGTAAGCAAAATTATTACACGGAAATTATTGCTCTAATATATATCGCAATTTTGCAAAAAAACCAAGAAAGTTAAGATTGTTTTTCCTTAACAATTTGTTAAATAAATCATAATTTAAAAAATGCTACATACTTTTTCACTTTTTTCTTTCCTTAAATAGTACAAATTGTGCCAAACAAAAAGCATTCATTCTCATTTAATCTACATTCTTGTCCTTCTTTCAAAGCAGAAAATGTAAACTTCTTATTTATTTATAAAATATATTTCTTAATAATTTCCAGCCTTTAAATTTTGAAGAAAAAAAATATGGTTTCTCCATTTTATATAAAATGAATCTTATGTCTGAATAAAAACAAACATTTACAAGCTGCCAGAGTATAATAAATATTAATTAAGAAAATGAAGTTATTGTGTTGTAAATTTGTTAAATTTTTAATAAAGTTATCCTTGCTTCATAGTATAGTTTCTAATTGAATTGAAAACATGAAAAAACTACTATGTACTACTAAAAATCATTTATAATAAACAAAATTGGTTATGGTTAATATTTGTGCAATTAAATCTGACAAATTTTATTTTATTCGAAAATTGTTTTAATTTTACGAATTACAATTTATGGTAATTTTTATAAAATATCTTTTTGTTCAAATTTTTATCGGGTTTATATTAATTTTTTACGGATTACAGGATATACATAAAATAATTATTTACTAATATGTAATAGTATTATTCAAAATGTTTTGCCTGTATGCAGGTAGAATAAAATTTTCATAAAATTTTACAATGATTGTCCTTCATTTGAAGGATATCAAGTTTTCAAAGCTTAATTAACCACTATATTTATGTTGTAGTAAAAACTTTCAATTTTAATTCAGTTCATTTTTTATATACATATGTATTATTAGTTTTTTAGTTTTTTTTCTGGAAATTTAAATAAAATTATTTTAAAAGTACAGAGTTTAATTTTCTAATTTAAATACTTATAATAGTATTTACTAACAATATATATCTAAAAGCAGATCTAACTAGCATACTTTTGGAATATAATAAATACAATTTATAAAAATATACAATTTTAATTTCAGGATTACTAAAAGATTATAATTAGAATAGTTAAAAACTGAAACTTATATAAATACATTTTTTTGCTTAGAATGTTGATTTTTCCATTTAAATGACTGCACTTTATACAAATTACGATATTATTCCCAAAACGTATAGTAATTGTCATTTATTTAAATAGATGGGTATTTAAATAACCAACGAATTTAACCATTAAGGGATTTCAAAAATAATCTGAGTTATAATAAATATTTAAATTCAAACAGCTTTTACTGAATGCAATTAAACTTTTTTAAAGTTTAATAATTTGATGATAAATATTTGGTAATCCAGAAATTTACTTACCTTAAAAATATATTAAAGGTAAAATATATCAATTAAACCATATTCTACTTTTAGAAAACATCGTAATTTACGTAAAACATTAACTCAATACGGTAATGTAATAAAAAAGAGTATCCAGAAATAAATTATTAATGCTATTTTAATATTCACTTATTACCCTATTCAATAATTCAATTTCTACGCAATTTACAAATAAATAAATCAAAATTTTTACAAAAGCAATAAATATTTAAAAGAGGTTATGATTATCTAAAATTTTATCCTGAAAAAAAATTATATAGGTAAAAGTTTGTGAAAAGAAAACTTTCAATTTTTCAGTATAAACAAATTTGATAAGAAACGTAATATTTATCTAGGTTTAAAAATTTCTCAAAATAAAGGATATTTTATATATTTGTATAGGATATTTTTACCCTGCCTATAAAATTATGTCCTATCAAAATAAAAGTTTTATGTTGAAAAAAACTTAACCAAATATACCTCAGGTTATTATTTCAAAATAATATTTTAACTTTTAAAGGAAATTTTTCCTCCATATTTTTGTATTTTTCAAAAGTTTTAAATATTTAAATTTATTAATTAAAGTGCAAAATTTAATATTGACGGTTTTTTTTAATATATTATTCATAAATATTTAATTTCGATGTACAAAAATGTGTACAATAAAAATAACCAGAGCAAAATATTTATACATTTTCACCAAATTGAATACCACCTCTGAAAACTCATTATCCCAGTTGCATTATTAGCATATACATATATATAACAGGAGCGTATATACATTTTAAGAGTGGGTTCTTTATTTAAAGGATCGGTTTATTTCGTGACAAAATTGTATTTTGAATGGTTTTATATTATACGTTGTTTAAAAAACTTACTTCAGCATTTCAATCTCAAACACTTCTGATTGGCTTATTAAATGTAAATCCGAAGTTCTAAAATAGTTAAGCTACACCAACCAAAATCGGCTAGTTTAATAGATAATTTATTAGCATCTTTTCGAGAAAATGTCGTTTTTGTTAAAAATTTTACGTTTATACTTTTTTTTCTCCTTATGTGGGTGCGCAGTAATTATAATTTCTCAATACAAGTTTTTTATCTCGCTTCCAAGCATTACGGTGTACCGTGTACGTTACCTATTCTTTTATAAAATTTTATAAGAGAGCATTTATTGATAAGGGCAAATTTTTCTTTCGCAATATGATATTAATGGGTTAATGCAAATATCGTTAAATTCTAAATGAAAATTTGTCAAAATTTTCATATTTACTACTTCGTATTTCCAACTTTTTTTTTAAAAAAAAACTTTATTGCTAAGAACTTTATTGTTTCCTTCTATGTATCATTTTAATACAAATAAAATGGTTGTGAAATATTCACTGCAGTATTTTTTTTTTATTCATCCATAAATTCAATTTACATTTTGCCACACAATTCAACATAAATTTAAATCGAAAATTTTTTATTTGAATAGATGAACAGAAAAATCAATTTTATTTATTAAACTAAATTTCTATCTTTTAATGTAAAACTTTTTTTCACAAAAAAAATCCATTTATATTCGAGTACAGATTTATGTTTATAAAAATTTCTATGTAAATCAATTTCATTTTAATTTCAATGAATTTTTTTCTTTTTTCAATAAAAATATTTGATTTTTAAAAAAAAATATTAATTCAATATTTAAATTTCATAAAAAAAATCTTATATTCTTGTTTTTAATAACTTTCTGAATTTGAAATTCATCAAACAAAAATCCTTTTAAACCAGTTAATTGTAAAAGAACTACGAAAAAGGATAACGACACTATTTCAATTTATCATAAATCAATAATAATTATTGTTCGAAAAAAAAAACACGAATACAAAAAGGAAATTAAAAGAATGCATTAACAACACAAAAAGGATCAAACAGGATGATAAATTTTTAATCAATTCAATTACTTGCACTTTATTTTCACCTCATAAAATGTTCTGTTATCGTGTTTCCTGGATGTTCGGTTCGTTTAAATTTGTAAATTGTGAAATTTTTAGTTTATCGTGTAAATTTGTTTAACCCAATTAAAGTTATTTTGTTTTTTTCTTGCTGCTAGTACTTAATTTTTTTTTACAATTAAATTGTAGAAAATTTATGCAACTAAATCTATTCAACTTTTTTTCAACAATATTTTTTTTGTTAGATTTTTGCCAGTCACAAAACTTATTTAGATTGTTCATTCTTTGGTATATATGAAAAAAATGATTTAGGCCTTTTTTCAAAAGTTTTTCCTTTAAGTTAAGTTTTTTTATAGTAATGCAATTTTTAGTGAAAATTTTAAATAAAGGAGTGGTAATATAAGATTTTTACAATTATAATTTCAAGTATATAATTTTGATTTCACATTACATAGCGCAATATTCTTGGCACTAATTTCTATACTTAACTAAACGCACTGATGTATGTTTGCAACATTATTTCTAAGTTTTCATTATCATTAAATTCGCCAATGTTCAAATATTCTATATGCAAATTAAGAAAATGAATGTTTACTTCATGTATAGATGACTGTTGGATATTAAAATAGAATTTCGTCCTTTTTTACAATATTTTTCCATTTTTGATACAAAAGATATACTTAGAGGTTCTTTATGACGTTGCCAACTTTGTTTTTTTTTTTGTACAAAATAAACCACTATGGAATTTTTCAAACATATGCGACTGGTTTATGAAAAATTCCGTAGAGGGAATTCTAACCATTTACTACTTAGACATATAAAGTTTGATTAGTTTGACAGCTTGAAAATTTTAGTCGAGTCCAATTCCACAGTCACAAGTGAAAGTCTCAGATTGCCAGAAACTGGATTTAAACTTATAAACTGAAAAATTATGTATTTAGGGACAAGTTTCGTTTGTATTTTTAAATTTTAAATCTATTGATCCTGTTTTGATACTTGAACTGCTCTAGTACAGAAAATGAATCACATTTCCCACATCGATACTTGCAGTACAAAAATTCGCATTACGTATGTAATGACCTAATATAAAAGAAGTAAAAATGTAAAAATATTAAAATTTAAATAATTTATTTTTCAAAATTTATTTTAAATCATCAAAAAATTTATTAAGGCCGGAACAAACCAATTTGTTATACTGAATATTAATAGACTATAAAATTTGTATTAATTCAAATAAATTATAATTTATATTTAATTTTTGTACCTTTACTTTATGTTAAGCTATAAAAAGAATTTATAAATTCAACACATAACTATATTTAATATTTTTCTCATTAGTATATGTTTTGTTTAAATGAGTGCAGCCAACTAACCACATTCAGGATATACGTGGTGATTCGTGCAGGAAAACAATTTTGATTTAGTATAGTGTTTATGGTTAGTTGAATAATTTAATTTATTCAAATATTTTTATATATTATATATTAAAATTAATTATATGCTGTTTAAATTGTAGCACAAATTAAATTCTATTAAAGTATAAATAAAATTTTTAAATAAATTAAATTCTTTAATATAATTTTCACAACTTTAAAGGATTATTCAGACTATATTGGTTTTTATAACTTGAATTCATATTATACATTCTTAGAAATATGTATGTATTTATACGTTTATAATATCACATTTTTAATTTTAATTTATATAGAAAATTTAAAATTGATTATACTTAATATTTCATTAAAAAATAAAGTTTTTCTATGAGTTTTCAATAAATTATTAATTTATTCTTTAATTAAGTTTGAAAACTTTGTTCAACTACAAAACTAGCAATTATAGAATAAAACTATTGTAGGTGTTATTGTAGATCTATTTCATCCATAATTGGAATTTTATAGTAAGTAAAAAATTGAAAATTGAATAAGTTTTGAACAGAAACTACAATTTTTTTAAATAAATATACTTCTTTACAGTAATAAATAAAATAAGTACTAACTATGTAATTTTGATTAAATTAGATATTTAGGCAAATAATTCATATGAAAAAATTCATATGTTAATTTCTTTGGTCTACGCGATTTAAATTAAAATTTTCATATATTCGAAATTCACAAAAACTTCACACAGCTTTTAGTTTTATATTTAGAACAATGTGATTGGAAAATTTCTATTTGAATTGGTTGCATAATGTATATATATCTTTAATTTAAAATATAGTAAAAATGCACAACATGCACTTAAGTTTTGGAATCAATAAAAATTTAATATACTTAATACAAAAATACAATTTCTGAAATTGTTATTGAAAAAAATAAATCTGTTTCATATTAATTTTCAATTTTTTAATTGATATTTTTAATTTCTACGAAATATGTTTAAAAGCATTTTTTGTGAAAACATATCGCACCGCCAATAAAAGACTGCATTTGCAGTAAAATTTATCACAAAACAATATTTAATTATTTAAAGACTGATTTTACATTAAAAAATGGTGGTCAGTGAATCGAATATAATTAAATTTATACATATTAATTATTGTAAATTTTTGTTATTTAATTAATAGTCAAGGTACAAAATAATTATTATGAAAATAATTATTATGAACTGGATGGAATTTTTACCATATTTAATTTGTATTTAAATATGTAATATAAAACTACATATTTCATAAAATTTATTTTATTCTTTTATTACATTTTATTAATAATATATTTCTACGGAACTCAAATTTTTAGCATGTTTAATAAAACTGAAACATAAGTGTTAAAAATTTTTTTATACCTTTTATAAATTTTATTATGTGATTAAAAATTTATTACAAAAAAAAAACAAATTATGCAAAATAACAAAATTTAAAAATGTCAAAAACTGGCAGGACATTTAATTTTTTTTTTTAATATGAATTATGAAATAATACGAAATAAATAATATTTTTTATTGCTATATGCTATCATTTCGAGACAATACTACATTAAAATATTATTTTTATGACAACATTGGCTTAGTCCATCCTTCATGTACATACATATATCACCAACTGGGTTTTGGCATTTAAATACATTTTTCCCATAAAATTTTTGCAACTGACACCAAATTCTTCTTTAAAATTTAAATAAAATAATAAAATTTGTTAATATTTGTTACAATGTTAAAAATTTATCACAATTTGATTTTATTGTCAACGTGATTTTGAAATAAAAAAAACTTCCAATTGGTGTTAATATCCAATTGAAATCAGTTTTCGAAATTTTGTATATATTCCGGCTTTAAACGTCTGGAATCATTGACGGACCATTTTTCTAAAATCATAAATTTCGGAATATTCGTAATTTAAAATTTTCCGAATATTCGAAGTGCTACTAAGTACAAATTGCTCTCTATTCTCTACTCAGTGTACTAAACTAAAAGTAATCAAATAAAAAGCTGAATGTAAAAGTAATTCAGCAAAAATAAACAAATCCAAAAAAAAATCAGAACTCATAAATTTTCCTCAAAATACAATAAAAGTTCACTATAATTTTTCAGCTTTTACAATTTTTCAGCATTTTCTGGTTTAATGCCAAAAAGAGATTTTAACTTCCGAGATTTAAATCTCTTTTGTCTTTTATTGACAGTGAAGCAGCCAACGTGTTCACGTAATACAATTCCGCAAAAAAATTTCTTTTATTTAAATTTGTACTAAAATAAATTTTCTTTTAAATTTTCTCAAGAAAAAATACAAAGAAGAATAAATATTAAATTTTCATTCAAAAAAGAAAACTTATTTGAATTTTCGATAAATATTTTTTTTTTTATATATAATGACATCATTGGCAACTAATTGTCCAGTTTGTGGTATTCAAGCAACACTTAAATGTGGTGGTTGTAAAAGTGTTGTTTATTGTGGTAAAGAACATCAAAAAATTCATTGGAGAAAAGGTCATAAAACACAATGTAAATGTTTTGAGGTGAATTTTAAATTATTAATAAATTTTTAAATTAATTATTACAAGAAAAAAAAAGTTAATAATACAATAAATTCTTTATAAGTTAAAGACATTAAACATGCGTTGATTATCTAATAGATTTACACATATATCTATTTTCGAACTTTTTATAGTCAGACAATATTATATATGAAATTATTGTATGCAACATGAATGAAACTATAGTGAAGATAAAGAGAAATCGGAAAAATGTAGGGAAAAAAGTTTTTGTGTAAGCAAGTTGTGTAAATGAAGAAATATTTATCTCTTTGAGGTAGGAATATGCTACAAAATTCATTCAAATCTGTCGAGACATTTGCAAATTTAAAATAGCGAATAAATGTACTGTGGTCTATGCTATATATTTGCTAAAGTAATGTATTTCAATTAGAATACTTTAGCATAAGTATTTGATTTGAATATGTTTTTTAGATACAGTATTTGTGGATTTTTTTTTAAATATTAAAGATAAAATACGTTTATTCAACGAGTAATATAGTATATTTGTATCTTTTATCTTACCCGGCTCTGAACATATATTAGTAATAAATTTAACATTTTTTTTGAAAAAATGTGAAAGTTTAGACTAACTCCAGAATTCAAATAATAAAATAAGATTTTTCATTAAATAAAAAGTGTAAATCCTCATCTATTAAATAACATCTCGATTTCATAAATTTAGAAATTAATAAATGTAGTTTTACATAGAATCTTGTCTGGCATTAAAATAAAAAAATACACAAAACTAATATCATTTTAAAGAGATACATTTTTATAATTAATTAATTTTCTACTGTATGTACTTAAAGAGATTCAATAAATTATTATGTTTGTTAAACATGCATTTTAGTTGTTGTACAATTAAAAGATATTATATTCTATAAATATATAATAAATTGGAATTTAAAAGCTATAATGATTTAAACCAAATGTCTAATTATTACACATTAATATCTGTTGTGTGTACAAACCACTATAATAATTATACAATTATATCTTTAAAGAAAAATATCTACACTTAAAGAAATAGTTTTTTAAATTTTACATTAATTTTCCTTATTGAATTTTTTGTAGATATCAACAGATCAAATTCTAGGCCGATATTTACGTGCCACCAAAGATATTCCAAAAGGTGAAGTAATTTTTCGAGAAACACCAATTATCTATGGACCTAAATTATCTACATTTCCTATTTGTTTGGGTTGTAATAGTCTACTCGAACTTCAAGAAAATCAAAAAAACTTTTATCGCTGTTCAAAATGTAGTTGGCCATTATGTGGACCCAACTGTGAAAAATCATCTTTACATGTTGATGAATGTGCTCTAATGGCTGAAAAACATTTTGTTTGTAGTATAAATGCCACAACACCAATTCGTAAAGAATCAGCATATTGTGTCATATTGCCATTACGTTGTATTTTAATGAAAAAGAAAAATCCAAATCAATTTGCACAAATAATGACTTTAGAAGATCATTTGAAAGAACGTCTTAATACACCATTATATCAAATTTTAAAATCAAATCTTGTAACATTTGTTCGAACAATATTAAGTTTTACTGAACTGGAAGAAATGGAAATATTAAAACTTGCTGCAATTTTAGATACAAATTCGTATGAAGCACGTCAAATATCTAAAAATAATAAACTTAGAGCACTTTATTTAAATGCTTCAATGATTTCACATGATTGTGTACCAAATACAAGACATGTTTTCTCTAATGATACTATGGAAATTTCATATATTGCTACAACAGATATTCCTAAAGGTGGTATAATTTGTACATCATATACACAACCATTGAAAAGTACATTAATGAGAAGAGAACATTTAAGGATGGCAAAATGTTTTGATTGTGTATGTAAAAGATGTCAAGATCCAACTGAATTAGATACTTTTACTGGTGCTATTCTATGTACGAAATGTAAAGTAGGAAAGGTATGTATTGGTGGTATGAGATAATTATGTGTTTTAAAAGTTGGTAATTTTGAAGCCACATAATAAATGCTAGATGGAAAATTATGTATTAAATTCACAGGACTATGGAACGAGCATATTAAAAAAAACATGTTGCTGGTAAAACTTTAATATATATTCACTTAAAATAAATTTACTTTATATGGTTTTTCTGCCCTAAAAATTTGTATATTAGTTCTTTGTTGTCCGTACGTCTGTGTGTTTGCCTTTTGAAATTAATAATTAACGCAGGAAGAGGAAAAGAAATAAAATTAAAGTTTGTACATTTCCTGGTTCTTCCACTTGGTGGCGTTGCTTTGAAAATAAATTTATTTTAATGTTTAATTTTTGATACGGATTCAAAAACCCACCAGAACTACTGTGCAACATGCTTGAATTAATTATAGATATTTTGAAAATATCGGTATATAAGAAAAGGTCATCTGCTATAGCCTTCATCCAGCTACTCCATGAAAGTTCTGCTACGCTGCAATTTTTTTTATATTCTTATTTATAAAAAATTAAATTCCACATTTTAAAAAAAATTTTATCCTTAGATAATATCAACAAATCCAATTGAAGATTCAGCACCATGGAAATGTCAATTATGTCCTCATCAAGTTCCTGCTAAACAAATACTTTGGGGTAATTCAGCTATACAAAAAGAAATTGAATTATTAGATAAAAAATCACCAAAAGTTTTTGAAGAATTTTTAATTAAATATCAAGATACCTTACATGAAAAAAATACTCATGTTCTACAAATAAAATATGCTCTTACACAACTTTATGGTAATGTTCCTGGATTTTTATTACACGGTAAAAAAAATAATTCTTCAAACTAAATTTTAAACTAGCACACTAAATTATTTTTTACAAAACTAGAATTAAATGATGCTGCAATTAAACGTAAAGTTGATCTACTCTCAGAATTATTAGATATTGCTGAATTATTTGATCCAGGTTGGAGTTTATTTAGAGGAATGTTACTAATAGATTTACAAGAAATTATGGTTGTTCAAGCAAAACGAGAATATCAAAATGGTTTATTGACCAAAGAAGGGACACAAGTATTATTAAATTTTTTTAAGTACTATTATATTTGGTAAATATTGTATTGTAATTATAGGAGAAATTAATGGAATCAATGGCAGTGTTACAAGAAGCTATTGATATATTAAAATTACAGCCAGATATGCAGAAAATGCTAGAGGATAGAGTAGCAATATTAACTAAATCAATTGAAATGGAATAATAGTGTTTTTAATAAGAATTATAATATTTAAATAATATTAAACTTATGCAGCAAACTCATTTGATATTTGATGTTTTATTATATTATGAAACATGTATATTACAATGCTTTTAAATTTTATTATACATACATTTTTAGAATGTTTAAAAAAATTAGATTTTGCCTGAAAGGAACTGTCAAATAATATGTCTTTAAAGTGAAAAAAAAAACTCAATTTCTTCTATAAGTAAACAAATTTATTTTGCCCAACAAAAATTTTGTCTACCAATGAAGATTATAAATTAAGTCCAAGAAATGATTATTGTTCCATACAAATTCTAATCAACATTTATATAGAAATAAATGATTTAATAAAAACAGGAACCAACAGATATAAATGAATGCCAATTAATCGTCACCATGTTTCCCTTAATTTTTTTTTCTGCTTCTAGGCAAAATATTTTACATAAATTCATATTATTAATTTTCATTAAATATGTTTGTTTTGTTTTCAAAACATTTTTTTTTTTTGCCGGCAAATCTAAAATTAAGATTATGTTTGTTTACGTAAGTTATTATATTTTATTACGACAATAAATTAGTCTGAATGCGGAAATACTGGGTGGAAAAATATATAATTAAATAATTTAAATATTGTATTATTTACATCTGGGTTTTTAATAGCATATACATAAAACTATTGATTTCGTTTGAAAAACGCAAATGAGCTTTTAAAAAATATCACAATAACAAAAACGATATTTACTTAACTTATTTGAATAATGGTATATTGATTTAAATATACTTCATTACTATTATACATTATTATTACTAAATAATGCGAAAATTGTCACATAACTGTGAACATAGGATTTTTCTATGAGGAGGGATGGAAAGTTTAGGAAAGAGAAGGAGTTAAATTGGAGGACTATAGTTAAAAGGGAACTGTTGACATACATTTTCATTCAGATTATAATTGAAAAACCATGTAGTTTGTTGCATAGTTTTGTAGTTCTAGCAATAAACGAGTTCGTAAACTTCACTGTACGATAAAGTTTACGAATACTGTACGAGGTATGGCACAATACACTTAATGTCGTTAATATCCGAATGCTTCGACTATGTTAATGGAACAATATATCTCAAATGTGAATCTTAATTCGTTTTATAGAAATTAATATTTAGTATAAGCAGTCAAACTGACTATACATACTGACTATACATACTTTAATCATGCTGTACAATAATCTCTGTTGAACATATTTTTTTAATGAACTCACAAGTAATTGATAAAATATGTAATAAAAAATTTTTAACAACCTAAAGTATTATTCCTTACACAAAATTCTTTTTAACTTCTAAAAGCTTTTTGTGATGAAATTACTTAAAGTTTTTATAACTTTATTTATAATTAGTACAAATTGCAGAATTTTTGTTAATTAATATCAGCAATTTCCAGAGCAAAATTACATTGTTTAAATTTACTTTTAAATATTTATTTTCTCATTGTAGTCATATTATAGTATATATTTGTGGAAAATAATAAACTTACAAATTTCTTTAGAAATTTCTACACTAACCACTACATTTTATAGAGCATTACTTTTTTTTTTAATTAAAATTATTTTACAACTCTAGTTAGTACTATTTTTTGTAAAAAAAATTACTTAAAACTATTTTATTTTCATATTCAACAAATTTTAGAAATTTAATTCAACACCACTTATTTTAGTGTAAATTTTTATTTAGTTTTTTCTACATAATTTCATGCTACATGAAGCCAAAAATATGTTTTATTTTTATTATTTTTTCATAGTATGTATAAAATTTCGTGTTTGATGAAAATTAATATTATGAGTAAAATATCTTAAAAATTTCTCACAATAAATTTACTATTAAAAAAACTGAAGTAACCCAAGTAGAAAATTAATCTTTATGCCAGAGTCTAGTAGTTTAAATTAATTTATATATTAATTTTTGTCTTTGCAAATTATTTAAAAAGTAAATTTTGTGGAAAGTTTTCTGTCAAAAATTTATTATCAAAGACTATTAAGAAAGTCAAATTTTACAAAATTGTACTTATACTATGTTATAAACAATGAATTTAAGCATAAATATTTCTCAAAGGAAGATATAAAATTTATTTATTCAGACTAATACAAATATTTAGTTAAATAAACTTCTACTTCCGGCAAACTTAAATATCTTAAAAAAAAATTAAAAAAAGTAGTAGTTCAAAATTGCAGTTGAATAAATTTTCCATAACTTGAGAAATTAAAAAAAAATTTTGCATAAAATATTTAGTACTTTTAATTCTAAGAAAAATACAAATAAAATATCTTTAAACATAATTTTTTATTACTAAAATAACTGAAGTTAATATAGTGCTAACTTTCTCAACATTTTTCATATATACGAATAAGTCAAGTAGTTCAAATTAATTTATATATGAATTTTCGTCCTTAAAAATTAGTATAAAACGATAGCACAGTATTATCATTAAGTTTCAAATTCTTAGAATTTTCTACATAAAAAAATGTTTACCTTTCAAATTCCCCAAAAAAAAAAAATATCAAGACCCAAAGAAGTTTAAATGCCGGAAAAAAATTTTCGTATTTCCGATTATTTAAAAGACCATCATAACCTAAACAACCTCGAACGTACAACCTTTAAAAAAAAATTTGTTTGTTAGCTTTTAATAATATTTGCCACACACACACACACACAAAAAGAACCAAAAAAAACTTATTATTCAGGTAAAGTTGTTATTACGTTTTGGTTCTTTTGGTATACCATGGCATGGTGACATACTTGAGTTTTTTTTTTATTTCAAAAAATAAAATTGTTATATTCATAATGTGTGGTGTCTCATGTGGTAAAAGTTATATAAATTTCAAGGGAAATTAAATAAAATATATAATACACATAACCTTTAGGCTATTAAAAATATACCTCTTCCGTCCGTAATCGTTACGAAAAATTGTTTATTTTGTGTTGTTACTCCAATAAAAATGCTATATACAATTAATTAAAATGAAATTTTGTGTTAAATAAATTGTATTTAAAAAAAAAAAGGATTCAACATTATAGTAATCCTTAAAAGGATTTTTCAATTATATATAAAATTAATGATATGCAAATTAGTATATTTTTTTATTTTATTTTTAAACATTATCATTGTAAATAGAAGATAAAAAATAAATTTATGGAAATATTTCGAAATCCAATAAAAATTTAAATTTATTTCCTTGTGTTTTGTATATTCGTAACCTTTTTTCTCAATCTGAAACAATAGATTTCTGTTAAAAGGACATAAATCTTAATTATATTTGAGTTTTATTTAATTTAAATTCGTATGTTCTAACGTCTTTTGCTTCAGTTTTAGAGTAATCTGATATAAATTAATATAATATATATATATATACGTTTTATATAACTGATTAGCTATATTCAATTATCCTTTGTGATTATCCGTATATCAAAATCTTGTAAAATTTACTTTCTAAAGAGCTAGGAAACCATTTCTTTTTCAAGAAAAAAAAAATTATCCTTTGAAAAGTGTAACCATGTTAACATTAAAAAATAGATAAAAAACTTCTTAGGAAATTAGATTTGATACAAAGATTGTATCCTAGTTGATTTATGAAAAAGATATTTATCTAAATTATACATTCAGAAAAATGTAAATAAATTTTTATAGAAAATTATAGGATACTGAATACCCGAAAAAGAATTCAGAATAACCCAAAAAAAAAAAACCATAAAGTTTAGATAAAAGGATATCCAATTAACTTTTAAAATAGAATCACTGTAAATTTTAAATAAAACTATGCTAATATTTGAGTTTGTTCAAATATAAATTCAATTTTTTAGTGAAAATTTGAGTGAAATTGTTAAGAAACTGCAGCATAATATAAAATATTTGATTGACATATAAGAGAAAAGTATTTTTGGAATTTAATTTTTAGTCTTCTCAGTTTTATTCTTAAATTTTTACTAAATTGACTAAAGATTTTCAATTCTTGATTTATATACATACATTTATATACATTTATATATCTGTATATATACAAAAGTTTTTATGTTTTAAGTATTTTTTGTAAAAAAAATTTACAACTTTTTTTTATAAGAATTTTTTGTAAAGATTAAAATACTTTTTATTTTATAATAAGATAATAAATTTAAAGAAAAATGTTATCACCCAATTTTATTGTTTTTTACCAACATCAACAGATTTTCAAAGATTTTATTAGTGAAATTAAAGTGTTGTTACAATTTTTATTTGCCTGATCCTTCACAGTAGCAATAAACCATTTTGGTTTATATCTATATATAGATATAAAGCAAAAAAATCTATATATATTTTAAACAAAAAAAGGACGACCACTAATTCAAATTATTTTAATACGGTTTTATGGTTAACAACAAAAGTTTCTTCATTTTTTTTTTTTTTTTGGGATAAGTGTTTTAGGGTATATATACAGATTTAATCTTATTTTTTCCATGGAAAAATGGAAAATTATTATTGACAAAAATTGTAGTTATATTTGTCATCTTAAATATAAGAAATAAATCAAGTTTAGTATTATTTTGTAAAGGACATTTAAAGTTTCCTTATCTAAAATACTTAGAATATTTGTATAAATTGAACAAATTTAAATAAATTCTTAAAAACATATTTTCCTAAAAAAAAATTTAATAATTTCTTTAAAGATATAAAAGTAAAATTTATGATAGAAATTAATAGTCTTTTATGGACCATATTCTTCCGCTAAATCTCTATTAACTGTTTTATTATCAGGTAAGTTGACTACTAGTTGCTCTTTAACAATTTCTTACCAAAAAAACCCATTAAATTTTCCATATAAAAAATGCATATTTTTGTAAATATACTATATAATATAAGAAAAATATTTCTGCTAAATTAAATTTAATTACGTACTTTTGGGTGTCATCATAAAACATAACAAGAAAAATATGATAAAAATATTTTAAACTTGAAATTAATAATGTTAATTCCATTATAAAAAAAAGGTAAAGTGTTGAAGATTAGTTGCCTTCTAAGAATCAGTATTTTCTTTTATTACATTTTATATACCCCACTTTTATTACATTTGTGTTTGTTATCATAAAACAGATTAAAGTTTTTTTTTATATCAATTTCCTTTTTCTTTATTTTCATAAACTTTCAGCTTATTTTTTATTTATATTAGTACATGAATTCTTAAAAGCACATTCTTTGAAAATTGCACCCTAAAGTATCATTTTATTTAAACCACACACAAAGATTATTCGTTCGAATGAGTTTGAAACACAATAACCAAAATTCAGAGTATGTAGTCTTTTAACAATTATTCTTCAAGATTTTTATATAATTTTGGTGTATTTTTTTTTTATTATTATTATTAACTTGTTTCAATATTCATGAAAATAATATCATTCCGAGTAAAAAAAAACAAATTTATGGTAAGAGAATATAATAATTGTAACAAAAACCTAATACGTGCAAGTTGCTTTGTAATACGTGAATATAGTATCTGATAAGTTAAAGATATATTTTTTAATTATGTATATATTTTAAGGCACAAAGTTTGTGGAATTAGAAAAATGAGAAATTTCATAATTAATTTTAGTTAATTGGAAAGCTGTTTGTGGTAAAATAATTTTATGCTATAAATTCAGGTTGCGTTGCAAATGAATAGTCTTCAGAAATTAAATTGCAAAAATCACAGACAAAAATGAATTATTATAAAAATCCAGTAAAGTGTCTTTAGAATGTCCTGTATGTACGGTAACTAGAAAAAGTATCAATTTCAATAAAAATAGAATCAATTACTAGAAGATAATAAAAATTTATTCTGATGATTATAAAAAAAATTTGAAATATAAACTGAAGAATTATTCAATAATTTATAAAATTTTTTTATTAGTTTTAAAAGTATACAAAATGATTTTTTTAAAAAGAAAATCCTTGCACAAATTCATACACTTTAAAAAAAAGGTTAGTCAATTTTCAAAAAAGCTCTACATATTTCAAAGAGTTTAACTTAACTTTTAGTAATTTAACCTTGAAAATTTACATTATCAAAAGGAAACTCTTATTGATTTTACAGTAGATAGACAATCTTGACGATTATCAAAATAGTCTTAAAATAAATTTCTGTAATTTTCTCTTTGTAAATTAATAAAAAGTGAAGAAGTTTATAACTTGTAAAAAAAATTTAGTTACTATAGATTAACACGAACACTTTGGGAAATCTATTAAAAAAATGGCACATGATTGAAAATAAATATTATATTTTTGAAGTAGTTTCATCAACAAATATTTTTATGTCACGTCTCATCTCAACAACAACAAAAAAAATCTATAAACTAAATATTTTCCTATAAATTTACGTGATAAAATCGCTCTTTGATATAAAATCAAATCTTTCAAACTTAATTTTTTGACTTATACGGTATAAATAAATTGAATTATGGTTTTAGTGTATTCATTTTTATTTCCATCTTAAATCGTTACATAAACCATAAATTTTATGATTAAAAGAAACTCTGAAATTTATTACGATTTAAGAATCTAGCAATTTGATGATCTGTAGATAAGATTTTTTGATTGCCTTGAATATTTTAATACTAAAATACTAAATATTTTTAGAACCTATCAATCAAATTGTTAGGAAAGTAATATATGTAATTTTATTAGTTACTAAAAATTTATTACTGTAGATAGTTTTCGTCAAGCATAATCAATAGTATACTTTCAATAATATTCATTGTTAATGTTTCTTTTTGGACAGACTTGTTTCTAAATTGACAATATGTGTTAAATTTATTGCTAGCCATATCATTAATAATATAAATTTGTAGTACCAATTGCAAAAATACAATCTACCAAATGTGTAAATTTTATAACATAAATCTCATATATATCAGATTTATGCTATGAAATTTACACATTTAAATAGAATGATTTATATAGATAGGCCTATTATTAAAAAATACAGGCTTTACTGAATAGACAAATTTATACAAGAAATTTTAAAAACTATTGCCTATTGCCCTCTTCACAACCGTAATTTTTTCAAATAATATTTTGATATATTTATATTTTTTGGCGAAGTGACGTGAACGCATATTTTCTTGATAATATAATCCTGATATTATTTGGTAGTTTTTGCAGCTGACAAAACCAATGTTTTGAATTTAATTACAAAATTTAAGCAGTATGGTAACACTATTAATTTTACATTTATTAAAATTCAAATGAATAACCAAAATATTTATTAAATTAAAAAACAGATTTTCTTATTTTCCTTTTTATAATAAATATTGATCATTTCCAAAGTTTAACAACAAAATAAAATTTGACTGAACTTAAAAAAAATGATTTCTCCGTCTGGGAGAAATATCAAAATAATATTTCAAAAATTCCGACCGTGCATATATATGTATGTTAACCGAAAATATATTTTTGGATAAAATTAAAAGAAATTTTCGTAACATGATCTGAATATTAATTAATAAAATCAAGAATAATCATAAAACTGAATAATATTTTCTAAAAAAACAAATCTACAAAATGTCTAAAAATTTATTTTAATTATATTTGAAGTTTAATCAAATTAAATCTTTACATAAATTATATAATAAATAATGTAATTTAATATTAATCAATCCTTGACGACATTTATAAGATTAAATTTGTTTACGTGCTCTTTATCAATATCGGAAATTAATCATAAATTTATTAGTTATTTTTAGAAATTTTTTTAATTCCACGTGCAATTTAATTGTTAAAGAGAATTAAAAGCTTTTTATTTCCTCTTCGACAGGTTTCAATTTATAAGATTGACATGATAAACATACATAATACTATAATTAAATTCACCATAATTGAATTCACCATAAAATTACACTTTCTGTTAAAACTTCTAAATTATTCCATTAGATATTAGAATTTTGTGAAGAAAAATTAATATATTTTTTTGACAACAAAAAAATTAAAGAAAATAGATACTTTGGAAAATTAAAACAAAAGTTTTTACTCTTATCTTCTACATATATATGTCGAAAAGTTACAAATTTTTTCCTAAACTTTTTCTTTAATTAATCATAAGTTTTTTTGTGTTTTTTTTTTCATTTTAGCCTTTATATTCATTTTTAATGTTCATGACTATTTTGGCTCCGAAATTAAATAGAAAATTCTGAAAAATCAATGAAATTTTCATTGAAAATAATTTTTCAAAATGCCAAATTAATGAACATGTGCGTGAGTAGGAAAAGTCTATTATAAAAAATTTATTTATTATTGATGATTAAACATAGTTAATTAAGATAAAAGTTTTATATATATATGTATATGTATCTTAGAAAGTTCAATTATCTTTTAAGAGTAATGATGAAAATATAAATGGTTATATTTTAGTTATTATTTTGAAAATGAAAATTAGTTTATAACATGGAACAAAGAAATACAAAAATGATTATAATATGGAAAAGTTAATAAGTGTCCAATTTATTTTCAATTTTTCATAGAAGTTTAATAAATAAAATGTGGTAGTTAAAAAGAAAATATACTAATTAAATAAATGGTTATTTTATTAGTTCGTTAATCAATTATAGATGATAGATAAGATATTATAATTTCCAATAACCTTTAATACTAAACAAGAAAATTTAATAACAACATATTTCTTAAGAGAAATTTCCATAAACAAATTCTGAATGTTGATAACATATTATTTATTTCGATTTCGAAAAAAAACTAAGAAATGGAATATCAAACATTTATTTTGTTGCGCAACAAAAGTTCATTAAAGCTCAATTATATTTTCGAAAAAATAAATATTGTAAATTTGAAAGATAGATTCTTAAGTTAATTTTTCTGACATTTTATCGATCCTATCGAAAGCAAATTGGAATTTTATGCTAATTAATAAATTCTTAGTATAAATTATAAAATAAATTTAATTCTTAATTTATAAATTAATATTTATTTAGAAAACATCATATTTTACTACTCTTTCGATTAGGCCAGAAAACAGGGATGTAAAAATATCAAATTTCGTATATAATCAGTGCTCAACTTAAATTTTGATGGTTAGTTTTTTGCTTCTTCTATAACTCGAGATCAGATTTGGATCAAAAATTTAATCTGCTCATTATTATAATAATTACATTACAATAATTACATTTAATTCAAATTTTGAATCAAATTTACAAAAATTCAGTTTATGTACTACTTATTCAAATCCAGCTCGAATCAAAATTTTATCGGAATCAACATTTGCATCGAAGCAGTGATTTGATTTCAGAATTTTTAAATGATCATCTTAATAATCAGTCTTCATCTTTCTTAATGATCAATCTTTTATGAACTCCAATTGGATTATATTAATTTTTGTAATTTTACAAATATTTTATTTACTAATTTGGTAAAAAAATTATGTATGTATATTATTTTCATTATTTTTTATTCAATTTTAAAAAACCTACACACAAACTCAGAAAGGCTCAAATATTTTGGCAATCATTTGAACTACTAAAATAATCCTTTTTTTACAAAAATTATAAAAATCTCGTTGTATGAAAATAATTTCAAATCCTTTTTTCCATTGGTAAACCAAAAACAAGAAATAAGAGAAAAAATCGTTTATAGTCCTTTTTTTTTGCTGTGCCATAACATTAAGTCGTCAAAATAAGATTTCTTAAAAAGAAAATTTCATTTTTTTTCTTTGTGTATATGTCTACCAATTTATAAATTGTATATTAATATTATTTTTTTTTAAAGAAAATTTTCTGGTATTTTTTTTTTTTTTCGTTTTTATTTTTGTTGGAAAATTTTCCCAACAATTTTCATGTCTGAGTAGATGGCAAAAATAATTTTTTGTGTTTTGAAAAAAAAATAAGAAAAATATATAAGGATGAAGATCATGAACGCCTTTAATATTAAGATAACAAAAAGAGGATAAAATTGCTTTTATATGGATTTTTAGTAACATAATATTTTTTTATATATTTTGGGATATTTTGACTGAATAAAATATTAAGTATCAATTTCACACACAAAAATGTTATAAATTAGGTCATTTTTTTTCGAGTAGGAAAATGTCTGGTCTAACATTATATTTATAAGGTTATTATGCTTCCGGCTAAATGGAAAGACAGAATTTTTATTTTAAAAAAAAAACATTTTTTAAAAATATTGATAAAAAAATATATAAATGGTTTTTTTGGCAAATTGTTTTTATTTGTTAAAAGATTTTTGTAGATTATTTTTAAAGAAATTGTAATCCAATAAAAGATAAAAAAAAAAATCTTTATTTTTCTTCAATATACATAAATAATGTTGGTGAGTAATCAATTTTAGCATATTATGAAAGTGTATAATAAAATGACTATAATTTTTTATGCTAATAATAAAAGATATAAATAATATCATCTACCCTGAACTCTTACAAGCAGTTTTTACCCCAAGGCAACCCAAAAACCACACTTTGTGACACAATTTTTCCTAATTTTTTTTTTTTGGTTTTAAAAATCTTTTTACTCTGAAAGAAATAATTAGAACTTAAAACACTTTTCAAAAGGATTCTATGGATTTTTATATATAATTTCAAAACCTAAAAACTTTTCAAAATCGAGTTACAAAATAAAAAAAAATCTTATGCTTTCGCTTTACCAAACAAAAAAAAAAGATTTAACTTTTGGGTCATTTAAAAAAAAAATTCTTTGATATGAAAAACAACATTTTTTTTCTATCATAATAATTATCCTTTGATTTACCAAGTAATAAAAAAAAGAAAACTTTTTAAAATAAACAGCAAAGAACTACAAAAAAAAAGAAAATATATTTTTTAATAAAAAATCATTTAGCAAACATAATTAAAAATATTAAAGAATAATTTTTTTTTATGAATTCGACCTAAATTTACACAAAATATCTGGAAGCTTTTCAAAAGCAATCTATGAATAAAAATAAGTAAAAAATTATTTAAAAAAAGGATTTTACACAAAAATGATTATAATTAAAAACAAAATGCATTTATTTTTATGTTTTGGTGGTAAGAATATTGTCTGTGTAATTGTAGTACAACATTAATCTTTTATTTAAAGTAAAACCGAAGAGGACATAACAAAAAGGATAAATAAAATTGTCTACACTTTTCTGATGAAAATCATAATAAATCTAACTGACTTATTAAAAAAGAAGTTTTAAATAATTTTACATACAGGGTGCTTAATTCGTTTTTTAACAGATTTTATTTTACAAATTTTTTAAAGGATATTAGAGTTTATTTACCATCAAATAAATATTAGTAATTATAAATTAATATTTATACTAAAGGCTGATGGACCCATACTCTTCTTCACTAGTTACTTAATAGAGAGTATTTAATCCAACATTAAAAAATATTCGCACTGTAATATTTGTTAAAGTATGCAATAGTGTAATCCAGCTCAGTGTTACGTTAATTTTATTTCATATTATTAATTTTCAGTTAAACTTATTGCATTTTCTTTTATACTAAAAAACATTTTCTTATTTTCCTTAAGAAATTATTCTTTCAAATTCAAAATTATATTAATTATCCTTGTTAAGTGAAAAATGTTAAAAGTCAATAATTTAACAAGGTTGACTATTTTTTTTTTTTTTAAATATAATTTAATTAAAAACTGAATGCCATATTTATACAAAATAAAAAAGCAGTCAGCGATCTGTATGTAATTCTCTAAAGAAATAAAAAAATCCTTTTTGACATTTTGACAACACTTTAATTAAATAATTAATTCAGATTTTTCTCTGTTTTTCATTTTTTATATGTGTTGAAATAATTTTCTTTAGGGAATTTTTTTTTTTTGCATCAAGAAATTTAACGTAACGTATAGAAAATTTAACAAATATAAACTTAATTTTATATAACATTTTGATTACATAAATTTGTTTTAAAAAAAAACTTTTTAATTGAATTTAAAACTTTGAAGGATAATAACAAAAAAAATTGCACCTTTGAATTATGCTAAATTTGATTTACTATGGAAAATTCAATTTACATAATAAAAAAAAACTCTAATCAAATTTTAATATTTTCCAAGAATAATAAATTTTCTTTAAATCCTTATAAATACTATGAACCGTTTAAGGATAACGACATTTTTTTTATTATATAACATTTATTAGGTAAGAAATTCCGCAACAAACTTTTAGGTGAGTTTTTCTTTGTTTTATTTTAGATATCTTTTTTTAACGGCTAGTGTCCTTAAATTATCCTTGAATATTTTCAAAAGTAACATTATTTGTTTATGTCGAGCATTTTTATATTTTACAAAAAAGACAACAATTTCATTAAAATTTTAAGAATAAAATTAATTTTTAATCAGAATAAAATATTAATAAATTGTAAATTAAAAAATATATTTAAAATATTTTTAGAAAATTTTAAATTAATTTACTGAAAATTTTTGAGAATTTATAAATTTTAAGAAAGTTATGTAAAAAAATTTCAACGGACAATATTCTTAGTAAAAGTTTTCGTTCCACCTAAAAATTCTAAGTTTATTAATTTAATTTTTAGACTAATGTATTTTAATTTAATATTTTTTAGAAATAATTTCATTTAAAAGTAAAAATACATATTAATAGCAATTTTTTGTATATGTAAATGTGAAATTTTATATTTAAAAAATAGAACATTTTGACAGCTTTTACTTAGTTATAAAAAAAACTCCACACAAATAAAGCAAAAATGTTATTTATGGGATTTTAGAGTACATAAATTATAGTATTATTTTTTATTTATGGCGGAAAAAAACTTGAATATAAGTTTCGTAAATAAAATACATTTTTAGGTCAAAACTACAAGAAAAAAAATGAATCTACATGCCATTTATTTCAGAAATAAACTTAAAAAAAATTTTAAAATATAATAATTCTTCATTTTATTTTAATTATATAAAAAAAAATACATAAAAACGTATAATAATTCATATTTTCTAAATAAATCTCAATTTTAATTATAATTTCTAAGCCACCCTTAATTCTTAGTTGACTTTTTTCACAGATCCTTAAATCTGAAAAGGATATTTACACTGGCAAAACTTTCTATAAAAAAAACAACATTTCTATAAATGTTCAACGAACCCTCATAAATAAATTATTTTACATAGAAAGCCTCTTTATTTATGACCTAAGTAGTTCAGGGCATACAGCTTTTTATATTTCTGATTTTATAAGAAATACGAAATTTTTATCCTTTAACATAAAATAAATTTTATAAGTAATTTTATTTAAATGATTTTTGGATAGTTCTGAATAGAAATTTATTACAACGCTTAAAAATAGATTAAAGTAAATTTTTAAGTAAATGAAATATTTTTCCAAAGTGGTAGTCTTAACACCAACATATAAATATTGAGATGGTAAACATAAAATAAATTTTCTTGCACTACGTTTACACAAGGCAACCATCTGACTTTGAAAATATTGCATAAATATTTATTGCAATTTTAAATAATTATGTTAAAAATCATCGTTTTTGAAACAACTTTATGATAAATCCCTTGATTTTAGTGAGAAGTCATTAGTCAGTTTTATTTTATCTGTAAAAACATTAGCGATAAATAAGTTCTTTTAAATTACTGTAATTTTTCGTGGAAAATTATTAAACGATCTGATAAAATTAATCTTTTGTAAAATTTCTGGAAAAATTCCTTTTTTTATCCCTTTTTTTTGTGCAATTTACTTCTTTTTTTTTTGTACTATCATTTCAAGTTTCGTAACAGATTAAATCACCCTAGGTTTTTTTTATAATATTTTCCTTATCATCTTCTTTTGATATGAAATTAAATGTACAGAAAACCGTTTTTTTATATGTATATATTTTTATTTAACAAATTTCTAAATTGCTTTATTAAAAACATCCTTTTTCTTTGAAAAGAAGTCAACAAACATTATTATTACTACTAATAAAGGGCATGACTAACTGAAAAAGTTAAAGTATTATTATTATATAGTAAAGTATTGAAAAGAAAGAAAAAAAAAGGATTCAGTCGATTATGTTTCATGATTTCTTATATACTATATATCATTATGCTTTTGGTTTTTTGTTAGTAAGTATTAATTTTTCAAAGAATTTTCCAAAGAATTCATAATAATGATAGAATAATAATTTATAATAATATAATGTATAATTTAAATATAAAGTCCTTTGAAAAATAATATTAAATTGTGGTCTTTCAATATTGTGTAAGTAGTTGTCATAAAAAAAAACTTAAAAGGATAATTAAGAAATAAAATTTCTAATTAAATGATGTAAAGAAATCAAAAAATTTCATTAACAATTTAAGTCAAAATTTCCATTTCAAATAAAGTTTCAATCAAAAATTCACTTTATCAGGCTAGTATTTATTATACAATTAACAGGATATTATATTATTCCAATACCATCCAATTTTTCCACAATTTATATTAAAAAGGAAGAAATTTCTAAAGAATTCTCCATAAATACATGATTCAGTGAAACGTCAGAAGAGATGTCATTTTTTGGTACACAAAACTACTAGTAAATGTTAAAAATATCAAGATAATTTCTTGAAAAATATTTTAAAAAATATATCTAGTAAACTTTTAGCAAAATACTTTATGTATCTTTAAGATATTAAAATATTATTTTTAATATATATTTTATATTTTTACTATTATTTTCTTACCTTAAATAAAAAAATAGAAAAAATTTATTACTTTGTTTTTCAAATTCATTTTTCATCGTTTTTCTTGTCTCAATGTAGAAACAAAAAAAATAGAGCGAATTTTCTATTTCTTTAACAATTTTTCTTTAGTTTTTTTTTTCTTTTTGTATATTTTTCCGGTATAAAAGGAAAAATTTTCCTTTTCATTTTATTTGTTAGGAAATAAATAAAATAAAATAGAAAAACTCATAAAAATATATACGATAAAATGACACTGAGTGATAAAAAAAAATTGAATTTGAAAAATTCTATGCTTTTATGGTATATAATATAAGAAATATAAGTTTCTTAAAAAATATATATTTTTTTTATTATTTTATTTGTAAAAATCAGACTTGTTTTAAAAACGTATACATTGGATTTTTTTTTTGAATTTTCATTTTCGTTACGGAAAAAACAATATTATTCAAGTGAAAATAACTTTTACTTTGTAGAATTTAATTAATTTTTATTTTAAAATTAACCTTTAAACATATTTTAATTTTAGATTTAAACAATTTATAATAGGTATAATTTAAAGGCTATGTTCCGGAAATAAACAATTAATAATTTGACTGTAAAAGAAATTTCAGTAAAATGCTGTTCAAAAGGTTAATTAAAATTGGAATTACACAACTATAAAATGTTTGTAAAGAAATTCAAATTTTAACCTTAAAAATCAATTTAAATTATGGAAAACGTAATTTTGCAAATATGTAGTTTATTAATACTGCAAATTTTTTATTAACTAAATTCAGGCTTGATAATTTTATCCTATTCCAATATAAAATTGATTTTCTGTTTTTTTTTAAATAAAAATATCCTGAAATTTTACAATTTTTATTCTTGCAGCTTAACATACCAATTTAACATTATATTACCAACCATCTGTTCTTGTCCAATGATAAATCCATCAAATGTCATGATTCTTGTCCTTTACAAAATCATCTGACAAATTAAAAAGCTTAATCTATGTCCATTTCACAATTACAATAGGCAATTATTCATGTATTTTTTTAGACAGAAAAATGTTAACACAGATTAATTGATGAAAATGCTGTTTTATTACCTAGCCAAATAAATATTGTTATTTTTTTTTATCTTGTATTTAAATTAAATAAATAAACAAGAAATGACGACAAATTCGGTATGAAATAAAAAAAAAGTTTTTAAAAGAAAAATTGGAAAATATGGAAATGAGATTATGTATAGTATTTCATAATCTAAAAAAAATGTCAAAAACATTGGTCGAAAATTTTATAAATACATTTTTTTTAACTATCTCTTTAACTACCTTAATACCATTTTAAATCTTAGCTTATATTTTATATTATGTATTTTTTGTTAGAATATATTTTTTATCTATGTATGTACATGGATTTATATTCTTCATATCCCTATACATTGCATAAAATCGATTTAAAATTGTATAAAAAAAATAATTCCTTGGATTTAATTTAATTTTTTTTTTGTTATTTTAAGTTTGCTGTGCATTTCTAATGCAATGCAGTTGTATTAAAAGATTATTAATAAACTACAGATTATAAAACCACTTTGTCAAATCAAGCGTATATACATCACAAAAAAATATAATGATCAAAATAACATTTTTATTTGAAATTTTTTTTATACGCTCCAATTAAATTATTGATTAGATATTAGTTTTATAGAGAATGAAAAAATGTTTTGAATATTATTTTCTTTAATGAAGCAATTTAAATGGTAAAACTCTACTTTTTTTTTAAAAAATAAATTAAATTTGAAATTTATTTTTGGAAAAGGATATTTTTTTAGGAAAATATTTTTTTTAGGAAAATGATATGCGTCATAATTGGCTGTCATTTTTCTTTATTCACATTGGCTAGCACAGTGAAACTGGATATATAATCTGAGAATTAACTAAATAATTATTTGTGCCGCATACATTACATCATTAGTAACATATTCACTTATTTGACTTAAAATTTAATTAATCGAATTTTGCCCTCTACGCCAAACTATCAAATTAATTAACGTAATCAGCCTTTTTCTGTAAAGATAGAATATTCATATATGATAGGTTATTCTATCTGAATATTTTTGTTAAATTAAACTTGAAACAATTTGTAATTATAAAAATTGTATGATCTAATTGGATATACTTTTTAATTAAACTGCTAACGAAATTGAAAGATTAACTAATTATCCTATAAATTAATATTTCATCTTATAAAATTTAATTTAATATAATTTTATATATGAAATATTCGCAGTTACATAACTAATAATATTATTCATATTTAATACAACTAAAAGAATTTATCCTTAATATCCTTAGTTACGAAAAAAAAAAACACAACATATGAGACCATAAAAATAATATTTAAATTAAATTTCCCAGGATATTATTACAATTTACATTTAATAAACTCATAACAATATCTTTCCTGTTTAGTTTTTTTTATTTTGTATTTCTGTTAAACTGAAGACGTGTATGTAAAGTCTATCTAAATTTTTATTTAAAATTTACACTAAATGAATTTCCGACTTAATATACATATAACAAAGAAGAAACTTTTAATGTTAGGGCAGAAATTTAGGGTATAAAAAATATTGTCGTTCATTGGCTTAAATTTTTTTTTTTAAATAAGCTAAGTGAAGAGAAATAATATACTTTTAAATTTGAATTATTAAATTTGAATTAGGTTATGTTAGGTTAAAAGGTGGTGACAAATACTAGTAGGTATCCCTTGTTTTTTTCAATGACAGTTTCCATTTATATCTTTAACGAATCTAAAAAAAGCCAATTAGTTGTTTTAAACGAATTGTCTTAAACGAATTCCATTTCATTGACAGAAAAACCGAAACTTTGAAAATTATAATTGAAAAGTTTTAATAAAACAAAAATTATACTAAATTATAAAAATAAAGAAGGTTTTTTGTTTTTACCTATAAAATCATATCACGTAAATTATATTTCATATAAAAGACATGTTAAAAATCATAAAATAAAAATAATTTGAATATTTCAATTTATTTTTTTTCCTGCGTATATAATTTATATTAGAAATTTCTTAAATTTAATTTACCATATATGAAACGACCAAGAATAATATCATAAACAAAAATATTATTTAGATGTTGTCAACGTGTCATGTTTATGTCTTCATCTATGTTCAACTTTTATAAAATATGATAATTTGTACAACAATAAATAGCAACAGAAAATAATTTTTTTTTTACATATTTGAATGGATTTTATACAACTTCATTTAAAAAAAATAAAATTATTATCATGTTTTTGTAATTTTTATGCGTTATATGTTTATATTTCTTGTGGTACACTAAATTAATTTTGTTTTGATGTTGTTTTGAATGGAAAATTTTGTTTTTTTATAAATAATATTAAAATGGTGCGAAAAAACTGATATTTATTATAAAATATAAAATTCAGAATAAATACAAAAATTATATTCAGTTAATTAGTATGAATACTTTATTTAAAAAAAACAATATTTTCCAAAAAAAAAAATGGAAACAGCGTACACAGAGCAAACAGTAACCATTCTTATTAATAAAATAATACCCCCTTTCAACCAATATATTATGTTTCAATTCAAAATTCGCAGGACGGAAAACTTGCAGGACGGAAAACTGTGATAAATTTTATTCCAAAGAATAAATCTGAACTGTTTAACAAATATAAATTTACGACTTGTGATCCTGGAAATATTTTATAGTAAAATCTTTACTATAACTTTCAGTACTCTCACAAAATTATCCAAAATAAAAACGATTAAGTAATAATAGTAAAATCATAATTTAAACATAATTAATAACCAAACAATTATATTTCCTTTTTCATATATGTATAATTAGAATTATATTTAATATGGAAATAAATTCCTATGTCAAAAACTGTTATAATTTAATGCAAATTATATCATGTAAGTAAAACTCATAATACACCAATTAAATCATTAGCAAAATCACAGATAAGTTATATACAACATTTTTTATTAATAAATATTGCCATGAGGTTTTTTAGTTGAAATAACTTTTCACCAGAATTATTCATATTTGATACAATGTCCACCATAAACATTAACTTATGACCCCTTATTTACTATAGTAATATCATTAAATAATATTATTAGTCACATGTTTCTTATGTTGAAAACTGATTTAAATTAACCTGAATACATAAATTACATAACCAATTTCTAGCCATTATACTAGTAAACGATAAAATAACATTTTTTTTAAGGATTTCGATAAATAAATAATTGATGTTTTACATGTTTTTATTATAAATATTTTCTTATAACAAGTTTTATTTTCAAATCAGTTTATTAAGGACAATATTTTATTAACGATCTAAATTTATACTTGCAAAAATTACTGTATTTTTAATATAAATTTCATAGCGTTTAATGTGGTGCTAATAATATTCATGAATTTAAAATATCTTTATTATTCAAAATCACCTTTAGTCAACCTTGTGTTATTGAAAACTTTTATACAATTGTTACGCAATTTTTTTTAAGGATTTCTGTATAAAATTTATTTATTATTTTCACAAGTTTTGTCAGGAAATTTTATTAAAGAATTTCACATGTGGCATGAAAAGTCAGAAAAACCAATTTTCTATTGTTATTAAAAGAGAAAATCAAAAGTTCTGAAACAAAAAAAAAACCATTTTTTTCTTCTTATTTTTAACAACTTTTTCTACAGTTAAGTGAAAATCTTAAATGTCATGGAAATTTACAAATAAAAGGAAAAAAAAGACGGCAGAAAAATCTTATTACAAAACGTAAAATTCTCATCAAAATTGTTTTTCACCTTTAACATAGTTTTCTTTGTAAATACAAAAAAAAATAAAGAATATATTCTTAACTTGAGTGTGAAGAAAATTTTTTATGTGACAACTTTTTTTTGTGAAGAATAAGTGTTCAAAAAGGTGGAAAATTCAAAATAAACTTTCTGAACATTTATAAATATCTTACAGTTTTATGTATATTACGATTTTTAACGAATGTAAAGTTTTTTTGCTAATTTTAATTATGTAATAATTTTATTAAAAATTTCAAATTTTTATCCTTTAGGTTATATAATTATCTTTTTACAGAAAAATTTTAATTTTAGTTTAACTAATACCCAGTTTCATAACTGCACTTTGAAATCTCCACAAAGGTTAAATTTCAGTTTAACTTATTACTCTGTTGTTCAGTATAAGTTTAAACATAATTTTTGGATTCAACTTAAATTTTAATTCAAACGACAGACACTAGAATTTACGTAAACAATGTCAAATTTATAAAAAATTGATTTAAAATTTTGAAAATTAATATATATTTAGAGAGGTATAATAACTCCAATCAAAACATATTTCTAAGTGTGGAAATAAAAGAAAATTTATGTTATTTTTCAATAAGGATTACGTTTATTTCATACTTTTTTCTATTAACATGTCTAAACAAATTTTATAAAAACTGAATGAGTTTAAAGTTAAATCACTGATAAAAGTTTACTCAAAAAACGACATTTCGACTTTAAATTAAAATATTAAAATTATCTAGATCTAGATACTTATAGTCAAATGTTTATAATCAAATGTTTCAATTGAAAGACTGCACAAATTATACTAACAAGTTAAAGCAATTTGAAAACAAAATATAAGAATGTGATAACAAATTTCAGTAAAGAATCAATTCTTTTGCGGGTAAATAAAACTTCGGCAAAATATTTAAACATTTGGAGCAACATATTTTATTTTATCAGTGTACATCTTCAGTTTAAATAATCTTAAGTTTAATCTCTTACTATAAGTTTATAATAATTATTCAATTATTTTTTCAAATAGAGTAATTTTTAATTTAAATATGTAGAAGAATAGCAAAAATCTTAATATAATAAAACTATTAAAAATATGTAATTTATATTTTTATGCTGTAATATTATTAAAAATCTCTGAACCATAAAAAATTCTATTTTCCTTAATATTCTAAAGCTACCAAATAATTTCTGATTAACTTAGAATAGATAAATTTTATTAAATCTGATGTTGATATGTATGGAAATAATTTATGCAAAAAAAAAAATACATTAAACAAAAAACCATATATGTATTTGGAAAATTTCTTATACATGCAGCGAAAATGAACACAAAAATTTATATTTTAATTTATGTAAATTTTATTTCCAAAATTTTAACTAGAAAATATCTTGTGGCGAACCAAATTCAATAGTAAATTTATATTCATTCAACTTACACTTGACAAAGTTTATTCAAGGATCAAAAATTTAGAAATTTGAAATTAATTGAATTCATTTTTGATTATATAACTTATAGAAGAAATATTAATGTAGTTATCCATTAATGTAGTTATTAAATTTAAAGTATTTAAAATCAGGAAATCAAACTATTTTAAGATTTTATCAAAATTAAATTTTTCATAAAATCTTAGAATAGTTTGATTTCCGGATTTTAAATATACTTTAAATTTAATTCATGAATAATTTTTAAGGTAATTAGTTATCAAATTAAAAGGAAGAATAATTTTTAAGAGGAGATATTTCCTAATCTTTCTCTTAATTAAAAATAATTATTTATTAACATCTACAAAAAAGTATCAGAAAATTTTGGAAGATAGAAGTTATTTTATAGCTGATTTCACAGAATTAACATTTAGTCAAATTTAAATAAATATACAAAAAAAAACTAACATAAAATTTAAACATTAATTTCACAAGAAATTTTCTAATTTATATTCAAATATAAAAACATTTTTAATTTACATTTTAATGAAAAAATTATATTATAACATTTTGGGAAAATCCTGGAAAATAAATTAATTCAATTTTGATTACTTTTATCCATTTCAAATCAAATATATTTGCCTACAGAAATAAAATAAAATAATGAATATATAGTCAATCATTTTGGGGATTTAAATTCAACATAAATTTAAAGAATACCATCAAAAATATATTTTTATTTTCTAATTGAAGATAATCCAACAAAATGTTTGTAAAAAAAATTCATTCCAGAATACATTTTAATTTTTTTGCTATGAAATTTTAACCTATTTTAAATTTTGTAGACATTTTTTTATAATTTTAGCTCAAATGTAAGGTAAAACGATTCATTATCTTAATTAAATCTGTAATTACATGAATTAAAGGATTTTTTTTAACCTTTACATCATAATTTTCTGGAAATGAAGATTTAATTTTTGTTAAAATAAATTAATTAGGCTAAAAAATATTATTTTTTCTAAGTTAATTATGTCAATTTATTTTAATAGATCTTTTAGAAAATCAGGAAATAAACTTTGTTTTTGCCAATTAGCCTTTTATAATCTTATCGTCATCTTCTTTGGAATATTAATGCCAAAATATAAGTGCTAATTAAAAAATGTTTTACGAGAATACGAATTTAGTCTTGTAAAATTTAGTTTATTTTGGTCGTGTTAGTATAATTTGGGTAATATTAAAAATCTAGTAATACGCAAGTATTTTCTACAAACGATCCATATTTTCAAAAACAAAAAACCCAAGGGATGAAATAAGTATTTACTTTTCAATATAAATCAATTATATATTTACCCTCAATTGAAGTAAACTTTTCATTTCAATGAATATTCCCTAACGCACTATCCAAAATTAGTTAATAATTAAAGCAAAACAAACCATACAACTTAAAAGGACTAAATATCCTTTCTTTTATTAAAAAATATGCTTCAGCGGTATTTAGAAATGCTGCTGCTTTTGTTATTGTAACTATCTCCGTTTGTGGTTCATTGATTCTTGCATCTTTCAAATAACAAGATTTAGGTGATTCGAAAAATCAATTTCTATCGCTTCACTTGGAAATAAAATAATATGTAAATTACCTAAATTACTTGAAATGAGAATACAGTTCCATTGACTGAGAATACAGTTCCATGCTATTGGCACTTTTAATCTTAAAAATTTAATTAATTTTTTACCATCTGCTTTATTCATCTACCAAGTTTATTACA
The DNA here is from genome assembly GCA_963932195.1 of Empis livida. Lineage (NCBI taxonomy): Eukaryota > Metazoa > Arthropoda > Insecta > Diptera > Empididae > Empis > Empis livida. Next base: position 61,178,583 of record OZ010645.1, read on the forward strand.
CAAATTATTATTACTTAAATTGTTTCATTAATTAAATATTTTTGGAATTTTATGAAGAAAATATTTCTAATTGTTTCTAAAACTTCTTTTAAGAAAAACAACTTCCTTATATGAAATGCACCATTATTATTTAACTATAATTTATTTTGCAGAAGTTTATTTAGACAATAATGTTTCTAAATATTTTAAATATATTCTGTAAAAATAACAAGTACATAATTTGGCATTATACAAAAAACTTTTATTCCGCAATATTTAATGAAAATATTTTTATTGTTTATTCAATTCAAGGAAGTCTTACAAAATATTTATTTTCACTTATAATTAAAGTTTAGTAATACAATAAGTTGTATAATTATTTTTCCCAAGTTTTCTTTACTTATTATCTTATTTTCTAAATTACAAAAAAATAATTACTTTGCTAACGTATAGTCAGGGTTTTCAGTTGCCAAAATTTAAACACTGTTATTAATTCCACAAATATTTATTATATTTTAAGAAAACCGGAAAATATTAAATATAATTATAACTTTTACATAATTTTATTTCCAATAAAGTTCTAGACAAACTAGCATATTTGATAGTAAAATTATGTTAATACAAATTAATATAATTCTTACAATGAACTTTTTCATAGTAGATTAATATATAAAAATTAACATGAAACTAGCAAGAATTTATGAAGATATAATCTCATTGCAAAACACGCAATTCATAGTCCTTTTAATTAGATTTCTTCTGACAATAGTTTTACCTAATCCTGAAACAAAAACTATTTAGCTTAAACTACCTAAAAAAAGAAATTACAGAAAAATTTCATCTGAACACACTATAAAAAAATAAGTGTACATTTTTCTTTAAACAAAACATCTAAAAAATTTTCTTTAAATTTCACAAAAATATTACGTTTTAGAGATCACAACAACAAACAAAAACATCCTTTCTAACTGTTTATTAAATTATAATACATACAAAAAACGGAAAAAGGAAATAAAACCAAAGAAAAACTTTTCCATTGCAATGAAATATTAATCTTATACATAATAATCTTTATTAGTAACATTTTATGATTTTTTATGAGATCATAAATACAATTTTTCTCTTATTAAATTTAATATTTATGATAACTATGCTCTGTTACTTTATAAAAGTTATATAAAAAAAATTTTTCTTGTTTTTAGTAAGATATTTCATTCACCGGGATAATCATGTATCTTTTTTTTAAAGTTTTCTTGCACTTTAAATGGTAAACTTTTATTGTTTTGAAAATTTCTTATAAAATTTTATTTATTTGTTTTTAAATATATTGGTAAAGTCGTTATATTTCAGAGGTTTTCATTTAAAAAAGAAAACGAATCTAAATTGAACAAGTTAAACAGAAAAGGTAAGTTGCACGTAAAAATTAAATTATATTTTATTATAAAAGATATTTTCATATAAAGGTAAATTGTTAGCAGATGGCTACATTTAAATTCGATTTTACGATTTGCTGTGTTAATATTTTTATAAATCTGTGAAAATAAAATAATTTTTCGCAACTTGGAATCTTGAAAATGTATTGTACTCTTTAATACCTTTTCAAAGTGGGGTCAATTGTCAATTTTGGAGAATATCTTAAATTATTCATTAAAAAATATATTTTCGCAAAACGCAATTTACGTCGCTTACAGGATAGTCTTAACATAATTTTCAGCTTCACCTTCAATTTTCACAATGAGGGGTCTTGCAATATTTTATGTGTATATTTACTATGGTAAATCATAATTTGAAAAAGTTTATGCACTGACGGACAGACGAACTGCAAAGTGCTAACATTTTATTTATTTTTTTTGTAGATCCCTAAAAATAACCATTTTTTTCAATAATTTTTTAATTCTTTTATTTTTTTTAAACTATTGAAGGATTTCGAAATTATTAAATAAAACCGCGAATTAAAAAAACTATTGAGTGAAGAATCAGGTAATTCAGTTAAGAACCATTTTTACAACTAGATTACGTTAATAATTAAGTCCTATTTGATGACAAAATTAAATTATTTGTTTTGAGAAACTATTTTACCTTCATCTATAATTATTCCAAAATTCACAAATAAAAATAAAGAAAATTTATTTCACAAATATTTCACATTTATATTTCACAGTATAAAAAATATTTGCCAGAAAATATTCTTTCATAAATTATAAAAAAAATATTAAATAAGTTTATAAAAGTTTCAAATGATGTTAAAAAATATTTGTAGTTTTACTAAATAAAATTGTAGTTTCAAAATACTAAATCACTAAAAAGTAAGGAAATAACTAAAATCTAAAACTAAAAATGACAAGAAAAAAATAAGTTTAAGAATTTTTTAGAAAAGAAAAGTTTTTGGAAAAATGTTTATAACCAGAATTTTAATATAACTTTTGAATTTTTATTTTCTATTTTTCTTTTTTTTTGAATTTATTTCTAGCAAGAAAAATCTCTTCAGTAAACTTTTATTTTGCATATATAGTTTATTAAAAAAAAAAACTTTTCTCATGAAAATCCTCGTGACATATTTTTCCAATTTTATCTCTTTCTGTGTGCACAGTTTATTGTATGTTAAGACGATATTAAATATTTTCCGTTTTTGAATTGACGACTTCAATTCTATTTTTAATGAGAAATATTTGACAATATTTTTATTTGATATTTTACATAACCATTTTTATATATGTCAGAAAAGAACATTTATGTTAAAAGAGAGCAATTGGTGTAATAACGAAGTATACTATAGTCAATTATTTGTAAAATACAAATTGACAAAAAATTTTTATATTTCCCCAATTATCTCCGAACTACCATCCATACAAAAACATTTCTAATAAATGAAACTTAAACAGTTTGAACTATTTTACTAACTACCTACTACAAAATAATTCAAACCTTCAGACTAAAATGGTGAATAAAATAAATAAAATTTATAGAAAATTATTATAAAATATAAAATTCAGAAGTCAATTATTTATGTAACTGCCTAGAAAAAAAAAACTTACAAGATATTTTTAACGTTGGCAACGTTAAACATTAAAATTTCGCTAACAGCAAAAAAAAAAGAAAATATATATGTGAATTTCAACCATAGAATAAGTCTTTTCTTTTCTCCTTGTAATTATAGCTAACAGCCTGGGCCTACCTTACAGGGTTTTCTAACATTCTATTGCAATTTGGAACTACTAATTGTATATATGGATTCTGTACGTTAAACTTCTTTGTAGTAACATTTTAATTGCAACATCAATGTTTCTTGTATTTAGTCCTTAGTCAAATATTTCATAGTGTCAAGTTTATAGAGAAATAAATGAAATGAAATGAACTAGAATTAATAAATTCGCAGAATTGTGAATGTAATTAAAACTAGTATTATTTTTAAAATATACGGAATAATGTTGAAAATATAAATCACTTTAAAACATAACTACACATAATGTTGTTGTGTCTCAAAAAATTACACTGATACGCTCAGTATTAAAAATTTAAATAAATAATTAATAAAGAAACCTTCCTTCTTAGTTAGCAAAATTAATTAATAAGCACTTTCGATTTGTAGATTTCACTAAGTCAACAATTGTTTTGGATAACAATAAATCATACCAACAGTTTCCTATTTAGTACCTGCTGGTAAAATGGTATAAATTGGACTGTTTTCCAAGTATAATAAAAAAAAATTATATTAATTAGTTAGAAATATGAGATAAGTAACACTACGTAAAAAGGCTTATTTTAATTCGAAAAGATATTTCAGAACCAGTTCAAACAAGCTGGTCTATAGAAGAATGCCATTAAAAAGATAATTGGAATTAATACGAAAGGTAAAAATCAATATAATATACAACATATGGCGTATACGGTAGGATTACTTAACAATGTATTATATGTATAACAATGTTTATTGCAAAGTTCCTACATATAAGATTGAATTATTTTTTATTTTTAAAATATCTTTTTATGTGTCTTGTAATTTGTAATTAAATTTTAAACATTTTCTATTTCTAATTAAAATCAGACTGGGAAAAAATATTTAATGCTGCATCACTGCTTAAGTATATATATTAACTTTTCTGTTCTTTTATGAATATCATAATTTTCTATGAACAATTATTTTATTCAAAATTTCTTTTTGATTCAAAGCATAATAATTTTATAAATAAATCCTGAATCCTTATAAACAATTAAAAGTTTATATTCTTCTAAAACATTTTATTTGTAGGTCCACCATTTAAAATTTAGTTGTTGTACTTAATAATATAAATAACTTTCTAAACAAGCAATAAAAATATTATTTGATTTAAATATTTATAAAGGAAATTCATTTGTTTGTAGAATTTACAAAATATAAAACGGAAATTTTAATGTTATATGCTGTTTGTATCCATAGATTTTCTATTTTTGATAAAGTTTATGCAATTTTTATGTTTTTGATTCGTATTAGTAAAATTTATACCCGAAACGAAAAACAACCAAATCTCTAATTTGAAATTGCAAAATATCATATAAATTTTCTAAATACTGTGAGCTGTGAGCTCTGAAATTAATAGATTAATGCTGAAGATTACCCTAAAATTGGCCATTAAAATTAATTAATTGCTCTTTTAAAATTCATTTTTCATATTTTCATTTTATCACAAAGTTTTCATAAAATTCTTTTTATTTAAGTATTTAAATATTTAAATTGGTCATAAAAATTTATAGTTTTTAATTTTATCTTTAAATCTACATTAAACTTTATCATTTTTTATTATAAATATTTTAGGTTTCATTAAATTTGAAAAGATACTGACTGAATCATAAATGTTGTAATATAAAATAAAAGATTATATTTTAATTCATTTATAGAAAATTGAAATAAGTTTTTAATTAAATATTAAATAGGAAAATATAAGTTTCGTCAATAGATTTTAATATAATTATAATTAGATAAAAAAGTTTTGTAAACGAAGCATATTTTGAAATTTTTACAACTTTTATAAGATTAAATTATAAATTGAGTTTTTGCTGAAATAATCAAATTACCTCTTTAAATTTATCTGTATAGGTCAAATAGATATTTAACAAAACCAATACAATGTATACTCAACTTGGAAATGTATAATATGTGGCAATAAGTGAGATTTAAGTTAATTCTTAGTCTGACAATTTACAAATTACGATTTTCCTTAATTTACATGAAAGATGAAATGAAATTTTAAATAATTTGCATATAATGGAAGCTCTGAGACTGCTAGAAAGTTATGTAGATAAAAAGACAATCTTATTTACATTAACTTATAGAAACCTGTGGGTATATTTTTTTTTCCGCCGGCATGGAAATACGTTTAAATAACAATAGAATCTACGAATTTTTAAAATGATTTTTGATTGTTACAGCAAATATAATAGAGAATTGATCATATATTGATTGTATTAGGAATCTAAATTACAATTGGTTGTATTCGGAATCTAAATTATATTATTGTTGTTATCAAATTGGCCACTGTTGCAATTATTTATAGTTAAGGGTTTTTGAATTTAAAATTACTTTAATTTATTTATATTTTATAACTTATTATATCCCGAACTTCACTAGAAGCATAATGCCTTAGTAAAATTTGTGACCAAATACGATTATTTGCTAGTTAATGTCGTCCCACAACTTTGTAGTTTTTCTTTGATTTGTATCATCAGATTTATTTTGAAATAGTTTGCAATTTCGTAAATTGTATCATTTTGAATCATTTTTTACTTCGGCTTTTACGAGAATTCTAATCTTTTCCTTCGTACAAAAAATAATTTATTTCATATGAATTTATTACAAAATCTAAGCATTTTTATTAAGTGTTTCTACATAAAAATATCTGAATATTAAAAAGTAGCACGATTTAGACAAGTATACGTTACTTAATCAGCTACAAACGATTAAATCAGTATTTCCTGCTCTTTTACACTGTTCTTTACATCGTAATTTTATTAGCCTTAGAAATTTATAGCATAAATTACAAAATATTGTATTATTAAAAAGATCGCATTATTAATTTAAATTAAAATAATTATTAAATTATATTTCTATAGTTTTTTAAATTTAAATTTTTCAAAAATATTTATTATCTTAATATGTAATTAAATAAAATTTATAAATTTAAAAAATAAATATATAATATGTATCATCATTTGTAATTGATTTATATTAATCAATTAATGCCATTCTATCAGTTTATATCCAAATTATTGAATCCATATTTAAAATATTTCGTTTAATTAAATTCCTATTTAATTATAATTTTTAAAACAATTCGTCTTAATATTTTTTTTTTAAATTTCAGTTTGAAATTTCTCACTGAATTTTCGACTGTGGAGATAAATTTTCTGACTGTGGAGAAGAAGTCAGAAAATTCAATAAACATATAGATATAATTTTTTTTAAATTATATAATATTTTTCCATTCTCAATTACACAATTTATTTGTTAACGTGTACCAAAAAAAAATTGCTATTTTTTTACGATATCCTGACAGAGTCAAATCCGAATTCGTAAAATGAAAATTATCAGGAAATCCGGTTCATTTGGAAATCGATACAGTTTTCATTTTGAATATAAATTTTAAATTAAATATACTAACATTTCAAAAATATTTAAAAATATTTAGTTTACAGCGGAAGGAAAAAAAAGAAGAAAACACCGAATGTTGATTTAAAATCTTTAAAGCTTTAATAAAATGATATGACAAAATTGAAAAGCTTTGCAAGCTGAATTAAAAGAGAAATGAAAATCAGTCAAGTGATAAGTGATTTATACGTAAGGAATTTAAAATAGGATTTTTGTGACCTTTTTTCATTTTTTTTTTTTTTGAAAAAAAACCTATTTTAACGTAATTCGATTATGTTTGGTCGTCAGGAGGTTTTTAAAGATATTTTCTTTTTAAAAAATTTTCCTTCAGAAATATGTGTTTATTTTATAAAAAAAATTTTTTTTTGATAATTTTATTATGTTAAAAGAGAAAATTATTTTATGCCTCATAGAATATTTCAATTTACCTGCTTAATTTAACTGGAAATAATTAATTTTTTATGATAATTTTAGTTTAAAACTTGTAAATAATTGGAGTAATTGTTATGTTAATAATTTTTTAAAGTTTTTCTTTGATACTTTTGGTTAATTTCGTTTTTTTTTTTTAATCTAATTTTATAATTTGTAACATTAATTCTAACAATTTTATGTTAAATAGTACAAAATATAAGATCTTACTAATAATTTCGCAATTATTATAAAACTTCTAAGGGTTACCTTTCCAGTAATACAATTTCCTATAAAAAAGGTCAATCGTTAAATTTAAACCGAATAACTTTCAACATGGCAATTAAGGATTCTTAAAAAATATTAAACCTTTTTTTGTCTGAAATTGAAATATATTTCGTAAATGTTCTTTGAAAAGAAATTTTTGAATAAAGCAGCAAGATTCTCTAAAATGAAAAATTATAAAATCATTTTAATGACCTTTAATCTAACAACCAAAAAAAATTGCAAAAAAAAAAAAATATACCAAGTAAATGAATTAATATTTTCTATATTTCCTTTAAATTTTTATCTAACTTCATCTAAAATGCTTTTAACATTTTGTAACACTGTGGCTTTTATATCAAGATTATGTTCTGAACAGATCCGTTTTTTTTTTGTAGATATTTTCGTTTAAATTTGTATACCTTTTTCTAAGTGTTATAAGTCTGTATATATAATTATGAATTATAAAATTAATTTTACATTAAAAATTAAGTTGTATAAAAATCTTTTCACAAGATTAATATTTCTTTTTTCCAATTTTATCTTTTTTAATAGAATTATATTAGGTTTAATTTTTTTATGTTGATATTGTATACTAAACTAAAAAGATGGTTTAAGAATTGGTTTTAGAATTGTTCACATCTAAAGTTTCTAAAAAATGGCATAAATTATAGATTGTTCTTGGTGAAGAATACCTAAATTTTTATATGTTAAACGTAAATGTAAATGAAAAAGTTAATTTCACATTAATTTATCAGAGATAAATTTTCGAAGATTAGATATGAATTTTCAGTTAACAATCAGTTAACCAGTTAACTAATATACAAAGCATAAAATTAAATACACAGTTATATTAATAATCAGTTAACTAATATACAAAGCATAAAATTAAATACACAGTTATATTAATAACGAGTTCTTATTAAAAGCTATGCGGATTTAGATCTGTAGATCTGAACTAGTCACTACTAGGTAAAAATAATAATTACCTAGTAGTAATCACTACTAGGTAATTATTATTTTTGGACGTAAAAGACGTATTTGTGTATAATTTTACTAGAAAATTTAATTTTTCTATTGAATTTTATTCTTTGTGAGAAACCGCGTGAAAAAATAACTGATTACAAATATGGAAGCCACTATTAAATAAAAGATGAAAAACAATATATTTATTTATAAAAAAAATATGAAAATATTTTTTTAAAAAAATGTGTGTACAATAAATAAAAAAATATGTTTTTCTCCAATAATTTTGTTGAACTTTTGGTTGATAGATTTTTTTTTTGTTGATAACTTTTCAAAGAAAATTTAAATAAATATGCGAAAAAAAAAACATTAAATAAATTCTTTTATGCTATTTCAAATGAAAAGGGAAATTTACATTTTTTTTTAATTTTAACTGAATTTTTTACTTTTGATAAAAAAAAGTTTATATTTTCATTGATTGTAAAACTTTGTAAAAAAAAATTTCAGTAAAATTCTATGAAAATTTTCCTTTTTATTTTTATTTTTTGGATTGTTAATTTTCTAAATTTATATTTCTATGAAGATTTTAAAGAAAATATGTTGAAAAATTTCTCAAATATAAAAAAAAAAACAAGTAGAAAGTACAACATAAACAAACATCAATATTTTTTTTTTTTTCCTTTTATTTTTTTTTCTTTATTTCTGGAAACTGAGATTTCGGTGTTGCCTAAGAATCTCTAAGGATATAAATATTTATTTATTTTAAAAAAAAATATAAGTAAATGTATACCAAGATAGGAGTTTGTTTAAGGAAGGTTTTTAATACGAGACAATATAACCTTTTTATATTTTTATACTTCAATATTTGTGCGTGTGGAAATCAATATTTACGCCTACCAATTTTTATACAGCGGGCAACAATAGGGAATTGTGAATTAATGCTTTTTTCTATTTACGTAATTGTGTTAGTAGAATTTACAAAACAAACAAAAAAAATGTAGAATATTAAAGTAACAATATGTAAATACAAACCAGCATTGAAAAGTTATCTCAAGAGAATGTCCTAGTTTTTTTTCCTTTTTCCTCGTCAGATGGAAATTGTGGAAAAACCATTTCATAAAGTAAATCATAAAGAGAAATGGGAAATATACTTTAAAATTCAAAATTTCTATAAATTTATTTCTAAATATTATAAACGAATGTACAAACAGTCAAAATAAAATTAATATTAACATTTAACATTATTAACCATCAAAGGAAATGTGATAAAATCAAATATAAGCCCTAAATAAGCTCAAAAAGCACATAAAAAATATAAGACTTTGGTAAAATATTTTGTAAAATAAACACTTCAATGAAAATATAATATAGCCAAATTATTTTCTGTATAGTCACCATAATTTTTGTTTGATACGTATGCGAATTTTATTGATTTGTTGAAATCGATCCTAGGATAATTCGACTTGCCTGTTTAATTTGATTTTTCTATCAGTTTGTTGAGATTTTCATTAAAATTTACTTCGATAATTCGATAACCTTGATTAATCGATACCTTTTTAATGTTAAATAAGAAATATCAATTCAAAATACCCGGTTAATTCGATGTCATTCTAGTATAAATTACTGTCGTGAAAACATAAACATAAATGATTCTTAATCTTAATTCGATTAATTATTAAGATCTCTAGCAGGATCGATTTAAAATTTAATATCTTAATTTTTTTTAAATTTAACTTCATTTTTTAACTTGAAATTTAACTAATTGAATAATATTTTCGAATTTGCGGTAATTATTAAATCAAATCTTAGCTTATAAAACAACACTTTATTCGGGAGACGATATTCATTTATTGACACTGTAAAAAAACATGTTACTTTTGCGATACATATACCCATAAATTATTATTAATTTCCTAGAATTTTTAAATAATGTATATAACCAAAAAAATATAATGTATAATGAAATAATATATTATATCCCCGTCAATATTATAGATTCCTGTATTTTTATGAAGCTGAAAGATAAAAATTTCCTTTAATACTAATTTTTAAATATTGATTAGGTATGAGTGTAAAAAAGGGAGGTTAATAATGTATTCAAAAATAAAAATAATGTTTTTTCTTCCTTCTACGATGATAAGAGCAGTTAAGTTACCTAGGGAATTAAGTTTATTTCGGGTTTTTTTTATATTTGTACTTATTTTGGTACCTTTAATAAATACTTTTGGGAAAACTTTTCACATATAACGTACGTGATGATTCTAAAGAACAACTTAATTTTTTCCTAAAAAAAAAAATAAGAAAATTTTAAATTAACATATAAGTGAAATGAGGAAATTAATAAAGTAAATTTTGTTATTATTCTTTGGAAATTATTATAATTAGTTCAAAAATGTGGAAAGAAATTTAAAAATTCAATTCTTAGAGAATAATTTAAACGTATAAATTTTCAGAAAATTATCTTAACATATGAATATGGAAATTTTACTTAAAATTGTGAATATAAATTTCCAATTTTATTGTTATTAAAATTTTATTTACATATTACATACTAGAAAAAAAAAACAAATTTTCTTATTAAAAATTGAATATAAATTATTTGAAAATATTAAAATTTTGTACAAATTTAAAAATGAACGAAATTAAAAATTCAGTATTTTTAGTTTCTTTTATTTAAAAAAAAAAATTCAACAAAATTATCTAATAAATGCTTTTTAATGTTCAAATTTTTTTAATATTTTATTCACTGTCTTTAGGATTTCGAATATGTGCACAATTTAAAATCTTATTTTTACTTCAGTGTAGAATTAAATAGAGAAAAATCTTACTAATTATTATAACAATTTCCGAAACGGATAATACAAAATTTCCCAAAGCAACATTATAGTAATACCTGCATAAGGATCAGCTAAATTGTAACTGAAAGTTAAATTTTCGAAAATTGTTATCGCTGCTCTCTATTTAAATTCGATAAACAAAATGTTTATTGTAATAAATTCAAACAACAAATTTTGTTTATAAATATTTCATTTCGAAAACTTTTGTTAAGCAGCATAAAATACATAGCATCATGTTGCAGTACATTGTTGCTAAAGGCAATCGCGATTTAAATTATGTGAATGTGAAAAGAAACTAGTGTTTTTTTTCGAAACAAATGCTTCTAATACAGTACGAAATAATGTAATTAATTATTTTTTACATATTTTAAAGATATATATATATATATCCTTTTTTAAAAACAAGTAATTTGAGATAATATTAACTTTATTAACTTGTTATTATTGTGTAGAAAAAATTAAATTGCAATTATAAAATATTAACGATATACACGGTTCGAAATTGAAGTTTAATGTTAAAAATGTTCAAAAGAATTTAAACTTTTTCGTCGAATGAATATATCAACTCATTTACATTGGAAAATTCAACTCATTTCGGTAAGAATAAATATGCAAAATGTTAAAATTGAAAAAATAAACTTCAATTTCGAACCGTGTTAGACAGTAAAAATAATTTCTGTTAATCTTAAATAATTTCGGTTAATCTTAAATATGTATCATTTCACCAAGTAGTACAGTATTTAATAATAAACAGTATATTAAACTTTTAAAGATTGTATCAGCTTATTCATAGTTACTATCACAAATTATCCTTTAATATAGTAATAAATTACAACCATTCCTCCTCACTCTAGTATTATAATTCTGCTAGATCATCAAAAGTATTCCAGACCACAGGAAAATATTTTACCAATTGTTTGAATTCGATTTTATTGAACATATTTTTTTTTTATGTATATGTATACACCAATACCTCGCTTTACGGCCTAGATACGTTCCGGGAAAGTTGGCCGCAAAGCGAAAAGCCATATAACGAATCGCAAACAAATATGTATATAAACACTTCTACTTATGAGAATATTAACTTTTATGTGACTATTATATACTGCAGCGACAACGCATTAAAATATGTACATATTTTTTTCTCCATTTGTTTTTTTTTTGGGCCGTATAACGAAACATTTTGGGCCGTAAATCGAAAAATTGCCGCAATTAAAGTAGGCCGTTATAGCGAAAAGCCGTAAAAAGAGCGGCCGTATAGCGAGGTATTGGTGTATAAATAGATTGTCTGTAGAAGATATTTCGTTAACACATCAATTCCCTTGTGTCTCCAACCAATAAATATATAATTTTTTAGACAAAACAAAATATTCGTTTCATATCTTTACTTTAATATTTCTGAAAATTATACAACCGAGACTATTTCACAACTAATATATTTAAGCTTTATATACAAAACAAATATTTCCTATTTACTTGTCTATAAGCCTATTTATCGCTTTTGTGTGAAATTGATACTTATATTTTATTCAGAAGAAGGAAAACCAAAATATCTCCTTAACATATGCTTCTTTCAAACAAAAAAAACCAAGTACCTTAATATAAATATAAAAAGATTTTTCTAGGCTCAATTGTTATCTTAATATTGAAGACTTTTATTATGATGATATTCAAGAAAATTTTATTATTACAATGTATAACTTATATGGTAAAAACCAAAACGCAATTTGGTGAAAACTTTTACTACATATATAAATTTTTAAAAGTTAGAAAAAAATTTAAATAATGTATTAAGAAGATTAAATTTATTTGACATTATAATGACAATTTGAATTACTAGAAGTTTTGTATGGAATCAATAAAGTTTTTGGTAGATGTTTAAATAACTTATTCTATTAAATAATTAAGTTTAAATCTAATTTTGATGTAAAAGTTAAGTGGCAGAAAGTAAAATTTCTAGTTCAATTAAATTAGTATTTATATATAAAATGTTTTTAAATTATACATTAACAAATTTTTTAATTTTTTCCAGTTAAAAACTTTTTAAGTTTGGATACCACAAAATTAAATTTTCTATAATTAATTGTATAAAATGCTTGCCAAAACGAATTAATAATTTACAATAATCGCAATATTACCTTCAAATTAAATGATATACATTAAAATTTTCTAGTACATTTACTAAGTTTTTAATACTAACAAGCAAAAAGCTTTCAGAATATCATAAAATTTTCAATAACTATCAATAAATATAATACGGATATGGCACAGGGTTAAAAAACAAATATTTTGACCTATAAAATTTGTTGTCAACAAATTTGTCATAAAAATGTTTGTTGTTTAAACAATTTGTTAGGTCAATCTGTCTGTCGTTTTTGTAGAGGAGTATTATTTAAATATATTTTGTGCTGTGGTTAAGGCATATTTAAAGTCAAATCATCCACATCTTTTTAGGACTTGTTACTAATTTACATTCGTACATATTGTGTACTTTAGTCTGAAGATTAGTGTTGGAATTCATAAATCAACCGAGACTAGTGTAGGTCTTATTTGAATATTACTGATTATGTGTTCACAAGTATAAAATTGATTATTAAAAAAAATGTCGAAATTATAAATCATTTTTAAAAAATTCAAAATTTAAATTTTTTTCTAAAGTTTTCTTTAGCAATTTTTAAGATTGATTTAAGTTTTGTTAAAAATTAAACTTTTTTCAGCTAAAACTACGATGTTAATAACATGTTATTGTACATTTTTTACTGATACTCGTTAAAAGTTTAGTAAAATGCTATGCATCGGAGGGGAATCGAATCCAGTATTTACCATACCACAGCTTAGTACACTACCGCTAAAGCACAACCGATCTTTTTTAAATAAACAATCGTTTGTATTTTTCCTAATAAATGGAAAATTAAAAGTCAAATTTTTAAATGTAAATTATTGTAAATTTTTCATTAAAGTTTATTTAATTTAAACTTGCTTCTAAAAATTATATTTTATATTCTTTAACACTAAAACTCTGCAAAAATATTAAAATGCTATTTCACGTTCTAGAATCAACTTAATTCTTGCGTAAATATGTATTATTTTTCGTATATATAATTTATAAGTTTTTTTCAGAATGACTGTTTGTTACCATATAACTATTTTATTTACTTTTTTTCTATATAATAGCATGAGATAGTAAATTTCATTCATTTTCTTGTTGATGGTAATTTAAAAATCGCGATGATGTGTTCAACAACAACAACAACAAAAACTTGTGATTTGTAAAGAGACACAAAACTATATAAGACAAAATAATACTATAAATGTTAATAAAGTACCCACCCTTTCTGACCTTGGTTAAACTGCAACCCTGTATAATGAAAAAAAAACTACCTAAAATTTTCCAGTATGTCACTTTCTTCCCCTTGCCAGACACAAAAAAAAAGAAATTTAACAGAGTGGAAATGTGCTGCACCTTTAAGTTTTTCACAACTATAATAATACTACAAAAAAAACACCAAAAGTAAAAAATCGTTTCTTTCATTTTGTTTTTAAAGATAAATAAACATTACTGTAATAACCATTACCAAAGTTTTTGTAGTCTTCATCATCAACAATGGTGGTGATATAAAATGAAGGTGGTTTTTATGTTTATATATGGAATTTGTTTAGAAGGAAATGTGGTGCCTTAAAAAGTATAATATTTTACTATAAGTAAATATTAACATCTTAAAAGTATGCAGTCTTAAAACAGGAAAATTTCCTGAAATTATGTATTTCCTAAAATTTATAAATTTATGGAATTTTTAAACTTTTCAAAATCGAAAACTGACTGTAAAAACTTTAGATCGGAGCAATGGAAATTACTACTTTTTCATTCCCAAGAACAATTCTGATGGCTGCAAAAAAAACCGCGCAGCAGTCCAGTAATTTCATACGTAAGGGATTTTTTCCGTATTATAAACAAATGAACTTTATGCCAATGAGGTTCTAAATATACGTTAAACCATATTAAAAATTAAAGATTAAATTTTGATATCTTCCAGTTTTCCGGAGAATGTTCATTGTACGAAATTGCATTTTCAAACTTAATACAGTTTGTGCCCTCTCATCTTAAAATCTTGAATTATATTTAGCATTTCCAGTTAAATAGTTATATTCTTGATTATCTTTCTAACTACTTACATAAGTCGCGAACACTATATACCGTAGTATATTAAATAACATTTTAAAGCTTACAATTTACTATCCTAAATAAATTTACTATGCTAAATAATAATTTCAAAATTAACACACGGACGGACAGACGAACTAACAAAATTGATAAATAATAGAACTGAAGGAATCTTTATAATAATTATGTTTCACGTGAGACGGACATTGTAATAATAATAAACTGTTAAGTTTACTTATTAACGTGACATGTCCTACTTTGTCAAAAAAGCGCAAAAATTTCAAGTAATATTAAATGTGCTTCAACTTCTTTCTGTTTAGAAAAATTATTTTTTTCTTGACTACAATTATACCACGTAACAATTTTATAAATATTTTTCTTTGCAACAGAGATTGCTACAAGACAAACTACTAATAATTGGAAACTAATCAATGACAACATCACATCAATGTCCGTAAAATGAAATTTTGATGGTCACCAAGATAACGATTCATCATATACGGTTAAAATATAAAAATTATTGTGAAATCACGGTTCTTTTTTGCGCTTTTCCAATATCAAATATATATATGTATATTTTTAATAAATTTTACGTTAGACGCGCATTTATGATTTTCTTTAATTTTCCACAATTTTCCCTTTCAAACAATAACAAAAAATCCATTTTCCAGTTAATAGACATTACTAAACCAAAAATTTTTTTAGTTCTTCTTGACCATTAAAGTTAGCTAGACCGTATAATGAAAACTTAATATTTTTTTCACCAGTTTTTATAATCTAGTTAAATTAGTAATTTTTCAAA
The DNA here is from genome assembly GCA_963932195.1 of Empis livida. NCBI lineage: Eukaryota > Metazoa > Arthropoda > Insecta > Diptera > Empididae > Empis > Empis livida. The sequence goes on from OZ010645.1 coordinate 61,194,623, forward strand.
ATAAAAACGATTCTTTTTTGTTATCCTTATTAAAATCCTTATGATCGTGCCATAATAATAAAATATGTAAACAAAAAATATATCAAAAAAAAATCTTTTTCATATCAACTCATAAAAACATTAATAAAACCGAAGAAAAAAAAACTAAATTTAACATAAAAATTATTGCAAATTAGTGAAAATTATGCTATAAATCCTTGAAAAAGGACATACAAGTTCATATATCATTTAACCAAGAAAATAAAAAAAAAAATTGTAGGGTCATGAAAATTCGTTTTCATGAAAAATGAATTATTGTGAATCAGTCGTGATTAGTTGTTGGTCAGGTGATGTGAATTTTTTTATACTAAGAAATTATAAAAACAACCTAAACGTTTTAATTGTTTTTAATTAAAGAAAATTTAAAAACAAGTACGAACAAAAGAAAAATTATTAAACCTGTCAAATTTAATCTACGCCAATCCTTAAAAAAATGGCTAAAGTAATAACAACAATTAAAGCAATTTTAACACGACTAATATTTAGTGCTCATAGTTTAATTGCTATTTGGCAAGTAACCCAAAATAAAAAGGATCCAATTTTTTGGGCACTTTGTGGACCAATTGGTTTATTAGCAATGGAAGGTGTATTTACGTTAGCCATTAAAAAAACACAAGAATGGCGATGGTAAAGAAAAACATTTTACTTTTTAATAAAAAGAAAATTTTCAAATTTTTTATTTTTTTATTTTTGTGGAAAATGAAAAAAAAAAAGGAAAAACCAAATAAAATAAAAACTTTTTATTTAGTTGATTGTAAAAAGTCAGAAAATTTTTACAGAAAATTCCTTTTGGGTAAGAAAAACAACAAAAATAAATCTGTGTGAAAAAGGACCTTTTGCACTTGTATCGTTCATATTTGAATTAACAAAAAAAAGAAAAAAAAAATCTGTTTCATTTTTTTTTGTTAACAAAGTGATTACAATTTTCTTTTTTACTCCCCCTTTTTAGGTAAATTGTTGGTTTTTTGCCTAAAGCGCGTTAAACCGGAAACAGGAAATTGCGTTTTCGTAAAAAAAAATATACAAACAAACAGAAAATGAATATTATATGATTTTTTTTTATCTTATTTACGAGTTTTTCTTGTGGATTTTTATATTTTGATGTATTGGTAATCGATTTTAAATTAAAAGGACGAAAAAAAAATTGTATACAAAAGTTCAGGTCAATGGTTTATCAAATTTCTTTTTCAATTTATCTAAAGTGAAAATTGAAATAATTTCTCTGATTTCATTAGAATTTATTTGAATGGAAAAAAATAAATTTTTTAGTCTTGTTAATTAAAAAATTTTTATTTTCGTGTTTTTGAAACATTTTCATTAATAATTTTCAATATTTTCATATATTTTTTTTCTTTTTTGATAACAATTATTTTTGAAGAAAACTGATTTAAATGTTTTTAATATTTCATAAAAAAAAAATTTAAGTAAAATACTTTCAAAGAACTATTATTTAACTTGAGAAAACTTAGAAAACATTGAAGTAAAAATTTACATTTGTATTGAAATTATTTTGTATATATGTTGGTTAGTATTCTAGCATTATTGTACGTGTGTGACATCATCTTAAATTATCAATATTCAATTTCATGCCATCGACCTTAATTTATATTTGCTATTTTAATTACAAAATAATGAATTATATTTGATTCGCAGAATCTGATGTTGTCTGTTGTCTTTACCTTTTAATCGTTGAGCTATAATGTGGATTCGTTAAAGTTAATGTAATTAAATGAAAAGAAAATTAAAAGAAGAAAATAGAATGTTTTCTTGTGAAAGAAATTTACTAAACTACTTAGTTCTGATTCTGATCCATTTACGGAAATTGTTTGTATATGTTTGGAACAAAAACTATTAAAACCGATATGAGTAATTTGAAAAATTAATATTAAAAATTAATTAATTTCGAGAATTTCCTCCAATTAAAATTGATTATTTACTTTGATTAATTAGATTATGTGACTTATCGTATATTTAGATAGATGCATAGAGGGCTGGTTAAAGTTGAGGGCTAAAAATTAATTGAAGAAACTCAAGAAATTCCAGAATTTCTTTTGGGAAGCAGGAATCAATATAAATCCATATTCGAGCAAATTCCCTACATTCGTATAGGATGTGGTCAGCGGTCTCGTCTTCATCACCACAAACTCTACAGTTCGCAGCAATCGATATGTCAAATTTCTTATAGTTAATACCACAGTGGCCGGTGAGGAAACCTGTAAAGATTAGAATTTGATTTTGTTGAGTTTCGGAACAAGTCTTGTTTTGTCTTTCAAGAGTTACATAGTACATTTAAAGCATATTTTACCAAAAGACAATTTTCTGTACAAATTTCGAACAACTATTAAAATATAATACATATTATAAAACTTTTATTTTAAACATATATTTTTTTAAATTATCTAATAATAAATCATAAAAATCATATTTTTCTTTACATATTTTTATAAAAAACATATTTAATTAAAAGGAATAGTTTTACTTCTAATTCTGTTAGGTTTTGTCCATCAGTATTTTTATATTTGGGTAGTGTTGTACCAGCTATATGGCTATTAGAATTGGATAAAGTTGAAAAACGTTTAAATATAGCTGGTTATCATGATTTAACACAAAATTTTACTTTAGATTCAAATTTACGTAATTTAAATAGTCTTTTGGGTACACAATTAAATATACCAAAATTTAATGTTGATGCTGAAACATGGACAACATTAATTGAACAATTTTTAATGTTAATATTAATTGTTGGTAGATGGATGCTACCAAAAGGTGATTTAACGAGAGATCAATTAAGTCAACTACTATTGGTATATATTGGTATGACTAAAAACAAATTAACGAACCAAAAGAGAATAATTAGGATTAATATTTTACTGAATATTCTAGGAACTGCTGCTGATATAATTGAATTTTTTGATTCATACAAGGATAAAACTATTGCAAAAGAATCTCTATTAGTTTATTTAACACTTGGTATATGGTCATGGAGTTTATTACAATTTACAATTGTTTTATCAGCAACTAGATCAAGAAAAACTCGTGGTGGTGGTTTCAATAACACAGATGAGTATGAAAAATTATATTTTGTATTTGGGTTGCATAATATTTCATCAAATGATCCTCAAAAATTTTAGTCATAAATTAACTTAAATTTTATGCAACTCCAATTACTACTAGAAAATTTAATTCAAAATTATTTTAAAATTACAGTAGTACAGATTGTTGTGCAAATTGCTGTTGTGGTATTGATGTTTGGGGTATTGCATTAAATGTAATTCTTCAAGATGCACCATTTCTAACATTTCGTCTACTAATTATCGTACACTATAAAATTATTAATTATATGAACGTATTTTTTACATGTAACTATTTATTAATTCCATTTTAGAAATTTAATTAATTTATATTTATATAACAGGTAAAAATTCATTGGTCATTCTTCTACAACTGTATCGTCTGTATGTTGTAAATTCAGAATTTTGGCGTACAAAACAGGACCAAAAACATCCTAAAAATATAAAAGCAAGAAAAAATAATAAAAAAAGATTTGATGAAGAATATGATGACAAAGATATTTACATGATATCGTCAGGAAAATATGATAAAAAAAAATCTAATCGAAGGATGAAAGAGGATAGTGATGATGGTCGTAGAGGAAAATCAAAAAAAGACAAGTAAAAATGGACACTTTCAATAATCTGCAAATAAAAGCTTAAATAAATTTTTTTATATAGGTACAAAAAACGAAATCGTAAGGATACAGGATATTCAACAGCTAGTTCACAAAATCTATACTCAACTAAATTAAAGGAAGAGAAATTAAAACGTAAAAAGGATAAAAAATCTAGACATCAAAAAGATTCTAGTTCGAGCTATGACACTGACATTAAATCATCTAAGCGAAAGTCTACTAAACAAAGTAAAAAGGATGAAGAAAGGTAGAAAATTTTTTGTTAAAACCTAAACAAAAAAAAAAGTTTTATTTATTATTTGTCCAATTAAAGAAGAATTTCTCGAAAAGAACGACATTTTGATGCTGTCCTAGAAGAAGAGTCTGATACTACACAATCATCAAATTCTTCAGCATCTTCAATGAAATATGAAATAGTTCATGAAAAGAAAAAAAAGAAAAAGAAACGTGCAGCTTCATCAACAAGCAGTTCATCTTCATCATCATCTTAAAAGTAAAAAAGAATAATGAAGGGTTTTGGACAATTTTGTGAACGCAAAAAAAAAAAAATATTTGATCAAAGTATTTTTAGATAACAATTTTTTATCTTAAAAAATACTTTTTTTTTGTAATCTGAAATGTTTTTCAGCTGCGAAAGGTTATGACGCGGCAATTGTTGTATAATTCGTTGAAGAAATGAAAATGAAAAACAATTTATAAAAAAAAAATTCTTAAATGAGATTTTTAGAAGGACTGTAGACAGAATTTGAAACGAACTATTCGTAAATCAAATTGTAACTAAGATATCTATTGTGGCTTAATAATTTTATGCCAGGAGTGTCCTTAAAATTTGTATTGTATTTTCGTAATTTTTATATATTTACAATTCGATTGAAAACTACATTTTTTAAATATTAAGAATTAACTTTAAAAAAAAATTTATCAAAAATTGATTAATCGTATTAATTATTTTCATATACATATATTATTATTATTATTATAATTATTATAAAAAACGCTAAATTTGTAAAATAAATCAAATGAAAATTTTATTGCTAAATTTTGTGTTCGCCTTTAAAATTTAGATAAATCAAAGTATGAAAATATTAAAAGAGATTTAATTTGTATAAATAAAGAAGAATTATTTCGTTTTTTCAGCCTTTTCTAATTATCGACAAATCTAACAGATATAACAGTTTTAGCAGGTGTAACAAATGTACGAAGTTAGTGTTCGAAGAGATATAATCTCAAATTTAAGATTTTAAATTTTTCCCACTTATATCTTTAAGTTTTGGTTTTCAATTTGTAGAACAAGAAATATTTTTTTTAATTGAACCATTTATTTTAAAGTGGAGCAACTCCATTTTAGATAATAATCTCAGATAGAACGTAATTTGACCTTGCAATCTGTAAAAGTGGTATAGCCAAAAGTTAGCGGAGAATTTCAAATAATTGAAATAAGTTTTCTGTAGTTTTAAACTCAACACATATAAGTTCACTTTTAATTTCATTTAAAGCAAATTTATTTTTTAGCCAATTTATTTCAATATTTATACTTTCTTGAACACCACATTTTTGTTAAATGAAGTAAATATGTGATTTTTTTTTGTGAGATAATCTACCGGGTTTGTCAATTTTCAATAAATAGGTTTATTTTTAAACAAATAAATTGACGCCATTGACAACATAAAGTATGCTAAAATTGGAAAATTGGGTAGAATTTCTGGTACTTAACTTTTTTAATTTAATTTAATCTTAGAGAAATAAATTTTTTTCAGAGAATATATATTTACAAAGAAACCCCAAGTTACTAACCTTTGATGTATTATGGAATGTGGAATTCTCTCCGTAACATCCAAATCAAAGCACTTAAATAATAAATACTTATTACACATATTTGTTATAACACATAACACTTTGTTTATGATGTCTTATAACACTGTTATAACAATTTAATTAAAACCATAAATTGAAAAAACACACAATTGTGTGTTTTGCGAATGCACTTCTGAATTAGTTTTTGCTATTTACACTTTTTGTATTCACTAACTAATTTTCACTTAGAAACACATAGTTTTCGAAGAAATTATTACCAAGTTTTGTAGATCATTAATTAAATTTAAACTTTATGATAAATTTATTTCGATTTTTAAGATTATTTTAAAAGGAAATTTAATTATTTGGGAGAGAGCAATCAATCTTCTAAATACACAAGTGTAACGCGCGAAATTCGAATGTCAAGTGTCAAGCATCAATCCCTATAAGAAATGTAATAGGCAATTTGTAATTTTTTTTAATACAGTACAGTTTCTATTTGTCAGTTTAATGATTTATTTTTTATCATTTTGAAAGTTAGAGCTTGACTACCTAAATTGAGTTGTAGAAATTGTGAATTTGTCAACAACCTAGACCTAATTAGGTCAATTTTTATACAAAATTTTTAATTTTATGAAAAACTAAAAAAACATAAAATGTTGTTAATGAAAATGCCATCTGGTAGAGATCACGAAAACAAATATAAGGATATCTTTGGAGATAATATCTTTACGAAATATATATTTTTTCTGACAGCATAATTAGAACCAAGAGTTTTTTTACTTTACATTCAGTCTTACCATAACTACGAAAAATGTTATTGTTCCACTTTATTATTTTTTTTTGCCAGTTTTGAGGCCAAAACAAAAAAAGGCTTTAAGTGAAATTTCAGTGTTCTCAAAAGGTTAAAATTCTTCATTTTAAATTCGCGTAAAATTTATCATCACAGCATAGCTGATAATTTATGAATAATTAATGTATTCGAATCTGAAATTCGGACTGCCTGACATTTACAGTGTAGGAATTTGGAATTCGGAGAGCCTGACATTGACATTTCTCTGAAGCTTTATTTAATAACAGCTGAAGCTGACAATTTGATGAAAAATTATCCAGTGACATTTCTTCCTCAAATCTAAAGAAACTGCAAACAAGTTTTTAGTTATTTAGTTGTTAATTATTAAAATTTTTCTTTATAAAATGGAACTAAATATAAATATTAAATTTAATAGATAATAAGAGATAAATACACCACTAACGAAACTAAATAATTAATAATATAAATTTTAGAATTAAAGGTATAACATTTTTTAATTTTTCATTCAAATCAGTACACTCCCATAAAATATATATTATTGAAAAATATTAATGATTTTTCTATTTTTCATTTTCATAGATAACATTAAATTCCAATATCTAATAATGAATTATAAATATTTAAGCTGGTTTTTAGCTATTTTAGCATTTCTAACCCATATATTTGGTGTTATGAATTTAATATATCTTATAATTTCAATAATATTTTTCTTCATTGGGTAAGTTTCATTTTTTACAAATTCAAAATTCCTTTTTTTTAAAAAAAAAACTTTTTAAATTATATTTTAGAATATTTCTTGCTATATATTCATTTGGTGGTGATCCAGATACATGGCGAAATGAAATGGAAATATTTATAAGAACTCCAGATAATCCTCTTGAACCACAAGGTCAAAGATTGGGCTTGAATTTAGGTAAATAAATTTTTACAGACACTTGTTCGTTTGCAAAACAAAGAAAAAAAAGGTTTTTTTTTAAAAAAAAATATTTTATTTACTTGTTTACTAACACAAAATATTTTTTTTTGCACGATAATTAATTTTTTAATCAGAAAACAATTTTATTTCACATTTTAATAACAAAACGAATTTATTTTGCATGTTCTGTTGCTGTTACTTGTGTTTTTCGTGATTCTTGTTTAATTTCAATGTAAATTTTTGGTATGAAAAATATTTATTATTATTTTTACATTTATTTTATCAGAATATTATGTTACATGTAAGACATTCTTCGATATTTTTATAAGATATTAATAAATTCTATATTGAGCATATAGAATTCATAATTTGTGATTAATTGCAAAGTTAAAAATATTTATTTTATCAAAATTAACTAAACAAAGGTCTTTTTTAAGCTGGTTTATAATTGAAATAATAAGACTATGATAAATGTTTTTACATTTTAACACTACTAATATATATTTTCAATTATTTTATTTCGATTTATCAATATTCTTTTAAATTATTTTTAATCAATCACTAAATATTAATCAACCATATCACAGTCAATATATTTTAAACTGATTGTGAAACTTTAGAAAATAAAGGATTCTATAAATTTTTAAAATTAAACTGATTGTGAAAGTTTAGAAAATTTTAGGATTCTATAAATTTTTAAAATTTCTTTTACAAATATGAATATTTAATTGTTAAGACAAATTTAATTAAGATTACTAATTAATAAACTATCAAAAATTAAAGAATGTCTTACGTCTTACACTTTTTAATGAAAATTAATTTATTCTGTAATTAAAGTGAATTTTAAATTATTCGAAATTTCGTTAAGAAAATAAATGTTGAAATGAAAGTTTTTACTAAATTAAATAAATTCGAAATTATAATTCATTTCGAAATTTAATTTATTTTTGGACAATAATATAACAAATTTAATATTTTATCAAAAAAATTATAAAAACTTCAACTTTCTATTTCAACCAACTTAATATTTTTTATTCTTTTAACAATTTGCAAAATTAATAAAATTCCCTTCTTGTTTTACGATTTTATCACTTTTGTTCCTCTCCTTTTTTTTGTTAATAAATTTTGCTTATAGCCGGTGATCAAAAACCAATTGTTTTAATACAACCAAATATTAAAATTCAAACTGAATCCCCGAAACATAAAAAACACAAGCAACAACATCATGGACATACCGAAAGTAGTGGTGGTGGTCATAAAAAAAGTTTTATAGATTCTGGAATTGATTTGTTATTTAAAAAACATGGAAAACATGGAATTAAGGAAGGTTATCATTTGGATACAAAAGATCCAACAATAAAGAAGATCCAACATACAGAAGAACATAAAAAATGGAAACCATTTGAAAATATTAAAATTTATGGCGAAAAATGTAAAAATAAAATTATAAATCAGGATTTATCAAAAGGTAAAACGTTTTTTTTCCTTTAAACTTTTTTCTCATATCTTGTTTTTCTAATAATCTCTTTTTTTCTAATTAATGCACAAACAAAAATGGATAATTTTGTCTTAATTATTTCAAAATATATTATGAATATTCAAATTAATACTTTACTCTTTTTATAGAAAATATTCAAATTGGCGAAGATTGTACAGTTCGTTCAACTAATAGTTCAGATCCATTAACATCAACAACTGAAACATCAACATCAACACAATCATTATATAATACTACACCATACAAATATAGTATAACAATTGAAAGTGATGCACATTTATTAGATGAACATGGTTCGCCAAAGAAAAAATTAAAAGCAATGTTAAGTGGCAATAAAAAAATTGATCAATTATTACATACATTTATTGATTATATTATTCGGGATTTTATTGATTCATGGTTCTGTTCATTGTCTGATAATAAAGAATTTGGTGATTTTCGTGTACGAAATTGTATGGAAGATAGTATTAAAAATATTTGTGCAAGGTTTGATTTATGTTTCTTTTATTTTTATTACTCATAAAACTTTAAAATTCGTAATTCCAATTTAGAATTAAAAATACACATTGGCTGCCATTATTAACTACTAAATGTGTTGAACATATTGCTGCTCATACAAAATTTTATCGCTTAGCTGTGCAAGCAATTAAATTAGAAGATGAACGTTCTAAGACTGAATCAATTACACCAAACCGACGTGGTAAAAAAACACAACATAAAAGAAATAAAAGTGATACCGATTTAAATTGGCATTTCGGTATAAATCATATTTTTTATAATAAGCAATTTTTATTTGAAATATCGTAATAATTTTAGGTGCTTCGACAGCAACACAAAAAAATGTTGCAAATTCGAAATTTTATACTGCTGGTGCACCAGAAGAAAAAGTTCTTACCGATCCCGAAGAGAATTTAATTAATGCATTTTTTAACCAATCTGAACTTTTCAGGGAAGAATGTACTGATGATATTGCACTAGAAAGTAAGTGTTTCACTTCATTTGAATTTATATTAAAATATTTCATTTATTTTTAGACTATTTAACACGTGTAACTGAAACAATTTTATATTTTACAATACCTGAAGAAGATTTTGCCTGTATACCATTAAGAACTTTCTTAAGCACATTATTAGCAAATGTTGTCTTTAAACCATTCTTAAAATTAATTGCAGATCCAGATTTTATTAATCTTCAAGTGGCCAAAATGGTAATTTTTTCAAAAGAATTCTTAAGAAAAAAACAAATGATAAAATTTACAAATTTACAAAAGATACCAAAAGATCCACCACCAGTGGAATATTTCTTAAAAGCATTACGCCAAAGTAAAGATCTGTCAGAGTTGAGAGCATGTCGACAACTAATAACGAAAGAAATGAATGCTGTAAATTAATAAAAATTAATTTGAAATACAAAAGGAAAATTAACGTTTTATTTTTGTTTTTATTTTTACAGAAATATAAAGATTCATCTGCTCATGCAGAAGTTAATAGCCTAAAATATGCCCAAAATTTAATTGATTTACGTATAAATCAATTACAAAATATACATCAAAAATTGAAAGGTGTACCAGATGAATTTGATGCTCATGGCAATAGTAGTACACCATTAACGGCAGCTAAATTACCAATATTAACATTAGATGAATTATTATTTAAAGAATTGGCACGATCATACTTTTTGGATTATTTAAGTGATGTTAATTTACAAAAATATGTGATATTTTATTTAACAGCCGATGGTAAGAATTCATTATTTTTACTTTATGATAATTTTTAATTTTTGAGTATTTACAAATATTAGATGCGAATTAGACAGAAATGTCACGATTAATTTTAGTTGAAGTTAGAACCAATAATCCACCAGATATTATCGATAAACATTTATTTAAATATCAGTCACATGCCAAAAAGTAGATAACTGCATTTTTGAATAAACCAGAAAAAGTAATTTTTTTGTTTTTTTCGTAATTCTCTTTTACGATATTATTGATATTATTATAATGCATTTTTAAAATATATTTTTGATTTCAGTAATAGAAGAAATATTATAAAACTGAGTTTTATAAAGATAATTTTTTTTATATTTTGGTTATTAACTGCAGTTATTGACTTTTTATAAATAATGTTAATTTAATTCTATTTTCATAAAACAAAACTTGGCCAAAAATGCAATTATGTACTTTTTGCCAAATTACTGAGAAATTATTTATAATATTTTAGAATGGAAATCAATGGCCAAACATTCAATTGTTGAATTACAATCACATCGTAGTAAAAGTTCAAAAGAAGAAATTAATTGTAATTTAAAGGACAAAGCTCAAAATATATATCAAGAGGTAATTTTTTTTAAATTATCCTTTCACTTATAACATAAAAAGTCTTTTTTTATTAGTACCTTCAACCATCTTCTCATAATTACTTAACTGTTGACCAAGGCTTAATTGAGGCTCTATCGATAAAATTAAAAAATCCGAATATAGTGCCCGAATCAAATTGGTTTGATTCAATTTGTAAATTTGTTTACGAGAAACTTAAAGTAATATAAATAAAAAAATACTAATTTTAGTAAAACTAAATTATAATTTTTATTTTCCAGAATGAAGAAATTTTTTTAACAAAATTTTATCAAAGTTTATCGTACAAAAAATTACTTTTAGAATTAGAAGTCGATGGAATTAGTCAATATCACCACGAACCATCATTATTTTTAGATAATTTTACTGAATTTTTAGAACATAGTAGTAATATAAGTGGTGGTGGCGGTAGTGATTCGAATTCTGGTGATATTAATTTTGATGAAGATATGTTAGATTTAGTAGTAAATACAAATCAACACCAACAACAAAAACAAACAAATTCAGATTTTGCAAAATCAGAATTAATAACAAAATCACCACCAGATCTACTTGAAGTAATTAATTTTAAACATTCCAGATCACATAGCGATTGTACTGGGGCAAATAAAACAATATTTTGTGATTTAACTGATAGTGATTCAACAACAATATCAGATAATAATTTACAGCAAAATTCCTCAAATGATTTACATGGTGGATTGCAAACAACAGCAACAACAAATGAACGTGCTACAAGTGCTCCAACACAACGTACTAATGCTACTATTGTACCAAAAATATGTTTAGATGGTAGACCAAAATTAACAGCAAAAATAATTAATACCGCAATTTTATGTGATGGGCAATATGCTGTTTATGCTGTACATGTTGTTGTTATAGAAGATAATCAAGAAAAAAGTTGGCATATTTATCGTAGATATTCGAAATTTTATGAATTAAAAAAAATGTTAGTAAAAAAATATCCAAATGTTGCCAAATTACCATTTCCTGCTAAAAAAGCATTTCAAAACACACAACGTTCAGTTTTAGAACATAGAATGGTTTTATTAAATGAATTTTTACGATTTTTATGTGAATGGGCTGAAAATAATGTTGAATTAATGGTGAATTTAAGAGATTTTCTAGAACCAGATACGGATGATAAGAAAATAAATGGCGGAGCTGTTATAAGAACAGTATGTTTTTTGATGTTAAATAAATTATTACCTATTAAAATATTCAGTTGATTTGTATTCACTTTTAGATCGAAACCATCGTTAATCCATTAAAAACTGGAATGAGAACAATTAAAAATATGCCAGATACATTAGTTGGTGGTTTTTCTAGAATTCTTCTTGGTAAAGGACCTCTAAAAGAACAATCTTTTTTAGAAATCAATTTAGAAGTAATACATATTTAATAAAAATTATTAAGTGCGATGAAATATAATTAATTTTTTTTCAGCAATGTGAATATCCAGCATTGAATTCAGCAATTCACTTACTTGATGAGGTTTTTGATTTACAAACTCGTTCGCAATGGTTACGACGTGGTATTATTAATCGTGTGTTAGGTGCCCCTTGGGTTAGTCAAACAGCTAATAAGAAAATTATTCATCATGCAAAATCATTAATTGAATTGGAGAGAATCGATCAAATTTTGACTACACTTTTGTAAGTTTACTTTAGGTTTGAAATAGAAAAAAAATAAATTTTATGCTTACTTTCATTAGGAATAGTCTTTGGCCAGATGGTAAAAGTTTTAGGAAATCACAACCTCGTGAAGATAATACAAAATTACGTACTCGTGTTGCTGCACAAATGTCATTATTTGCTTTATTATTTGATGATTTAAAAAGAGTTGTTGGTTCAGAAACAACTCGTCATGGCCTTTTAAATTTTTTTGAAATGTGGCAACATGAAAAACTTAATTTAAGATTAGCATTAATTCTATTTAATGATGTCCTTACAACAGTATACCGTATAGATAGTATGACAGCTCATGTGACAACAAAATCTAATTAATTTTGTGTTTTTTATGTAATTACATTATAAAATATATTTTTTTAAAAGACTTTGTCAAATAACTTTTTTTAAATTTTTTTTTTAAATATATATAAAAAGAAAGTGAAGACAAATTTAGAAAACTTTTATTCTTAAAGTGTAATAAATTATTTTACCATTTAAGTTAAATTTTTATATTTTTTTTAAAATGTATTTTAGTTAAATTATTTTAAATAAAAAAAAATATAAAAGAAATTCTTAAAAATATTAATTTGATTTTGTAATATTATTAATAATATATTTTGAATTTCAGAAATTTTTCTACGCATTGGATTTTGGTAAATTTAATTTAGTCGTGATAATTTTGAACATTTAATTTTAGATTGCATATTATACACTATTTCATTTTTTCATGGAACAATCTTGTTAAAAAAATTAAAGAATGTGATAAATTATTTAATAAATTCAAATTATTGTGAAAATATTTAAATAAAACAGTGTAAACCGCAAATACATTAATTCCAATTACTCTTAAAAAAAATGTTAAGACTTATTTTTAGTTTTAAAATGACATATTTAATTCAAAACCCATTTATTTCATTTATTAATAAAAGGTATTATGTAACTATATATAATATAGTATGTATAGCTTTGTACTGTTTTTCTAACAAACAATTTGGGCTTGGCGCATATAAAATAGTTTTGTTTATGACCAAAAAAAATGGTGATTAACGAAGAAATATAATTATGTTGAGTCCGACGTCGGAGCATCCAGTGGAACCCTAGTCGAATGTTGAAAGAAATTAATAATTATAATTTGCACGTCAATAATTTTGCAAAAATTACCTTTTGATATTTGACTAAAAAATTTATTTAAGATCAATAGTTGGTATTGAAACCAATCTTCTTCATAAATTGTCAAATCTTTTAATTAATAACTACTTTCCAATTGAAATGCCAATAAAAAAAATACATAAAATTAAATTTTAATTAAAACATAGTATATTTATTTATTAATTCTGCTTGTTTTTTTTTTACAATTTCATTTTATTTAATTTTTAAAGAATCCCACTTAACTTTAAAATTAATCGTAAAATGTTCGTATAATAATTTATAATTCATAATTTTTTTAGTTTTTTTTTTTAGAAATATTTTTTGTCAATAATTTCTTTCTTTTTTTTATAATTAATATCAGAGGGGATACTACATAAAGCATGAAAAAATTAAAGCTAAAAAATAATAACTTAATGTTTATATGATTAAAAAATTTTCTGTTTTAATGTTTTTTTTTAAGAAACTTATTTTTTTTATGTATGTATATATATTTTTTCAATTCTTAAACTTATTTAATAAAAATTTTCTTGTGTTTTTATATGAAAATTTGATAAATTATTTTTTTTTTATTTTCCATTTTTTTTTGTTTATACATTCTAAATTTTTATATAAATCTAAAAATATTATATGTTAAATTATTGTATTTTATATTAAAATTAAGATTTTTTAAATTTTATTTATTTTAAATTAAAATTAATTTATTTCGAGTTGTTCTTAGAGATAGAGACACTAAAAATGATGATTGGGTTTTGGGTTTTTTTTTTTTCAAAATTAATGTTTTTTTGTATGTTTTTCTAAAATTTCTAAAATTTTAAGTGTGCGTGTTTAGACAATTAAATTAATTAATTTAAATACAAAATTTTTTTTTTTAAATTATGGAAATATTATTATGGATGTTAAGCAATTAAATCTGGTTTATTTTATTAATGTATTTAAATTTTAATAATTAATTTTTAGTGGTTTTGTTAAGAATTTATTAAGCAAAATATTTTTTTTCAAATTAAATATTATAAATTACATATTAAAATTAAATTGAAATAATTAATATTTACTTATTTGATTTTAATTTAAATATGTAATTTCTTTCACAAATTGCATGTAAGGTTGATTTAATAGAAAATTACTTAACGGTATTTAAGAAATTTACAATACTTTTTTTATAAAAAAAAACTTAGCTTTTTTAAATATTTATGAAACTACATTAATTAACTTTTACACAATTTTTACCAATTTCATAAAAAAAAAAAGTTATTACATTTTTTTGTATTAAATTTCTTTCCAAAGTTTAAATTCAAATATTATTATGTTTCAAAAATATAAACCAGCACATAATTAGCTTAACTAACATATAATTTTCAATCAATACTAATATTAAAATTTCTTGTCATACTAAATAGAAAAAAAAAACTTAATAATTAATTAAATTTAAAAACTACTTTTATTATTTATTTAATTTTTTTTATTTATTTATAATTAATGATTACACAAATTGTTGTATACTTTTATTTATTTTTAAGTAAAAGATTAAATTTTAACTTAATTTATTACATTAATAATTAAAATATATTAATAAATTTCATATTAAATATATTATTAAAAAAAACTAATTATAATTTATACAAGAAAAAAAAGAAACACTATTTTTAAATATTTGTATCATGAAATATAATATATAAAAAGAAAAATTAAAATTGAAATATGGAGAATGTATTTACAATTGTGCATATATGTAAAAAAACAGATTTTTATATTCTTAAAAATATTTAATAAATTTAAAAAAACAATAAAATAATAAAAAAAAGTTAAGAAAAATATTTATGCTTAATATACAATGCTACGCAAATGAAAATTAATCCAGAAAATTGAAAATACGGTATATAAAATATGTTATTTTGAATTCAATAATGTATAGTACGACCAACCCAATTGAAAGGTACTTAAAAGTTATTTTCCTAAGCATATGATAAGATTATAAACTTATAACATGCTTACGAAAATTAATTCCAATTAATAATTTAATAAATTTATTTTATTTAACAATAATTTTATAAAATTGGAGAAAATTTCATTCATCTTTGAAAATAGTAATTGGAATTGAATTGAATGTTCAAATGACAATGTAAATAACATTGACGTTGATTTTACGTTGGTAGCGCCCTATTCTAAATTCAATAATAATTGATAGTTTTTAATTTTTTTTACATAAATCTAATTTTAAATTGCTTTTTTTTTTAATTTTGGAAAATTATTTTTATTGATATTAAATATAATTTTTTGTTGTTTTTATTATCACTTCCAATTTTTTCTTTATTTTTAAGAAATGCTACAAAAAAAAAACAAGAAAATCAAACTAAAATATTAGTCAAATTAAAACAGCCTCTAAATAATAATTTTAGTTTTTCATTTGAATAATTAAATTTTCTTTGTTTTTCTTAACTTTTATTTGGTCATCTAATATAATTCACAATTTTTAAAGAATAATACTATTTATTTATTTCATTTATTATTTTCATATTTTCGAGACCATTTTTTTTCACTTATTTTAAAGACAATTTTATTTGTTGTCTTAATTTAAAAAAAAAAGAAAGTTTGTTTTTGGAAGAAACTTAAAAAAAACTACTATTTTCTTTACTACTCTTAATTATTATAATATTAAAAATAATTAAAAAATAATATTAAAAATTTCTTTTTTTCTTATAATATTTATCAATTTTCCACATTTCATTTCATTGACCCTTTTCTTTATTATTACCACCGCCACCGCCAACACCAATACCTAATAGATGTTCACCACTCATTAAACCAGCAACAGTAGCACCACCGCCACTAGCACCAGGCTGATGTGCATAATTTCTTATTTGATGTAATGATATTAATTGATTTGGAAATGAATTAGCTGCTGCAGCTGCAGCAGCAGCAGCAGCCGCTGTTGCACTATTTTGATTTACAGAATTTTTTGTTGTTTGAAATTGTATGGCATCATAGAGGTAGGGACGTTGTGACATTGTAACATGATGACCTAAACCATTGATATGTGGTGTCATTGTATTAATTGGTGTAAATGCTGAATTTGTTGTGGTTTTTGTAATACTAGTTGCATCATAATTACCACCATTTACAGCTGCAGCAGCTGCAGCAACAGCAGCTGCAGCAGCAGCTGAACTAACAACAACAGTTTGTGGTGAGCTTTGTTGATTTAAATGCTGTTGTTGTTGTTGTTGAATACCATTTTGTTGTTGCTGCTGTTGTTGTTGCTGTTGTTGTTGAGTAGTTTGACGTAAATCTTCACCTTCTTCATTTGAATTTTGTGAACTACCGCCATTTAACGCTCTCTGTTGTTCTAATAAATTACGATGATGTGTTTGTAATTCAGTTTGTTGTTGTTGTGCTAATGCAAAATCATAACCATTTTGTTGTTGCATTGCTTCCGCTAATGTTGCAGCACTATCTGGACTTACTTTTGGCCAATATGGATGTTCACCATTTGCTGCTGCTGCCATTGCTAAATTACGATTTAAATTTAAGCCTAAACCAGCGGCCAGCGCTGCACCACCATTACCAACACCTTGTAAACCAATTATACCATTATTACCACCAATAATATTACCAGTACCAACAATACCATTATTATTATTATTATTTGATGCATTTCTAGCTTGTTTATCAGCTTTTTCAATATGTTTTTGTACATGCTTTTGTAAATATGTTTCTTGTGTATAACTTTTACCACAAAAATTACAAATATGTGTTTTTAAATGTTTTGATTCTTTATGTTTTGGTATATGTTCCAATAATGCTGTTTCACTTTCAAAACATTTATAACATGAATTACATTTATATGGTTTATCACTTTGATGGCAACGTGAATGTGATTGTAAATTTGATAATTGTGAAAATGCTTTTTGGCATCCAGGATGTCGACATTTATATGGTTTATCTCCAGTATGCGTACGGATGTGTTGTTGTAAATGTGATAATTGGGTAAATTTACGTTGACATATTTCACAACGATATGGTTTTATTCCTAAATGTATTCTGGTATGCTGAGATAGGTAACTTGAGTTTGCAAATGATTTTGTACATTGTGTACATTTATATGGTTTATTTTCACCATTTTGACCATTTCTAGCATGATGACGATTATGTCCTTGAGTTTTTGGGGTGAACAACTGCAAATATATAAAAAAAAAAATAATAGATGATTAATTTCTTTTTTTTGTAACTATATAATTTAGAATAAAATATTTATATATAAAAATAGATTTCGAACAGAGATTTTTAATGGGGCAATAAAATTTATATAATAATTTGTTTTTATTTTTTTGTTCAACACTTTTTATATGATGTTTGTGAATCATATTTTTTATTACGTTTATTATGTTTTGATTACCAATTTTTTTTTCAATTCAAATTGTCTGGTTATTCACCTATAAATGGATCAGTAATTACTTATTTTACTAGTTATTAGACAAAAAAACAGAAACAAAAATAAAATGACATTATTAACATCCCACCACGATTTCAAAAACATATTTCTATTGAAAGTAACTTTATAAACAAGTGCCTTATGCCACACTTTAATAATAATCAAATATTTTTAATATACAACACAAATATATTCAAGACCTTAACATTTCACCTAAATATTCCAAAAAACAAAATTATTTTCGGTTATAAATTGCGTGTTTTTAAAATCCATTAAAACCGCAGTTCTATATGTATATCAAAAAATTCATTCCTAATTCTCTGTCATAAAAATTATTAAATCTATACACGATCTTTTTGCTTCTGAACTCATAAAAATGACGAAAAATGTTCTCAGACCCCAAAAAAAAATATGAAACAAAACTTAAAAAATATGCGCAAACTAGTAACAAAATATAAAAAATTATTGTTCAAGTCAGTAGCTGAGAAAATTATTATTACTGTCTCATTATTATTATTGTTATTATTTACTTAAATTGTCTGCTGTCATCCGAAAAATTCATTTCCCTTTTTCTAGTACACATACTGACCAAATAGTTACACTCTACCGCCTGCTAAACAAGGAGGGGGTGTATGACTATATCTGCGATATTAATCAAAAAAATATATATTTTAAGATCTCTTGTCTAAACTAATGAAAAAAATTTTTTTATATTAATGACAAGGAATTTTTATTATTACATTTCTACTGGCCGATTCTCGTAAACAAAATTGTCGAATTTAAATATGTAATCATAATAATAGTAATACAAAAAAAAAATCACGTTGGCAGCTATTAATATTATTTTTAGCAAATTGTAAGCTGAAAAATTGCAATAGGGCCTTGTATGAAGTACAATTTCAGATTTGCAGTACTAAATAAGATATTTACTAGCTTTCAGAATAGATTATTTTTGTTTGGAATATTTTTCAGTATTTCGTAACTTAATTTGTTTGCATATGTGTGACACCGTAGTATTTTATGAGAGCATAGCGCCTCATTTATATGTGGCAGCAGTAGTTGGTCTAACAAATTATTACCAAAAAATCCTAGGCTGTAGTGGACGTCCACTCCAACTTCCACCCCAAAACTCTCATAACGAACAAGCTAATACGTAAATAAAATAGGTGGCCATACTACATTACACCTACATTTTTGTAGGGGCTAGTCCTGTGGAAATAGAAAGCGTGGAGCCAAACTCTTTATTAGTAGTAAAAGTTATCCCAATCTCTCTATTAAATTATTAAAATATAACTTGAAACTGTTAGGACGACATATGTAGTTTATAACTCAAATACACTTTTTCAAAAATCTTTTGTTTAAAAAATGTGCTGAAAAATACTTAGCTTTTAAGTATTATTACTATTTTTCGCGAATTACAAATTGAAAATCAGCAAGCAAACAATTTTTTATTTGCTAAAAAAATATAAATATAATAGAAAAATCAACATTTTTATTCACTAACCCAAAAATATGATTAAAATAATTAATTTCAACTGAAGGAGGGTGAGGGACGGGATTGAAAAATGATGAATACGAAAAAATTTCCGGGCAACAAAAAAAAAATTTTTTTTTAAAATTCAAAAAAAAATTATTGTACATTATTCTTTGTCAAGGTCGAATTACTTGTTAAAATATTATTCCGCGTAATGACTGACGAATGGCCAGACCACACGAATAATTCTTCATCTCACCTCCCCAAAAGAAATAACTAATATATTAGCGGAGCCTGTTATGCTTCTACAATTACACAGCTGAAAACAATGAATGTTTTTTTATATTATTTTTGGCGCGGTTATTAACTAAGATCTGATCAAAAAAAAAATCTAAAATTGTTTAATGTTGTTACCTGGTGTGAAGATATTGAAATAAAAAAAAACATAGATAAATTTACCTGATCGTTTTATTTAATTTTTTTTTTTAATTTCATCTTAGTGGAATCTTAATTTAGTATTTTTTTATTTTATTTGAAATTGATTTTATTTTTAGGTTACTTGAAAGTGAAAATCTAGAATTCTAGAATAAAATGAATTTAATTAAAACGGGACGAATTGGTTATTGATTTTGTGGTAAAATAAATTGAAATATCATTGTAATTTTTGATGTTTCATGTTGTTTAAATTATTTGTTAAAAAAATTTAAGAAATATTTAAGATTTGTTTTCGATTGTTGAAAATTTAACCATATTTTGATGTCACACTGAAAATATTATGCAATGTTATGGTACATATATTGTCCTGGAATACAATTTCAAATGTCACTTTTAAACTACTTCGTTACTCGGGTCCTTAAGGCAACATATACTGGGATATTTATTGGATAATATGGTAGCAAACCTTATCTATAAATATTTAGAATATTATAATAAGTAAAATAAGCAGTCTTATAAACTGACAACACCTACGCGATAGCAGGTTATACCTAAAAAAAATATGTAATAGTCCATGTAGTCTTAATCAATGACAAGAGGAGACTAGGTGTTTTTTAGTATAATTACATTTACAATTTACCAAAATTCTATAACATTAATTAAATGTCATAAATTGACAATATATTCATTTTGTAAAATAAACTTATAAGACTTAAATCTTAAATAAATTTTTCTGCGTATGTTCCCATATACCAAAAAAATGACTTTGATTTAATTTCTTTCTCCTTGGCATTACACAGCTCGTGAAAAGCCTAGGCCTAAATGGTCAACTAACATTCTCTTGCAATTTGAATCAAATAGTCTCTTCCGAGTTCTAATTAAATCAAACACCATTTTCTACAGAAAAAGAACGGACAGTGAAACACTTATGGTGATTTTTAAAATTCAAAGCAAGTAACCCACCAAGTTACCAGATTGGAAAGAGAAAATTGTCAGACGACAATTGAGCCGTTTATTTTGAAAGTGGCATAAGTCACTTTTCGGTTTTGTGAAAAATTTGAATGTGCGTACCAATATATATTTTATCTATAGAAAAATCTCACTTATTTATACAATAATGGAAATTTCTGCATAGATAAAATAAATAATGGTATTCACATTCAAATGAATACTATCAAAATCTCACAAGCCCTAAAAATGACTTATGCCACTTTCAAAATAAACGGCTCAATTATTGAATTACTACTGAAGATTTTTCGTCAAAATATTAAATAAGAAAATGTCTCAAAAGAATTTGATCATAATCATAACAAATATTTTTTCATAGTGCAGACAAATTTTCTCACAGTGTATATTCTGTTTATACTTGTGTGCTGTAGGACAAATGTTTCGTGTTTCTTATATTTTCGGGACAAAGAAATTCTATTTCGTGCATAATTTAAGAATTTTTGCTTTTTTTTTTGTATGATTTATTGTAGATTTTATGTTGTAGTGTTTTTTTTTATTTCTATCTAAATTAAAAATTCATTTTAAAGATTGAGATTGATTGATTTCGAATTTTTTTTTTAAATTGTGTTTTCAATTTCAAGGTCAATTTTTTTGGTATATTTTTGAATTATTGTATTGTTTTTTGTTCTGTGGTATTTTTACCACGCTTTCGGAATAATTATGCGCAATTTTTTGCTACTCAAAAAAGATTGTTTAATCAAAATCTAGTAGTATGGAAGAACGTTTAGTGTATATTGTAGTTAACACACATTAAATAAATAATAAAAAAAAACATTAATGAGAAAAAAAGAATATATTATAATTTATTAATTAAATTTAAATTTTAGAACAAGAAAAAAATGTGTATCTAAATATGAAATAGAAAAGATGCAGAAAATTTATTTCGATATTTTAGTTATTTTATAGAATGTTTCTCTGCAACATTTAAATTACGAAATTGGCGGGAAAAATTATTATAAAAATAAAAATGGACAGGATAATTGGTTATTTTGGTAGAAATACAAAATTGATTATATTAATAATTGATTATTTTGGTGGAAATACAAAATACTAATCAAAAATGATTTTCTACTTGGTTAAATTTTCTTAAATTTACTTAAGAATTTCTATAAGATTTTTGGTACTTTTTTTTACCAGAAAATTGGAATAGAATGTTTCGAAAATGTTAGTGAAAGGATTAGCCTCGATTTGGGCTGATGGCACCATAGAAGAAGGTGGAAAATAACTAAGCACTGAATAGATTCTATGAGCACATGTTGTAAGTTATTGGCTCCAAATTTTACAGCGAATTGGAAGTATCCTGTCAATAACACTTTAGTTCTAGAAACTTATTCCTCAAACTGAAGTGTAGAATATTGTATCCTTTTTGTTGTCCCAATTTGACGTTATTGTCATATGGAAACAAAGTTGATTATATTATAAGTACCCTAATACCCTTAAAAATCTACGTAAATAGTTTCTCAAACTTCAAATTTGTACTTTTCTTATTGAAAACAGTAGAAAAAAACTATTAAATATAATTTTCATTTCATTTAATATCAATTAAATCAATTTTTCCAATTGACTGAATGAGAAAAACTTACAGAAATCAAAAACTTTGTATAATTTTCTCAAGTTTTTTTTTTCTACTGAAATTTTAATTAAAACATTTTTTATGTTTTAATTGATAACGAAAATAATCAATAAAAAAAAAATTTATGATGCACAACAAAACAAATCGAATATGTACTTATATAAGAATTTTATTTAAAAAAAAGTAATTAATTCTGTTTTGATTAAGTTTTTTTTCTTTAATACTTTCACTGATCATAATTTTTTTTTTTAATAATATTAATTTTTAATTTAATGTTTACTTTTATTTTACTGTTTTATCCAATAAAAAAAATTATGCTTTTTTTACTTAGCTTTTTTTCTTTTAAATTTTTTTAATTAAACGCCGGAAGCATAATTCTCCCATAAAATTCATTATAGCTTAAAGGTAAATTAAAAAAAAATAATAATAATAAAAATTATAGAAAATGAAGAAGCTTACTTTTTCAAATGATTAATTTTTACAAAATAGTATAATTTTTTTCTTAAGAATTTCAATACTTTTGTGGCTGTAAACTAATCCACACCCAACAAATTAAATGATAAAAAAATATTTTCCAAAAAAAAAAAACAATGAGTTGGTAGGAAGAAAAATTTTTCATTTTCAAGAAAAAATTTCAAAAATAAAAATGATTGATGACACTTGAAGGTTTGTTTCCTCCGCCTTGACTTCAAACAAAAAAATTTATGTAGCTTTTAGAAATTTTTAATTTTTTTTTTTCGAGTACAAATTAGTGAAAAATATAGTAAATTTTAAATTTATTTAGAAAAATTTAAATTAAATATGTAAAACAATTTTATTAAAATTTTCAAAATAATTTTTGGTAATTTTTTTTGAAAAATGATTTTACTTTGAATAATTTGAAGTCCATCAGAATCTCTCTCTCTCTTTGGCGCTTCAGCTCGTGAAGAGCCTGGGCCTCCCTTAAAGGGTCCTCTAACATTTTATTGCAATTTGGACCTACTAATTTTATATGGATTCCGAACCATAAATTTCTTTATAGTGAAGAAACTATTAATTGCAACAAGTTAATGGTTTTATTAGTGAGATATTTATTGTTAGCAAATGGTCTTGACCATTAGTATTTTTCACAGTCTTAATTACATTATATTATAATTTTATTACTGGTACTCATTTAAAGCTGAGTAAACTTAGACCAACATCGATGTCTCGGACGGTAGTTGAACCAGTACCTAATGCACGAAGGCTTAGCACAGTACCACTTAAGCCACTGTCGGTCTTCATCAGAACCTCTGTCAGTATAAATTTATGCTCAAATATTCATAATTCCTTTTTTTATATAACTCTCAATTAACCTAGTTTACCAGGTTTTTCCAAATTTAATATTATAAACATTTTGCAGCTCCAAACTAAAACATGCAATTTAAAATATTTTCTAATTTCGTAAAGTAAGCTAGCTGATGAAACAGTTGCTATGCGGCGAATTACAGCAGAAAAAACTTATCTGAAGAAATTATGGTAATTTTGGTAGATTGAAGTGGAAGCCATAACTAATTAAATTTAACGAAATAATCGAATGAAACAATAATCATAGAAGTTTCTACAACGTACAAATAAAATTTCTACAATGAACTGTTTTTAATTTTCATATTCTGGTACACACAATTCCCGCTTTTTGTTACAATTAAAGAAGAAACACCTTAAACTTGGGTATTTGAGTTTTCTCTTTACATACATATATTTATGAAATTATGTTTTCAATGAATTGTCTGTCATTAATGGCGACAAACAGCGGCCGTGTATAAAATATTGTAAAATAATTCGCTTACAATAAATTATTGCCTTGAACTTTAAAGATGAAAAGCAAAATTATTAAATATATTTTTGTTTTAGATGGCAATTAAAAATAAATTATTTATGATGTATCATTTAAGACGAAAAGAATTATTAAAGTTGTTTTTGGGATTTTCGAAAATATCATCTGACAGAATAATTAGATATTATAATTGGAATTAATCGAAGGCATCTCAATAATTCAACTTTAGAGCAATATAAAATGTTATCTAAAATGTTAAATTATCCATTTTTTAGAAATTGACAGCTGTCAAATAATTATCAAGATTGTAACTTCAGCTAATCGAAGAATTAATATAAAATCGGATTTCACATTCTTTTTTAAAAAATTGCTAAGGTTCGAGAATTTAATCGTGGAGCTGTAAATCTGTAAATAGATACATACTACATGCCGCGTGTAGACTAAATACCAAAGCAGAGCAATCTATGGAGTAGAATTCAAAACAGCCATGAAAATAGTTTTCATAATTTAATATGTAATTTTTAGTACCGATCGAACAGCCGGTATGCGTTGAGTGATTTAACCCTTTTAGTACCGACCGTAAAAATTAACATAATGGAAAAAAACCCAATCAAATTTGTGTAGTTTGCATAGAGTTTTGAGAAAAGATTATAATAATTTAGTTTTAGATAAACTGCACATTTATATTTGATCTCAACGGATTGTCGTCGGTATTTTTCATAAGTTTATCTAACAATATATCGTTGTTTAGTACTTTTACAAATCACATTGAATGCCAACTATCGGATAGTCATTTTTCTTTTACACTTATGTAAGTTTTCTAAAATTTAAAATTTCTTAATCTGATTTAATTAAAACTTTTTCACTAAATTACATTAACATAACAAAAAAAGAAAAAATAGCCCTCTGTGATTGGAAGCTACTGGCATTTTTGATCAAAATGAAAAAAAAATATTTTTCCCAATTTTAAGTACATAAAAAATAATATATTTGAAGAAAAAAAAACTCCAAAATGTCTACAAATATAATTTTTTTTTACTATGCAAGTCATTGGGGCATAGAAAAATTATGTATAAAAAAATGTATATATATATTTTTTTCTTGTATATTTTATAATAAATCGTTTTGCCGCATAATTAAAGTACCCAATCCAACAACTTTTTCATAAAACTGGTTTCAAATAAAAAAAAGATTTAAATACAATAAAGTCTAATAAGAAGCACGTATATATAAAAAAAAAGAACCAACTCATTTTCATCTTTGATATAATATCTCAAAAAAAAAAAAATAATAATAAAAAAAACTACTTTTTATTTAACCTGGTGCTGTCCAAAATAAGATTTAAGATTTCAGGTGTCTTTATGGATTATATTTATATACAGATTTTTTTTTTAATATATGTATATATACATAAATATATATATTTTACTTGTAAAATATTGTACACCTGTTTTATATTGGTTTGTACTTGATTAACAACTTGAAACTTGTTGCTGTTGGGATGTTGGACAAAATGTTAAATTAAAATTTACTAGAATTTTAGTGTTGGCTGTTTTTTTTTTAGATTTTCTGCTATAATAAAAAGTTTAAAATTAAAATGTACAAATTTAGTGAGTCAGTAGCTTTTTTTTCAAATTGACCTTTACAAATTCATTTATTACAATTATACTCTTTATAGTAAGAGTTACAAGTAATGAAATTTTATTTAGATATTATTTTTAAAAAAAAAGTTGAATAAAAATATATAACAAAATAAGAAATGAATTTAATGATAATTAAATGCATTAAGAAAATTTTTTTAATGTTTTTTATGATCAAATCACAAAAATATTTTTTAAAATATTTCAAAAAAAAATTGTTATTTAGTGACTCAGAATGTAATTAAAATAATTAGATATTATTCGTGGGTTTTTTGAGATATTTTAATTAAAGAAACAAAATTTACAATTTTCAGAAAATTTTGTAGCAGCAGTATAATTTATTTGGCGGTTTTAACATGCTCCTCGCAAATCACACCTAAAGACCAAGATACTATTTGGGTTATTGGTATCCTTTTGGTTTAAAACAACTTACGTCAACATTCACGATTAAATTATGCCTCTCTAACAATCCTGAAAAATTACATGATGGAGATTTCCAGCACCCTTTCTAACCCTTCAATAGCTACCCCAGAATTCTGTCTGATACTGTTGCGATTTACACTGTTAATGAACTACCGTTGATAGAGATCAATCACAGACTTTTAACTATTTTCCTCAACAAACAATGAGTCTAGAATATCAATCATAAATCGCTTATTATGTCGGTTCACTGAGATTAGTATTAGGTTTGAACATGTCACCAATTGTAATTTTACTGCCGCGCAACGAAATTAAAGTACACTTTTATACTATACCTAGATTCAAAAAGCTTATTAATTCTAATCTATAGATTAACATGATTTAATCCTCATTTTCTGACCAAACAGTGTTCAGTTTAAAAGGTCGTAACCTACGCTTTTTTTAAAATTATTTTCAAACAAATTTCTAATCAAGCATGTAACCAAAAACATTGAGATGATGAATTAATGTTTCACAAAAACCAAAGTCTGTCTTTTTTAATCAAATAAAAAACCAAAAAAATGTTTGGTCAAATAAAGTTTTTTTTGTTAATAGTTTTTAAATAGAAAAACTATTAATTTTAAAATTAATTACTTATAAATATCAAAAAAGTTTTGTTAAGTTGGCAGTTAAGTAATAAATCAAATTTGTCAC
The DNA here is from genome assembly GCA_963932195.1 of Empis livida. Classification (NCBI taxonomy): domain Eukaryota; kingdom Metazoa; phylum Arthropoda; class Insecta; order Diptera; family Empididae; genus Empis; species Empis livida. The sequence continues at coordinate 61,222,008 of OZ010645.1, forward strand.
AGAGTAATAAACTGTTACTTATTTCCTACACAAAAAAAGAAGAAAAACAAATATAATTTCACTTTAATTATGTTTCATTTTTTATGAAGAGACAACAAAAAAAATATAGAATTTTATTTGTTTTAAAATTAATTTATTATAGTTTTTAAAATACAATATCTTTTTTTATTTAAAGAAATTTCTGACGAATTGACAAAAAATAAATAAAAATGTAGATATTTTTTACCAAAAAAAAAAAAAAAAAGAAACACGAGCCATAAAAAATAATTAAATAAATATATAAAAAAAAATTATAGTAAATGAAGATGAAAAATAGAGAATTTCAAAATTTATTTGTAAAACTATCAAACATTAAATTTTTGTTAGCATATTATATTTTTGAGAATAAAAAATGTTTCAGTTAATTTTAGTTTGTCTTGTCGAACTTGTAACAATTAAATTTCAAATTAGATTAAATTAGTAATGACCTTAGAAGGTAAAATATAATACCATCTTACTCATGATTCTACTTCCATTTGCAATTTATTAGCTCTTAAAATCAACTTTATTATTTTCTTCATTTTAACTTCTTCCTAATTGCATGCAGTATGATAAAGTATGATTCAAAGATTGCATCACTCTGGGAAAAATTAAAATAAAGCAGCAAAGATTGCATCAGTCTGGGAAAAATAAAAATAATAGCACCAAGATAAATCAATTTTTTAGATTGGGGCCACAATGACAACTTTTTGGTGGAATACCAGAATGGTAAGCGAAATATATCTTAGAAGATATATATTATACGAAGTAACAGAATATAATAACAATAATCAGATTTAAAAAATCATAAAGATTACGATGGGCTAGTCACGGTATAAGAATGCACAGGAAAACAGATGCAAAAGACAGAGGTAAATATAAGACAGGAAAACAGATGCAAAAGACAGAGGTAAATATAAGTTTAGTTATTTAGAAGAATTGGCTGTAGTCAATACTCATCAATTTATGAATTCACTTAGAAACTGACGACCTACGCAGTACATTTAGTTTGAGTATTCAAAATAGTTTGAGTATTCAAAATAAATTAAATTTATTTTGAATACTCAAACTAATAAATTTTCGGTCTCCGAGTATTCAACTATCAACAATCTCAACAAAATTTGCGTTAAAATAAAAAACCATTTGATGATTTTTTATTAAATTTTTATTGTTCAAATTTTAAATGACCACTTTGTAAAAAATTAATAGTTAAAACTTTATTGAGATAAACTGAAAATAAAAAATTTATTAAAATTTACTTTATATCAATTTACACTCTTAATAATGTCCATTTATCAAAACTTGTAGCAAAATCATTTTTAAAAAAACTATCATAAATTTCAAATATATACAAAAAAAAGTAGTAATTTAATATTTTCAGATAATTTCACTTTTTTTATTTTTATTGTTTAAATCATTAAATAATTTTTACATTTCAATAAAATTAAAGATAAAAGGTAAAAAAAATTTTTACAGGTGAATTTTGAATAAATATAAATAGAAAAAAGGGGGAAAAATGCATCAAACATTATATACTTTAACTATGGACATATAAGTAATACCAAATTTGATTGTAACCACCTTTGTTAACCTTTTCTATAATCGAGATAACACTTCACAAATATAAAAATTTATGTTTCACAAAAATGAAAAAAAAGGGTGATAATAATAATAAGAGAAATTCCAATTATAAAAAAGGGTGTAAGTAGTATTTTGCGATGAAAAGATTTCTGAAAATTGGTAATTAATTATGTTTTCGGTTAAAATCATACGAGTCCTATATTCAATGCATTTGATTTAAGAAACTATGCTAGAAAGTTTTATTCTAATATTTTTCGCTTTATACTTTCCTCAGCATTTTTCAATTCGTGAAATTTTAAAATATTGATTAATTTCTAGTAGTTAGTTCTATTTGAACTATGACGTAATAATTACAGTTTTTCAAATTTAAATCCAAATTCTGCCAAAAAAAATTTATTCAAAATTATGTATATTGTAGACCAAACATCATACCAGTAATTGCCTTTGGTCAAATATAATATGTAATTTTTAATAATCATTTTCCATTATCTTGGACTTATAATTATCATATTTCGTTTTAAATTTTACTTCAATTGGGCCTCTAAAATTTTTAAATTGTAAATTAAATTATGATCTTCTCCTGAACCTGTAATCAGATAAAATACTTTTTTTTCTATCTGAGCAATAAATCTTTTCTCCTAATTATTAATCCCTTAAAAATTAAATATTATCCCTAATTCCCTAACAGGTAACAAAAAAAAACCTTTTCCTTATTTCATACAAAAAAAAAAAACGATTATGAATTTCTTACAAATGACAAACTCAATTACGTAATACAATCAGTCAAAAAAGGATCATTTTCTATATATATATACACCAATACCTCGCTATACGGCCGCTCTTTTTACGGCTTTTCGCTATAACGGCCTACTTTAATTGCGGCAATTTTTCGATTTACGGCCCAAAATGTTTCGTTATACGGCCCAAAAAAAGAACAAATGGAGAAAAAAATATGTACATATTTTAATGCGTTGCCGCTGCAGTATATAATAGTCACATAAAAGTTAATATTCTCGTAAGTAGAAGTGTTTATATACATATTTGTTTGCGATTCGTTATACGGCTTTTCGCTTTGCGGCCAACTTTCCCGGAACGTATCTAGGCCGTAAAGCGAGGTATTGGTGTATATATAAAATAATAATAATAATATAGACATCAAGTTGATCCTTTCAAAATGCATAAAGGATCACTGACAACCACCAAAAAAAATCCATTTTAATCATTTTTTTTTTATAACCAATTCTATATTTCAAATTTAATTCAAAAACCCAAAATGAAAGTACAGCGACGGATCTTATTTCGCTGAACACAATTTGATCTTCAAAATTTACAAAAAAAAAAAAATTATATATTTCCAGTATTTTTTAAATTTAGTTGTAAAAGGTTTATTTTGTAGTAAGACAAATAGTAATATGCTTATTAATTTTATATTGTTGCATTAAAGGAAAGTGTTGCTTTATTGTACAGTTTAATCTTCAACGTATGGTATTAAAACCAAGTAAAAAAATGTGTTTTAATCTGATAACAAATTTTACAATATCGGATCGGGGAACATTTTATATGCACATTTATTATGCTAAATCATAATATGAAAAAATTTCCTAAAATGGAGCAAAAAAAACATCACAAATGACGAATATTCAATGTCTTTCAGGGTAATTCATTTCTGCAAAATGGCAAAAATTTGCAAAGATTTCTCAACACCGCAAGGAGAAGAAGCAATCATTTAGGCAAAATGACAATTATTACAGAAGTAGATTTCTAAACCATGTAAGTTATTATGTTCTCTGACACTCAACTCTTCAAAGGAAACTTAAGATTTAGTAAGAAATCATTGGATTGATTTAAGTAATGGAGTTTATAAATTAGTAAAACGATACTTATTGGACTCTTGCTGATGACTAGCAAAGCTATTGGCATTCCTTCAATAAACAATTTTGATCAAAGAAACGAAATATAAATCCGCCATTTTGAGTCCTTTCACGAAAATTAATGTAAGAACTCAAACTTTAATTTAATGATTTATTACTCCTAAAAGGTTCTCTAAAATTGCCATTCAACGATTTAATTTAAAAGGATCAAAAATTACAGTTCAAAATTTATTATGAAACCCATTAATTTCTCAATAAATTTTTGTTTATTATACAACACACACATTCCTTAAAAATTTGTATATATATATTTTTCTACTTATACCATAACAGTTTGGTTAATCTAGTAAAGAAATTCATTTTCTTTGAATTTATTTTTAAGAGCACCATAAATCTACCAGACAACAAAATACACAAACACAACAGAATAACGAGAAAAAAGAAATACGATTTACAAAGGAAAAATCATCGAAAATATTTTTTTTTACATATAAGATATTTCATGCTTTACGTATCTATAGATATCTTTATATAAAAAAACCGGTTATACATGTTCTGGGCACGAAATTCAAGTCAATTCGAGATAAAAAAAACATGAAAAACGAAAATCCAAAGAAAACCAATAAAAAAAATTGCATCTTAAAAAAATATTTACCCAAAAAATTTGAAGGAAAAGAAATGTTTGAAAAAAAAAAACAAATAATTTAATTTTTTTGGTACCACAGAACAAAATTTATTATTGGATTATTTCGAGATTTTCAGAAATTGGAGAATAACGTCTGTTTTTATTATTTTTCTTCGATTAAGTATTTAATAATTTTGACAACAAATTTTAAACTTTTAAAATCTTGAAAAAGTTACCGAAAAAATTTCAAAATTTTACAAAGGAAATAATGCAGTAGATGCGCTTCCAATCCGAGACATCAATTTTGGTTTTAAGTTTACTGAACTTAAAATGAGTGCCAGTAATAACATTGAAGTAAATTCTAATTCGGGGGGAAATTGAGGCCATCTGATAACAATAATGATTCACGAAGAAAAGCTATTAACTTGTTGCAATTAAAATTTTCACTTTATTGAACCATAATTTAGAAACCATATTATATGTAAAAAAAATCCAACAAAGATAATGCTGCACTTGCGGCCCTATGCTAGCGGAGTGAACAAGGGAGAAAAAAAAATAAAATTGGATCTGCTTTTTCCGGAAAATATGATAAACTAGCGATTAATTAGAAAAACTAGCGAAAACCGAAGTCAATATTAGATTTAATCCTACACGAATGGACGAAATGTAAAAACGATTGAAACGAATTCCAACATTCGCTCCTACGAACGCAGTCCAGAAAACTAATTAAAAATTAAAAATTTTTAAAGTTCTCTTCAGTAAAAGATTTTGTAATAAAAAAAAATTTAAGTTAAATAAATTTCATATTTTCTTTAAATTAAATGCAATAATTACACATCATAAAATTTTCGTTTATGATGTGTAATTATTGCACGATCTGCTTTTATTACCAATATACTTTTATACTATTTACATAATTTATTTATAAAAAAAATTAAAAAATTAATGCTATAAAATCATGAAAAATCAGTGAAAAAGAAAAACCAACTAAAAAAGTAATAGTATGTATTAAAATAGATTTAAAAAAAGATTTTCATTTACCGGTACTTGAATCTAAATTTAAGTATATTTTTGTTTTCTTGTTAAGCGCGTTAATTTTCAAAGCGTTTTAATTTTTTTTTATATAATTTATTTATATATTTTTTTCTTGATTAAATGAATTCATGAATTTATCAGAAATAAATTATAATAAACAGAAATCAAATTTTTAATATTCGTAAGAAGAAAAAAAAATCAAAATTATAATTGGAGAGGTCGCCAAAGGGGCTAAACTTTTTTTTTTAATTTATAAAAATTTGAATTTAATTGATTGGATTTTAATTGAAGTTAAGAACACAATCAATAATTAATTAATGAGATCATAAAAAAAAATTTTATGTTGTAAGTATATTTCGTAACTTTTTTGATTAATCGAAAATTGTGATTGTCGTGGTACAAAATTTTAAGAATTTCGAGATAATTCCATAATTTGAATTGTAAAATTTATTAATTTAAATAAAAATCAATATTATTTTTTGGGAAGCATTGTTCAACAATTCAACAAATCAACAAATTTGACAGGAATATTCAGGAGTTTAGGAAACAGGGTATCTGGGATTTTCTTAATAATTAGAAGGTTTTTCTTAAACTCATTTAATGATTTTCTTTTATACGAAATATAAATTTTTATTACTTTACTTTGTAAAAAAAAATTTATAATTAAGATTTCTAATAAAATCAACGAAAATTACCAAAATTTTATTGTTTGTCCTTTTAAAACAAGTTTGGAAAAAAAATATTTATATTTAAATTTTTTAAATTAATTTTTTTTCTCTTTTTTCGGGATCAAAATATGCAAATTTTTCTTTTCTGAACAATTTATTTATGAAATTAACCCTTTGCAGTTTAACTTTATTTATTTACATAGAAATCGACGAATAAATTCTTGGAAATGGAGCAAGCCTTTCTTTAAAATTTCTAAAATCCTAAAATTAGATTGAATAATGTTGGTGGCTAAGGGGTAATGTGCTATGCTTTGGTGCAGCAGCTATTACATGAACGTACTTAAGTTATGATAATTAATTAAAATAATGATAATATAAAAAATCATTAAAAATCAGAGGACATGTATAATTATAGTTAAGACATTAATGATCATAAAAGTATAGCATCTGTCGAGAGATAAGTTGACTTCGCTACAAATAAGTACCAGTAAAAAAATTATAGTAAAAAGTAATTTTAAGAGTAGGAAACGGTTGAGTGAAATTTGCTAAAACACTAATAAAGCCATTTACTTGTAGTAATTCTCAAAGTATAAGAAAAGTTATTGTTCGGAATGAATCTATAAAAAATTAGTAAATTCAGATTACAATCAAACTTGAAGTACAGACATTTCTGCACTGAGTTCTTATAATTCCACGGTAATGAAGAGGGATTAGAGAGGATGATAAATAAAATTTGAGATGATTCGAATTAAAAGTTATTTTCAGGGACCGATTTGAAAAACACTCCATTCAAAAAATTTCAATTAAGAATTCGGTTGTAGAATTTCCATTTATAATTTACAAATTACTGAAAAATGTAAGGGGTTAAAATTTTATAATTTAATTTAATATAAAATTCATAATTCCAATTTAGATTTGCAATTAAATAGCCAAAGAATAATATTAAAAACTTAGATATATTATTATTTTTTTGGAAGGCGTTTATTATTATAATTAAGCCAAAAAATTAACAAAATGATAATTAATAATAAAAAAATAATATATTTTTATTTTATTTTTCAAAATTCCTCAAAACAGCAATAAGTTACATAAAAACAGAAAAGCTAATTTGATAGAAAAAAATTATTTTTAGAAAAAATGTAAAGAATTCGAATATTATTACCTAAAAACCCCGAGAAAAATTTAATTTTTTCAGACACGCAATTTGACTTTGAAAGGATCGTCATTTAAGGGATTATAATTTTTATTTAAATTAAAATGAATTCTTTTGGAATAAAATTTTTCAATTTCGTATCTATACATATTATTATATAGTAATATAATTATCAATTTTCCTTTTCGTTAATGAAATATATTATAATAAAAAGTTCTAAATGCCATTAAAGGTTTACGAATCTCCTCTTTGCTTAGACCATAAAAAACAAATTCGATATTCGATATAAAATGATATAAATTAGTAATATTACTGCCTGTCTCACTTGCTAAAAGTCCAATTAACGTTATAAAAGCTTGAGAATTTAATTAAATAATTTAATTTATTAAGTAATTGAAATATTTTATTGGTTTTAATTAACGAGTTTTTATGACTCTTTGCTTTTTGATCACAAAATTGCGTAAATTTTAAATTCAGATTCCTTATTTTGGATCTTGAGAGAATATTGTTTTTATTAGAAACGAGCATAAACCGTGGAATTTCAAAAATTTGACGTTTTTAAAAATATTACTATATATATTTTTAACCAAAGATGCTTTCAAAATTTTGAACTTATAGAGAAGGTCTGGTTGCATCAGCTTAGACTTAGAGGGTTCGAGAAAGCGAAACTTTCATGTTCAGCTACGAAAACATAATGAAACTTAATATTGCCTATTTTTCTATCAGCCATTCTGTGACAACCTCAATTTCAACCAATCCTAACGTTAAACTTATATGTTTTGGTGTGTTTAACAAATCGAAGCCCTTAATTAATACATAGAGTCCACATTTGAGATGTCAGTCACACTATTCACCAAGTTACTTTAATATCAAAATAGATTAAGTGTAATATCAAAATAGAAAAAGATGAAATGTAAATATGTCGTTGTCGAAACATAGAAGTTTGTAAACGTGTGAGTTCAGAAATTTCTACTCACATTTTATTTTTTCACCAACAATTTTTTGTAATTTGAAATACGATTAAAATCAGCATGAAAATTATTTTTTTTTTCGCAAGAAATAGTGAGTAGTTTGACATTACTTCTCATATTGTTATAATCCAAAAAATAGTTAAGAGAATTTCTCAGAAACTCACATGCTACGACAATGTGTTCTCAAGATATACAGTACTACATGACACACAACTAAATTTTTTCTTGTTAATTTGGGTCTATTGAATATATTAATGAAATCCTAATGAATTTGTGTCAAATTTACAGTCTACTATTTGGCTCTTTTCAAATGACTCAAAAAAACCAAATTAAATCCATAAAATTTCAATAAATTTCTATTAGTTACCTAATATTTTACATAAAAAAAACATATAAAACTTTTTTTTATTTAATAAATATTTTTTTATGAATTACAAAATTTACCAAAGATTTGAATTTTTTTTTTTACACTCGCAAAACAATCTTAAAATAGAAAGATACAATCATTTTTTTTTTTTTTACGACAACAAAAAGCCTACATTGAAAGTTCAAAGCTCTTATAAAAAGTTATGTCTCTGCCGCAGTTTTTTTTCCCTATTTCAATTTTCTATCATTTTTTATTATTGTTTTGTTGATTAGTGTGCATTTGTGTGTAGAGGAAATGAAGGGCTTTTTTTTGGTTTGTTAGTAGTGCGAAAATTGTTGTTGGAGGGCATTTACAAGGTCGAATGTTTTGTTTTTTTTTCAAAGAAATGTGATAAAAAAATATATGAAGTTTTTGTATCTACACGCCGCGGAATTTGATTTATAGATTATGTTAAAAAATAATAATAAAGTCTATTTAGCTTTTGTAGAAATTTAATTTATGTTAGGCCTAACAACAACAACAACAACAAAAATATAGCAAAAAAAAATATTTTTAATTAAATATAAAAAATTGAAAGTAAAATTTTTGTAAAATTATTCTGGTTTGAGATACATAGTTTTTATTTATGAATTAGATATTAAATTATATTAAATTAACGAAAGAGTTGATTAAAAATGAGCTATAAGGTGAATAGAGTTAATGAATTTTTATAAATGGAACACTTTGTTAAAATAGTAAGTAATAACAGAGTAAATGACATTTCTAATTCTGAATGAGAAGGAATAAGGTTAAAGTCTGTTAACATGATTAGCAAAATATTCTGTAACACAGTAATGTCTAAGTAAAGCAAATGGTTGAAGAAATATTGATCTTTCTGATAATGTTTCCTAAAATTTATATTCCGTATTTAATTCCATTTTTAGCAATTTTTCACAGACAAACTCTCCATTATACATGTAGCTCCAAAAATATTTCTTATTCAATTATTTTTCTTTCGTGTCATTTATTTTGAGATTTTGCTACCTACTGTAAAATTTGCTATCTATTTTAAGATTTTGCTATCTGTTCGACTTTATTATTTAATTAACTTAGTTTTCTAAATCCGTTAAGCTTTCCGGAGTTCGTAATGAGAATTACATAACAATCAAGTTCAAATTTTCGCTGTAAGAAACTGAAATGGATTTAGAATCAAAAATCAAAGCTAGACTTGGAAGATTAAAATTTTATAAATGTAGTTTAACGCCGGTAAATATTTACCAAAAATTATGTATAAACGAAGACAAATCGTACACAAGACCACAATGAACAGAATTAAAATTGTGATAAAATGAAATTTCTCGCTAGTTGGCGCCATAGCTTAATAATAGTTAATATATTTGGCTAATTTTGCTTACTAAAAAAGTTTTTTTCATAAAATCTTTTAATTGTTTAAAGAACAGAATTTCCAAAAAAAAAAACACCCCAGTCTATACCAAAAATCTGATAAATATGACACTACTATACTGTAGTCATGCTGCACCTATTAATTTTTTTTTGTCTTTAAAATATTTAATTACATTCTGTTCATTTCAATTAAGTAATTTTCATTATTTATCATTAAAAAAATTAAGATATTTATTAAAATTTACTATCAAAAAAAATAATTATTATTTAATTATAATATTTGTTTAAATATTTATTAAAAAAATTATTAAAGCGTTTTAATTTGAAAAAAAAAACTGTGATTTGACCTAAATTATTATTGGTCATAAAAATTCATTTGACACGAGATCAAGTCAAATGGAAAAATAATTATACTACTTTTTTTTTCAATAAAATCTATTCTAAAAAAAAAATGTTTATTACAATTTTGGGTTTTTTTGCTGTTCGACAAGTTTTCTGTAGTAGTGAATATTTCAATAATTATTTATAATTAAAGTTGATAATTTATTGGGAAGTTTTTTATGGTAAAAAAATATTGAAAAATAAAATTAAGGATTCAAAAATAATTCATAAAAAATTTGATTTTAAGAATAAACATATTTGAAATGTGTAGCGTTATCAATTAAGTATGATTTCTCTTATCGCTATGACTGTAGTCTGTTTTACTGACATAAATGAAGGATACTATTGAAAGATGAAGAAGTTAAGGATATCTTACATTATTTATAGAAATTTGTTAACAGACTGAATATTAGCACCCATTTTTATTTATACACGAAAAAACCCCTTAATCTGTCAAAATTATACTGGCAGGTAGATTAATTTTCAGGTTTACCAAAACCGGACCGTTTTTTCGCAGCTGCAGCGAAAAGTTCGTGCGAATATTTTACTGTTATCAGTCAAAAAAGTATGATCATTGATGTAATTTACTGCCACGGTACACGATTTAAGTCGAGCCCCAAACTGGTTGAATACTTCGAAGCGGCTGCGACACGAACTATTCAAAAATTTATGTACATGGCTGCTTATAGAAGTGACGAATTTCGCGAAATTTTCGAGCATTTATGCACACGATGTATTTGATTTGTGTCGACATGATTTATTTGCGTGAATTTATGAATTAAACATTTAATTTAATATTTTTTCTAATTATGAAATTCAAAAACATGGAAAAAATAATTTCAACTCCATTTTTGTATTACAGCTTCAGTACATTTCCTGTTTCAAAATGTTTTTTGATAATATCAAATTATTTTCAATGTGAATAAATTTGCCAATGTGTTTATATTTAGCTTCTAATAATTCGCTTAAAAAAAACCACTGTTTGGGTTTGGGGTAGTCCTTTTTGCTTGGTTACACTCTAATAATTAAAATTCTAATTGTCAAAACTCATAAAAATCCGTAAATTGTAAATTAATTTTACATACTTCCTCTTCCTTTTAAAATGCTTGTAACTCTAATTTAAATTAAAATATAGTTTATGATATTTATGACTTGTAATTAAAATTAAAAAGTATAACATATTTTTTATTACTTAATTTTGAGCAAACTCTGTCATCACAACATTATTTAAACTTTAACATGAATTAATTTCAACATCTAAAAGGAAAAAAAAATATATAAAAATTCTTATATAAAAATCACTTATTTAAAAAAAAACATAGCAAAAAATATTAAAATCCACGCTCTGTTAAATAAAACGGTAATAATAATAATTAAAGATTGTTTTTTTTATATTAGTCTATATAGAATAACTAAAAAAAAATAATTTCCTCGTGGGTTTTCCATGCACTAATCAAGACAAAAAAAATACAACAACATAAATTGTATACTTCTGTCCGTCTGGGTTTTAAGAAAATTAAATAAAACAAGAAAATTAATATGTAAACATGCGTGTTTTTTAATATGTTACTAAATGTTGCACATGTTTTCATTAAAAACATATTCCCCTTACATTATTTTGTTGTTAGCTGCATTTGGTATTGTCATGTAAACAATCTTGGAAAATCTATAAAATTCATTTTTGTCTGAAATTTTGGAAAACTAAACAAAAAAAAATTCGATGAACCAAAAATTGAACCGACCTTTAAAACGTGTGGTTGAGTGCTTGCTATAAAAACATGTCATTCAGAAATATTTTTCAAAAAAAATTTACAAATTATCAACAAATCATTTTAAAAAAAAACATTTTTTTTATTTAATTTTAGAAAAAAAATATGTTCGCACATATTTTTAATATCATTTTCTATCAAATAAAATTAAATTTCTAAAAATATGAATGACATGCACATCTCATCATCATTAAATTCCAAGCATATACAATATATACAAAAAATTTATACAACCACATACACAAACATTAAATAATTATATGAAACTTCTATCTTCCCCCTATAAAAAAATTATTCTTTAGTGTCATCCAAAAAAAAAAGTTATGCTAAAGAAAATTATCATTGCCAGAAATTGAAACTCGAAATTTTATTTTATTATATACACAAAAAAAAAAAATAATTATGTACACAGACTTCGTACATATATTGGAAATTATAGTATGTATAGTATAAGGGGCCAAGGTTATAATTTCCGTTCTGATAAAAAGGATAGACATTTTTCATAAAAACTTGATTGTAATGGACTGAAGTGGTTCCCCGAAGAAAATAATGGAACAACACGTCTTATTCATCGTTCAGTCGCCAAAAATACGTGCTCAAATTTAGACATATGTACTCTTAACCTCGGAAAATTTAAATGGGAGATACTTTAGAAAAATAGATTGTTCTGCCATTCTAACACAATCAGCAACACACATGCTGGCAAACGCAGACCTCTAATTCAATCACATGAAAAGAAGAAATTACAGGTAAATCTTAGGTAGTGGCTAGGTAACATTATAGGAGCTTTTTATAAAATTCAGAATCTCCTAGAGAAAGTAAAATTTGAATTACAAAATTTTCCGTTAGGAAGAATATTGTGGTACTGACTCAATTATTTTGACGATTTCTTACCCAAAGAAATCGTCAAAATAATAAATTGACATTAATTTTTAACGAAAGGACAACCGAAAAATGTTAACGATTGAAACTTTCGCAATAGACGAAGCAGTCATCTATCAATGAATACTACATGGAATGTGAATTATTAAGCATTTTATCGCCTCTTTCTACATTATTTTCAAACCCCTTAGAGGCATAGGGACTCAGTGGAGAATCATCTATACTTGAAGTTTCTCAACGTTTTTATTGCAATTATGACCAACGAATACTACTTTTATTTTATTATTGGTACTCAGTTAAATCTGCGTAAACTTAGATCCACTTCGATACCTCGGAATATAAGTAAACCCTTCTTTTTATATAAAATTATATTATTTCACCGACAGTGATTTAACGGTAGGCTAGATATTTTCGCAAATTATGAACATATTTTCCTCAATTCACAATTCTTGAATTTCATTTGGAAACTAAACATATTTTATTAACATAATCTACCCGTTAATATAACATTACTTAACGTTCAATTTCAATTCTTTACATACATGCATGCAATCTAAAATTCCATATGTATCTTATTTTAATATCAATTTAATATATCTTCATTTCAAATGTATTTTATTTCTTTATATCAAAAATATTCTGTATAATAATAATAATTTTTTTTTCTTGCTTTCTTATATTTATTACAATCAAATTGATTTATGCTTGTCGAGCAATGCTCACACATAAACAAATTTTTTTATTTAAAAAAAATTATTTTATGCGCCAACAACAACTTACAAATCGCGTAATACCAGAACATTAGAGAGCGTAAAGGAAAAAAAAGATACAAAAAGAGGCAAACAAGCACGATACATTCAAATAGATACGTAGACTAAATGGCGATAAAAAAAAAAAATTTTAGTATTAAAGTAACAAAGCACAACATGAACAAAAAAAAACTTACAATTATTTTCAAACAATTTTTTTTTGTATTTCACAAAAATTTGTATTTAAAGATTTTTTTTTCATAAACTTTTTGTATTTAAGCGATAAACTTTTGAATGGCAAGCTCATGGCTGGACAAAAAAATATTTTATGTTTTTTTTTTTTACAATTTTGATATAATATTTTAGAGATTCTTATATAAAGTTTGTTTTAATGTTGAAATGAGAAAGAGATAAGAAATTAATATTTTTAGTCAATTTAATTTAGCAGAATTTAATGGAATTTTCAATTCAGCTGTGTTATCATTCTTCCTGTCAGTTTTATAAGCATTTTTGTACTCATTTTATTTAAAAAACAAAAAAATTACATTAAATTAAATTAAATTACAATTTTTCTTAGTATTCTCAATTAGTGACAAATGGTAAAAAAATTGTCTTAGATACATTTCTTAGGTACAATAGATTCTTTCCCGTCATTTGATTATTGTGATTTTTCCACAATTTATTTGTGGCGGTAAAATAAATAAGATATTTTGTTATATCAAGGTAATTTTATTATATAGATTTATATCAGCACCGACCCAACTAATCCCAAAAAGTTAGGCTGTTAATAAACTTCCAGATTGCTCTAAGAGAGAGCTTAATGGAATATCCTCTGGTTTTAAGAATCCTTGTCCAAAGATCATCTACCTACTAATACACAGACGTTTACAATCGCGGAGGATGTGCATGGCTGTCTCATTGTGCTCGTCAAAAAGAAAGCCAGTTAAGAGGTGGATTACTCTCATATTGAAATTTAATAAGTATCTCAGAAATATAATAACTGTAGTTAAGTCTAGAACGAGCCAGTTTTATTTAAGTCACTAATTTAAAATATAAATCCTCAAATATCTTGTGCTTTTTAAGGTAAAATGCTAAAACTTCGTATTGCAGCTGTTTTATGAATGTGTACTCAAATTGGAAACTAAGCACTAAACAACTTAAAGTTTTATATTGTAAATTCTGCGTTCCCGGATTTGAAAGATTATTTTCCCGGAAAATTGCAATAGGTAATATTTTCAAAGTTTAATATTAATGCGTGCATTCAGACTGACTGTTAAAATCATAAACAAACTTACCCCAAAATTTGTTACAAATTGAACTAAGTAGTAATTTTTTTTGGCAACCTAAAAGGCTTTTCATTATGTGAAAAATGTGTTTTATATTTTTACATATAAAATTGAAGCTAAAATATATCTAGGCTAGGGTTTCAAAAAGTTCAATCTTATCGGCTGATTAGAAACAATAAATAAGAAGAACATAATTTTTTATTTTTTAGGTTGTTCATTCTTGAGGAATTGTTATAAGAAATTTCGAACTCATGGGTCAATTTAGTTTACTAGAAGATTGATAAGAAAAATACACGAAATATTAATTAAAATTGTTGGAGAAAATATGAAAAAATTAACATAAAAAGAAAATTTAACAAAAAATGCAAAATTTTCATTATTTTTTTTTGTAAATTTAATATTTAAACAACCTAATTTTTTTTATGCCTTTTACTACAATTTTTTGTCTCACACACGTGTAAAAATTTATTAGAGTATGAAAAATATTTTTAAGACTTGTATCTAAATTAATTAGGCAAAACTTTTTATGCTTTTTAAATTTTTGGCCTTGAACTTTATATGCTAATTTTTCTATTTATTACATTTTATTTGTAATATTTTGTAAATTTTTAGTTATTTTAAAATTAAATTAAATTTTCTTGTTTGTAAATTATTAATAATTTACCTTAACAAGTTTTGCAAAATAATTTTTATCTCATAAAATATGTAAGTACATAAGAATATTTTCAATCAAATTTAATTGCCTAACCTTAAATTATTTAATTTAATATAAAATTTATTTATAGAAGTGATTTAGTGAATTTAAAGTCTTTCAAAAAAACTCAAGACTGTATTTAAGATAATTTAGATAATTTGAAATAAATTTAGGTAAGTCAAATACGAGGTGACATTTTACATTTAATAATTTATTTAAATCAGAACATAATATCAATGACACTTAGGTATGAAAGCTTATGATACTTTCAAGGATATTGTAAAATTGCCATTTAAAATTTATAATGTTTTATGGAAATTAGCAGGTCATTCAACTGACAGAAACATCATTTAACGAATACTAAATTAATCATGTCATTTGAGAGCAATCACAATTCTACAGAATGTAAATTAGACCTCTTTTTATCTACTATACACAAACAGTAAATATTTTTCTTCCTGCTTTACAAATTTCCGTTTACTATATGTCGAAGTAAATGTGACACTAATGAAAACGCGATTGTTTACATCACGATTGTCAGAATAATTGAAATTTTGAAAATATTAATAGCAAGCAAATTTAAATTCCCAATGTAAGGACTACAAAATAAATAAATATTTGAAATATTATCATTACTAAAAAGAATTATTTATGTTTACCAAGAACTTGGATCTCGCCTAGTTTCAAACAATTTTTATCGACAAAATTTATTACCTTTCTAAAAGATAATCAAAAACTATATTTTTTAAGTAAACTACGCTGTAAAATTAACCTAAATTTTTAAGTAACTAACTAACGATAGTTCATTATTTTTTTTTCTGTAATCAATTATATAATTTAAAATTTACTGACATAATCTTTTTAATAAATAATTTCTGTTCTAAATATAAATTTCCTAGATAACTCATATCTTCAAAAAAATAATAATAATTAAATTATGCTTGCAAAATTTATATTACTTTTCAGATCATAACAATTTATTTTCTTTGGATTCATTTACAAAAAATGTTTAAAAATTTAATAATTGAAGAGTTTAGGGTATGAAGGTATTAAGTGACATTTTCATCTAAATCACATTTAAAGCCTTCAGTTTGTTACAAAAAAGTCAAGTTTGCTTAGTTTCAAGAACTGAAACTATGCAAACTTATGAAGTTGTTTGATTCGAAGATTTTGTTAGAAGCATTTGGCGTTAACTAACAAATTTTGAAAATCAGAGATATTAGATAGTTTATATTTTGACGTAGTGACGTTTAATTAGCCCCGCTCGATCTAGACTTTATTTCTGTTTCTATGATTATTACTGTATTCCCTCGACAATAAGGCCCAGTCTTTGTAAACGAACAGAGGGATGGTATCAAACTTTGACAAAAGTAAGCATTGTGTAATTCATAAAAAGTTTAATAAAGCGAACCATTTTGTTGTCATTCTTTCCACCCAGTCTGTCTATTTGAAATTCCTTGATAAAATCTATAGATAAAATCTATAAAAAAAAAACTCCATTACAAGGACTGGGCCTTATTGTCGAGGGAAGATGGTAGCCTGTTATAACTATAGTTATTCTGACGTATATCACTATAGTTTTGCATAAACATAAATATTTTAGTAAATATCTCATTTTACGCAAATGTCACTTAACACCTTTATCCTCTCTGAACTCGTTAATTATTAAATTATTTACAACATTCTTTTTGTTTACTAATTTTTTAAAATATATAATCGACAGATTAAATTCTTTAATCGAAGTTAAATTTACGAATAAATTAATAATTAATACGTATATTTCGATTTTTTTTCTTATTAATATTTTAATTTTAAAAGTTTACCTTGACAAATTCAATTATACATCATCAACAACACCAAATACAATCTACATAAATATTTAAATTTAAAAAGATTATTATATGTAATTAGCTACTGAAAAATACCGATGATATCAACTTTGTTTATAGTACATATTTATAATAATTTTTAACAAACATTAATTTTTTTTTTATATCACAAGGTGGTAATTTTATAAATACATAAAATACAATGTTGCATTATAGACAAAGTAAAAGGAGCAGAAACATAAAAGAAAAGTATACAATTTTGTGATGATTGGCCAATGTAAAAAATAAAAAACAAATTGCATAAATTTATTTAGTCCAGGAACTGACATCAGATAATTGTGGGTACTAAAAAAAAAAACAAAAAACAAATTATAGTGAACAGAAAAAAAAGAAAATATTCAAAGAGAAATTAAAAATTATTTTCAAAAACAAGGAAAATTTAATTGCATTTGTGTCAACTTGTTGCACATTATTTTCTGTTGGGTTTTGCTTATATTTATATACACTTTTTTTTTGGAAGCACTCATTTAGCACAATAAATTGCACATCAAAGGACAAAAAAACACTCAGCATGATGATGATATTCACAATTTAATTTAAAATTTAGTTTAATGAAATGTGTTAAATTAATATGAGAAAATTGATCATTATTTAAACATAATGATATTAAAAATAAATGTTTAATTATAAAATAAACGACAAAATTATGTTTTTTTTAAAAAATTTTTAGGTAAAATTTATTTTAATGTGATTCATAAATTATTTAACAATTTATAAAAATAAATTGTGATTGGTATAATTTGTGGAACAATAATAAATTGTATTAATAATTTAAGCATATTTTTGAAAATAACATTTGAAATTGAATGTAAAATTTGACCAAATTTAAAATTTACAAATTAGTATTTAAACTTAAAACCAATCATATTCTTATGATTATGTTTACGAAAAGCTAATAAAAGAGCACTATGTACAGTATGTATTATGAAAATTTATGATTTTTTTTTTAAAATCAACATGATATTTAAGCTTTATTCAAATTCTAATTAAACATAAATGAAGTTAAACTCGATTTCAAAGATACTGACTGATATTTAACCTAAAATTGTTTAATTGTACTTTTTATACATTTATAAAAATAAACTTAGATCATTAATTAAGCAGCCCACATTACAACCCACTTTCCAATAAATCGAATACATACTAGATTGGCTAGCAAATATGCAGTGAATTGGTTTACAGAGTAGCAGAAATATTACTTGTATAAAAAATTGACATTGTGAAAAATAATCTAAAATTTTCTTATAACAAATGATAAATTGACATTTGTAAGGCGGGTTCCAATAAGACAACCCGCTCCGTGACACTATTTTAATTTCGAATCATCGCATATTTCATTTATTATCCTTTCAATGAAGATTCTTGTACATAATTGTTGGACATTATTCTTGGCGCTGACAAATGTCTTGTACATAATTGTTGGACATTATTCTTGGCGCTGACAGGTTCAAATTTGTTTCGTTTTAGTGAATGGCAATTAAGCTTGTAGGAAATTTTTCAAATACATTAAAACAGGTAATTGGAGAATTTTGTTTTCTCCATTCATTGGTTCCGAAACCTGAACAGATCAAAGTATAAATTAAAAAATTGAATAGAAAAAAATGAACAACTTATTTTTATATGCTTTTTTAAAGTTGTTAGTTTATCTTTCTTTTGAAATATTTTGACGAACGACAAAAATTTTTAGTGTTGGGTTATCCCGTTAGTAGCCCTCAATTTGTATATAAAAGTAATATTAGAGTTGACAAAAGCATAGTATCAAATATAACGTTAAAGTAATAAAACGGATGTTGAATTAAATTGAACTTAGGAATTTAGATAATTTATTCCAAGAAATTAGGTAAGGAACAAAAGAAAATTCCAAAAATTAACTTCAATGATTCACAGATGTTTCTACATTTTCGCAAATCTCTTATCCAACCTAGTCCCTTACAATCTAAACCACATTTAAACATGTACAAAATTTACTGAAAAAAAATCTTTATGTACATTCTTATCTCCAATTTTTCATATTATGTACTTAAACATCTTTTTATTTAATTTCCTTTTATTCTGACAGCCTGGTTGAGTTGCGTGCACAAATTTTATTCGCACTCAATTTATATTATAAACGGAATGGAATCATCATCATCATCACATTTCCCCTTTTTTACAACTGGAAAAGTTGATATTTATATTTTCACAATTTTTATCAACAAAAAAAAATATTTTCACAATTTTTATAGAAAAAAAATTGTTGATAACAAACGTAAATATTTCTGTCCTTCACGTCACCATATTTCAAAAGTTCAGACCCAATCTATATGAATAATGTTTCTGATGGATTTAAATTGGATGCATTAATATAATCTCTTTATTTAATTTCTCCTGCGGGTAATCAGAAACTACGTACTACACAAAAATGTTTAATCATATTGCGTCGTTGAATTTTTATGAAATATTTTTTTTTTGATAATAATTTTATTTTAAAAAAAATGTATTTTTTGGAATAATTTTTTTTTTTGGGTAAATTAATTTTTATCAGGGCAAACGATTAACTTTTTTTTTTGGCTTTAAGCTTTAAGGTAAGAAATTTCCTGTTTGGAAGACACACCCAAGGATTTGGAAACACTTTAAGGGATTTCTGAATAAGAAAAAAAAAATTGTATTTTGACCTATTTTTTTCTTCTGTTTTGATTGCCAAAAAAAATTTGACGGCATAAACAAACGGGAGATAAGTAAAGTTTGATGGAAGATTGTAAGCAAAAAAATATAATAAGACGTACGTTATTTCAAGATAATTAGTAGTGAAATCGGTTCACAAAATAATTTCTTTATTTAAAGGGTTGGGCTGCCAGCCGTTATTACTTCTGTTAACATAAAAGGGTAAAAAAAATTTACAGTACATAAATTCAATGTTTTTTTAACTAATTTTCAAGGTTTGGATTTTATATATATCACAGTATAAAGTGAGAGTCTCTAATTATTTGAAAATTATACAACTATCGAAATATTTTTATGTAGTTTATTGATTCAGTAAAATTATTAGGGTGCATATGTGTGGAGTTGCTCTACTCTTCCCTCGCACACGAAAATTAGGATATTTTGTTTTAAGGTTTCGAAAATTGGCTAGTTACATAAGAAAAATAGTTGAAGACATGGAATGAAATCAAGTTCAGAAGACAGAATTGTTTTAAGCTAAGGATTCAAATAGTAATCCTTATAAAACGATAAACCTGATAAAAAACTAGTCAAGAAAATAATCCTCCACAAGAATATTTTTCCAGTTTCTTTTTCAAACATTTCTAAATTATTTATTAAGTTCATTAGCCTTGACTCAATTGCAATATTTTTGAAAAAAAAAAATCATTAATATTTTACCATTTATAAACTCAATATAACTGAAAAAATGTAGCTCAATGTACTTTATAAATCTTTATTTAACTGAAACCCGACTGATCTACAAATTCAATATTCCTTTTTCACAGTTGGGGGTGAAGAGAAAACCTGTTTTTTTCCAACTTAGCCTAAAAATCTTTTAATTTATCTCATTTCCAAAGTTTCATTTAATATACATAAATATATTTGTAATTTTAAACAATAGAGGATTCATATCTAAGAAGTGGCTTTGTCATCTCTAAATCATAAAAAAAGGAGAATTGAAATTTAAATTGAATATCTTTTTTTCTTAAATCTTTATTTTTCTTGGGTTCATTAAAATTTTTACTCTCTAAGTTCAATATAAATATTTCAAGTGGGACTTCCTGCTGTGAGGTATATCAAGATTTTTCAATATACAAATTCTTTTTCTTTCGACTGATTCTCTGTCGCCAAAAAAAAACTAAAACCGAAAAATTACCAAAACTAATTGTTTTTTGGCAAAAATTAAGCAGCAAAGATTTTTGTTCAGTCAGCAATGGCTTTTAAAAAAAACACAAAATGTTTCTTGTATTACTGATGCTATTAAGTTTTTTTTTGTTGAAAGAAAGCGTTAAAGTAGCACTTTTTTTTTAATATTTCCACCTATTTTTTTTACTGTTGTTTTTATAGCTAATCATTTAACTATACAGAAATTAAAATTATTTTTAAATGTCTTTTAATTGCTTATTAATAGGATAAACGATAAACTATTAAACTTTCCTTAATGATATTCGAAATTTTGATTATTATTTTTTTGAAAGAAAAAGTTTTTTTTTAGGTTATAAATTAAATTTAACGAGCTATAAAAAAAATTTTTGGAATAAATTTTTTATAATTTGTCTAAATTTAGAAACAAATGTTATTAATGACAATTTTTATGTAGTGTTCAGTCAGCAATGGCTTGAATCTATAAAATAATACATATTTAAATGAATTTGAAAATTTTAAATGTACATATTTCCATAAAAAAGTGAATTTAAATCAAAATTGTAAAATATAACCATGTTTTTTGATAGTTTAAAGGAACAAAGTCCACCGTAAAGCTGTTACATTTGACAAAAGTAGTAATCAATATATATTATTACATTGCTACTGTGTTAACATTGAACGTGAAATTTAAATAAAGGATTTGTTTTCGTAATTAAATAATAAATTTATTTCTATTTAGTATAAAATTCCAAGATTCCAGGACACACCGACACCTGGGAACAACTTCTGTGTCCGTGCCTTACATTGGCGAGAAAAAGGTGTAACACCCTAGGTAAACTTTTCTTCACAAAATGAAAAAGACGTGTATTGCTGTCTCTAAAACATAACTTCAAGTTCAGGAAGGTAGTGTTCATTGTTTCACTATGGAGACCCACGTAATCGTAAGCCTCGGCTACCACTAAAATCTAAGCAAACCTTATATAAAATTTGAAGAATTGAATGTGAATTATAAAGTTTCTGCATAAAATAGGATTTTTTCAAAAATTCTCACATAAATCTTGAAGCATTACACAAGTCCTTTACATAAGTCAATAAACATAATCACAATGCCCACCTGACCTAATATTATATCAGAAAATTACAAAATTATATTCTATTTTTTTCTATTATTTGAAAAAGTTTCTGATAAAAATGAAAATTTGTGTCCATTTCTGATATAGTTGAAAAAAAAAGTACAGAATGAAAATAACAAAACATAAAAATATACAAGTAAGCATAATAATTTGCACCTGCCGTTTTTGGTTATATTATTTTTGTTGTTTTTTTTTTATATTTAAATATAAATCCATTTCAAGTCTGTTAATGTTTTTTTTAGTCTTTATCGCATTGGCCAGCATAACTTTTGGCGGCATTATACCAGCAGATTTTTTATAATAAATAAGTATATGAAAAATAAAAATTACATTTATCATAACAAAAATTTGTTTTTTTAAACAAAAATATCTTGTTAAATTTTTCAACTTTTATTATAAATCATAATAAAAAAAATAATCTTCCTCCTCTTCCTTCCTGAATAAAAAAACGGCAAAAAACCAAAATTTTTTAATTAATGAAATATTTTTATTTTAAGAAACTTCTGTGTATCTGACAGTTCTTTAAAGTCGTTTCATATTTATGGGCATTTTTTAGATTTATTGTTGGTTATCAAATTATCTCAGAATAACTGAGTTTATTGCAGATTTGACATTTCCAACAAATTGTGATTTTTTTACCCAAATTAAATTATGAAATTAATATTTAGCATACAAATTTTAATCTAAATTATGAGAAACTTGAATTTTACTAACAACTTATTCTCCGAAACTGCTCCATTATTTTTCCAATATAAAGTCTGTCATTATTTTTTTTTGGAACTTTTACATACTTGGTTACAAAATTTTCGTTGCCAGGAATACGTTTGGGTAAGGCGCAAATAATTTCAGAACAATATTTGAATTTAAATAAAGGATCTGTTTTTGTAATTAACAATATTTGAGGACAATATTTGAATCACCTCCAATTTCTACGACCTTTACAACGTGGTGTGTAAACCAATTTAACAGTTCCTGGGTAAAATAAGCACAGTTCCTGTGTTAAATTAGTTGAGACAGACAAACAGACAAACTATTAATATAACAAATTTGTTCTGATCCAAAAAAAGCTTTAAGAATGTTTTCCTTTGTAAATATTTTTTATGATACATTTTTTTTTGAATGTGATAATTTTCACACTAAATTCTCGAAAAAAATAAAATATATTTTTAAGATAAAAAATATTTATGAAATGAATTTTCTTTTCTTTTTATTTGTTGCAAAACCAGAATTTGTAATAAAATTAATCCCAGGTGTTATCTTCCTACTGAATAAAAATAAAGTCTCCTTTACGAATTCTGTCTTCTGTCTCTGTTAAAATTAATATTATTCTTCCTTATACGCAAATTTTAATCCAGGATTTTTTTTTGTAGAACAGATTACCACTTTCAAATTTTTCAAATAATAAATACAAAAAAAAATCTTGACTTTTGTCTTTTTCAAAAATTTTATGTAAGGAAAAAAAATATTTTTACAGTCCACAAAAAAAAAATTGGATAAAATTTCTGTATTCAATTTTATTTTTGATCTGATAAATGTTGGGTTGTTGGACTGACCGACATGATCAGAATATAGACCAGGTGGGTTTTTTTTAATACTATTCCCTTCGTTATTTACCAGTTGAATTTTATAATTTCCCCTGGTTTTTTTTATTTAGAATTTATTATATTTTTCATTTCAAGTTCTGGATATGCAAAACAGGCTGGCCATCATCATCAACAGAAGATATATATTTGTAATAATAATAATAATAATACTAAAAAAACCCCTTGTGCAAAATAAAAATATATAGGTAGGCTATAAGTATAGCCGAAGAGCTAGTACGATTTATAAAAATACTATACACTAAAGATGTGTTTACACTAAATAAGAATTAAAGTTTTATAAAAATATTGTAATTAAAATGTAATTTTTTAATTTGTACAAAAAGCTATTTTAAAAATTACCTAAAAAGTTTTTTGTAATATTTTAGTAATTATGACAATGACAATAAATTAAATTTCTGAAAATTTGACAAAATATGACATTTTGGAATAAGTTCTGATTTGACAGCTAAAGAGAC
The DNA here is from genome assembly GCA_963932195.1 of Empis livida. Taxonomy (NCBI): domain Eukaryota; kingdom Metazoa; phylum Arthropoda; class Insecta; order Diptera; family Empididae; genus Empis; species Empis livida. The sequence goes on from OZ010645.1 coordinate 61,246,350, forward strand.
AATTTTAAAATTTCCAAGAGACGAAAATTATTTATTTAGTATAAAGCATAGGAACACCGTATTTAGCTTTAATCGGTAGTTTTAAATATGTATTTAACCTTTCGACAATTTACAAAAAATTTTCGGCAAGGATTCGTTTAGAGCTTACAAAAGTTCTCTCAAATATTGTACCTCAAGTTCTCTCAATATATATATTTTTCAAACTAAATGGGAAACCTTCGTAAATACATTGAACAATAATCATTCAGGTAGGATTTTTAAGAGAGGTGCCAATGTCCACAGTGGATCTAAGCAGAAATCGAAGACTGTTTTTAAGAATTTAAAAGCAATACTGTCGAAGACTTTAAACGTGTTAAGGAAACTAAAATTTTTTTTTGTGCATTTGGCAGAGAAAATCATAATGTTTCTTAATATACACCAGCTAACATTTGTCCATAGTGAAATCAAAAATACTCTGTAGACCAAAATCAATATTTCCAATTACATTTTTTGTAACCCTAATAATTCATCACACAATCACAAACTAAATAAATGTATAAAGCATATTATTTTTTTTACAGATTATTTACGCATATTTTGTCCATTCGTTTTAAGGTTCTTATAGCTTTACACTTTAGAATGGTTTCTTTTCATTTTCTGATTATACTACACATACATAAAATATATACTCATTTTACATACACCACATATGAACATTTAAATTTATGTACAGTAAACACTATACTTATTTATTATATATGAAAAAAAATATATATGTACAGTATGTATATACAATTTGCCTTCCATTTCAATGGGGAATTAAATTTAATGTTCATTGTAAGTAACTAGAGAAGTTTTTTGATATCACATACTAAAAAAAATTATATTGACTTTTGTAGCTAAATATATAAAAAAAATTAGTAACTATACAGAAAATTTTGTGTTAGTTAATATGACATCTGCGATTTTTATGATATCAATTAAACTATTTATAAATTATTTATTTCAGAAATTATATAATAATATTAAATCATTTTGTAGATATTTAAAAAAAAAAAAAAAATTGCTGATAAATAAACTAAAAAAAAAATTAATGGTTGAAAATTTTTTTTTTTTTTTTGAAAATTGAAAATTTATTTCAAAAATTATCAAATTTGTCTTGGCATTTGGACAAAAATGTATTTTTTATTTTCCAAGACGATTGATTAACCAAACGATATTTTCGATATTTAGAAGAAATAAAAAATATATAATTTTTTTGAAAAACCGAGAAAATAATAGTATTTTTTTTTATAAATTTAAGAAAATTTATCTTAAAAAAATGTTTCAATTTTTGTTAAGATAAATTATAATTATTTTTAACAATAATTATTGAAATTACTATGAATGAAAATAAAGTTTCTTTAGACTGTTTAAAATTTATTATATTTTTAAAATAATTCAATTTAAAAAAAAAAAAACAACTCTTAAATATTACATATATAAATTGAAAGTTGAAACTTATTAGAGTAGGGTAAAATATTATTGAGAAATATAACATATTTAAAATTCATTAATCGTGTTAAAAAAAAAAAAAATCGAAAATTTAGTGAATTTTAAATATTTTTCCTACAAAAACATCCAACATTTACTAATCTTACTAAAATGTTTAAAGAAATTTAAAATTCTAGAATATTTATATTAAGGATCAGTTCATAAATTTAATTAAATTCGTTTTACATTCAAATTTGATATTTAAAGTAAAATTGGAAAATTACAAAATATATGTTAAATATGAAAATTTGATATTTAATAGAAATTTTAATAAAATACTTATTAAAATTCTATGAAAATTTGCCAAAATATAGTAATTAATGTTTAACACTTTAAAATATATAAATTCTAATTTCGACTGTTAAACAGCCAACTTCCAAATTTTCGAAAGACGAGAAGTTTTTATTTGGTATAAAATCAAAACGATGTATTTTAGAAAATTTGAAAACTAGTTGTTTATCAAAATTTATTTTAAAGTGTCAAAAATTAATTACCATACTTTGGCAAATTTTCATAGAATTGTCGTATAACTAGAATAATAAATTTGCAAAATTATTATATAAATTCTTTCATATTATATAAAAATTGCAATAAATGATATCGTAATGTACAAAATTTTGTTAATATAAGACAAAATCCTCAGATAACCTTAGTAACCTAATTAAATTTTAGATTTAAAAAAAAAATATTGACAGTAAACAATATTATGTACTAAATTACTAATTTACTAAATTTTAAAATTTACTTCCTATAAACAAAAAAAAAAACAAATTCAAATTAAATATAAAATATTTCATAAAAAAAACTTAATTAAATTAAACAAAAAAAAAATTATTTATAGGTAAATAAAAAGAAAAACAATTTAACCATAAAAATATTTTAAAACCCCAAGAAAAGATAAACTTTAATGTTTTTAAATTCAATTTGGCGCGTGTTTCTAAAAATATCAAAGAAAATTAATTTTAGATTTTTCATTTCTTGTGCTTGGGGATAAATTTGTAATTTATAATGTTTAGAAAATTATTGTAAATAATGTTGAGGAATTGTGGAGATAGTAAAATTTTATTTAATCAATGTATACTATTCATTAATAAATAATTGTAAAAATATTCAATTTTGTAATTCAATGTATAGGAAATTTTAGTTACAAAATATCTTATAGGCGATAAAAAAAATTGATTTTGTAGAATAATCTGCGATTGTATAAAATTTTAAAATTCAATTCTTATTGCGAAACTGAAAAAGATTTGACAAATTCTTGACAAATTTGCAGTGAGGTGTGTTTTTAGGTTTTGTTTTGGTCTATTTACTAAAAGTCAATTTAAAAATAATAATTAATAAATTATCGAAATATTTTCAAGAAATTTATTGAGTTCTAAAAACGTGGGCTATTTTTAATTTAGAATTTAAATAATTTTTCAAGTAAAACGGAACCAAAAATTTACCATAATATAATGAATTCCTTTAGAGGACCATCAGAAAAAAAATGGTTAGCACCGAAAAAGTTAAATTAATTTCGGAACGTGATAATATAAATTACTTAAAATATTTAAATAAAATCTAAAAGAATTTTGATAAGACATTTATTATGTAATTGTTTACCCTTGAATTATGTATTCCATGTAAATTCTGATAATTTCACGTATTTCGTCAATTAAATTAGTAATTTTTTGAATAAATTATTATCAATTTTTTCGAAATTTTTCGTTACTTAGTTACTTTACAGATTTCCAAATTTGTTCTATTGTAATTATAATTTGTAATTCAAATACTGTAATTGGCATTACAGTATTTCAATTATAAATATACAAATAATTTAATTATAAACAAGTCCTTTTTGTAATCAAATTTTTCCTATCCTAACTTTAATTTAAAACAAAAAAGAACTAAATTTCATTACCTTTGTATCTTGCAAATGTCCATCTGATATTGGACTATTTGGACTTGATGGTGCACTATAAGATTGTTTCATATCTTGTTGCTGTTGTTGTTCATGTCTTAAATCATCGTTTTGATTATTTTGTTGATTACTATCCACACCATTATTACCACCATTTGTTTGTTGTTGCTGTTGTTGTTGTTGTTGCTGTTGTTGTTGTTGTTGCTGCTGTTGTTGTTGTTGCTGTTGCTGAAGTTGTTGCTGCTGTTGTTGATGTATTGAATTTATACCATTTAAATGTCTATCTAAGACACCATTTTTAACAGCATAATCTAAACGATCGACAACATTTTGACGTAAATCAGTTATATTAAATGGTTTATATTCATGTACTAATGATGCACGTAAATCTGTTGTTGTTAAATGTCCAATACCCAAAACACCACGTTCATTCATTGATCTTAATTGATCAATTGAACGATGTAAATAATCACCACCTGGTATTTCAGCCATTAATGGTGAATTATGATAATCCAGCCCACCACCAGGCCGGTATTCAATAGTACGACCTTCCAGGATGATATTTTTTTGACGCGTTTTTAGTTTTTTTTTTATTAAATTAATTAAATTACAATTTTTTTTTTTTGGTTAGGAAGACTTTTTTATTTTTTTTTTTTGGAGTAGAATTTTTCACTTTGCAAAAGAAAAAAAAATTGGAATAAATTCCTTTTTTTTGTTGTTGTTGTATTTACACTTTTATATAAATTTTAAGGCCACTTTTATTATTATTACTTTTTTTGTTGTTGTGTTATTTAACCACAATCTTTTTTTTATATATAAAACCACAAAATAAAAACAATTTTTTTTACGTTCCGTACTCCAGTAAGACACCAAAATAATTTTTTTTTTTTATTATTTAGTGTTTTTTTTTCACATCACCAGCAAAAAAAAACTTTACTAAAAAAATTTATGGAATAAAAAAAAATCAATAAAAATTGTCACGACAAAAAAAGTGCAAACATGGCAGGCTAAAAAAAAACTTATAATCTCTTTTTTTTTACTCCGTCCTGTGACCGTTTTTTTTTTTGTTGCTGTTGTGTTGTTTCAAAACAGAAAAAGAAGGCAAACATAAAAAAAAATTCTTTTAATAAATTTTTTTTTTTAGGCAGCGCCGCCGAAATATGAAAGTAACACAAAAAAAAACCCAACAACAAAAATTCTTGTATAATCGAAACAGAAAAAAAAATTCTTTTTATTTTTTTTTTACTCTCCTCCGCACTCACTCAATAAAATAAAAAAAAAACCAATAAACAAACACCAACGCATAAAAAAAATTATTATTTACTATTTCTCTTCTCACTCTCTCACACTGTAAGCTCTCTACACTCTATGTAAACACAAATCACTAAACGATTAAATACAGAAATTTTTTATATTTTTTTTTTATTCTACTCCAATATACTTTTTTTTACTCCCAAACACAAAAAACACAAACACAAAACCAAGAAATAAAAAAAACTCAAGTCAGTCAACAAACACAATTATTCACTTTTTTTTTGTTTTTCGTGGTGCAATCGGACGCGAAAAAAAATAATTTTCCAATTGGGGAGTTCTTGTTACGTTTTTTTTGTTGTATTGTTGGTGTTGAATTGATGAAATGAAAATAACATTGACGTTCTTGTTGTGGGGGTGGAGGAGTACAATGAGCGCCAAAATATATTAAAATAATTTTTTTTTTTTTGGGAGGGTGTTTGAGTTTAGAAAATTTAATTTTTTTTTGTTGAGTAATTTATTTAATTTAATTATCTTTTTTTTTTGGAAAATCTTTTAAATTATTTTTTAAATTTAAAAAAACAAATTTTTAATATAATGTTTATCGAGATTTTACTGTTTTAAATTTTGGCACATTTCTTTGAAATAAATTTTTAAACATTTTTTTAGGTGGAAATTAGTAATTAATAAACAAATTCTTATGACACACTTGCACAATTTTATGAAATAATTTTTTATTAATTCGAATTAACTTATTTTTTTTTTACTTCAATTATATTTTTTTTTTTAAATTTAATCCAACTTTTTTTTAATACTTTTTTAAAAATTTTACTTTTTTTTAAAACTTTAAATTTAATTTGACCACCGACGGTAATTGACTAAAAAAAAAATTACTAAAAATTATTAAAATTCTCATGCATCACACACAATCATAGAGAAAAAAAACCACCGAACATAAAAAATAAAAGAAAATGTCAACCGGCAAAAAAAAAATTTTTTTCTTTCTCTATTTTTTTTTTTAAAAAAATTTTTTATTTCAATTTTTTTTTTTTTGTAATTTTCTTATTAATTTCCAATAAAATTTCCTTCCATAAAATTTTCTTTTAACCCAAAAAAAAAAAAATAATTACAATAATGACAACAAAAATTTTCACAAGAAAAAAAAAATTTTATAATTTTTACTCTAAATTTTTTTTTTATTCAAATTGAAAAAAAAAATTGTTTTATTTATATTTTTTTTACAATTCCTCGACGGCTTGTGATTTAAGGTTATGTTTATCAATTCAAAGCAAAAACTCGACTGGTTTAGTCATATATTCTACAACAAAAAAACCTTCTTTTTTTATTCAATCCTCCGCCATTCAAATAAAAAAAAAATTAATTTTTTTTTTTGGTTGGGTCGAGACAACACAATCAAAAAAAAAAAACTAAACTACCTAAAAAAAAAAACGACAAGGGGTCCCCTTCCAATAAAAATCAAATTTTTTTTTTTGCTTCTTTTTCAACTTTTATTATAAACACTGAAAAAAAATTAAAAAGGGAAAAAAAATCCGACCCGCCGTAGTTTTTTTTGTCATGTTTTCTCTTTCCTTTTTTTTCATATGTAAAAATTGTTGTTGGTTTGCTGACTAAATCAACATAAAACATTAAATAAAAAAAAAATGAAAAAAAAGCATACAGTCAAAAATAAGTGTGCCTTTTGGTTTTTTTTGTAAACCTATCAAAATGTTTTTTTTTTTTTATCTCTGCACACACAAAAAAATAATTTTGTTGTACAATTTTTCTCTTCCTCTTGTCTCCCTTCCCGTTTTTTTTTCAAGTATCTTTTATGTTTTTATGAGATGAGTAAAACCCAAAAAAAAAATGTTAAAAAAAATATATATCTACTTCCTATGGTAAAACATTAAAACCGAAAACCAAAAAAAAAAAAAAACAAAAATTGAGTAAATGTAAATATAGCAGCATAAAAAAAATTGCATGTGGTTGAATATTTTTTTTGGTGTGTCCGATTAAAATTCATACATAGACAAAAAAAAAACATAAATTCATTTTTTTTCCTTTTATATAAAAAAACTAATAAGAAAAAAACACAAGCACATGTTTAACAAATTTAGTTTTTTTTGGTTTTTTTTTAAATCTCTCTCGTGCTCTGGTGCACTCTCTTTGAAGAATATTTTGTTCAAGTTGATTAAGAAATGAATGAATGCGATTGTGTGAGTTTTAAAACATTTTTGAGAAGAATAACCCAACAAAACAAAAAATACTCAATAGAAAAAAACAAATGCTCAGGCGAGGGTGAATTTTAAAATTCCAGTAAATAAAGTAACATTTAGAAAATATTTATTTTGAGCAAGCATTTAACTAGCCATAGTCATTGGCACTAGGTTAGACATTAATTGAAATAAAATTTAATTGATTATACTATTGATTAAGAATCATTTAATTAATTATATTTTTTTTATATGGGAGATGTCGGCTTTGTGAAGCATCTGATTGGTCTAACTCTAATGATTACTGCAATCTAATATTAACTTCTAAATAATTAATTTTATATTAATTATAAGAATCAATATTGAAATTTTATTAGCAAAGTTTATAAAGAGTTTACTGATGAATTTATGATACCCTGGAATCGTTGCCAAATGTATTACCGAATATTTAAAGCATTATTTTTCGCTACTAAGGTAAAGTAAATTATATTATATCCCAATTTAAAATTAGCCTGAAGCCAACGTTATTTGTTAAGTTTTATATTCCGACTGAAGTAAATTAGAAATCTGTCATCAGTTGAGTAAACACAAAACAGTAAGAGTAGGAGTAAAATATGAACGACAGAAATATCCAATTGCACAAATAGATTCAGGTCATTTAGAAACTAGGAAAGATGTGGTATGCCGGGTACTAATATGCGAACTTATGTGAAGTTTAATTCAGCTCAATTATCAGACTTATAATTATTATACTTTTGATACATTTTATTTAGTTAGATATATATGTAGGCATTATTATATATCAATTTTTAATATGTAATAATGCTTTTAAGTTTGAAAAAATTAATGTCTTATAATTATTATTCGTAACATAAAATTATGATTCATTAGTCTAAAATTATGATTTTTAAGTTGGTACCGGTTTTTGTGTAAGTCAGGACGCCGAAGATTTATCGAAATTCTATTTATTGTTACCGAATGAAATTTAATGGCTTATTTCGCATTAAGCTATGTGATTATTTAGCAGTACATTTTGCTTGGTGTTATATCCACAAATATTGAATAAGGAAAATAAATAATCAATTTTTCAAAATTACTTATAACTTTTTCTACACAACGAAGGATATTGAAAAATTATTGACGTATATATACATTTATATGCACATATAAGCCAGTTTCCAAAAATTCGATAATATTTTAGAATTTATAAAAATTTTTGTAAATCAAATTTATTGTTAAAATTTTGGAGTTGCGCGATAACCCTGAACTGAGATAAATTAGTGAAAGGCCCATTTTTTAATAAATAAATCCTTTTTTGAGAGAGCTAAAATTATAAGTGATGAGAGGAGTTATAAATAATTGAGATTCAGAGAAAATTTTAAGGGGAAGAATACAAGACTCTGTTTTGTGTAAAGTAAACACAAAGGAAATAATTGTAAGAATGTGTGTAACAGGTAATAAAGAGAAGAGAATTAAATTGATCTGAATTTGAGCTGAACTCAAGCGTCCAGCTTTAAAGATAGATATTAATATTATTGGCTTTTTCATAATTACATTAGAATATTTTAAAATAATTTCTAAAAATTTAAATTAAATTTTGCCAAAGATTTTTACCTTATTTAGAAATGATAGATAGATACACAAAAATAGACTGAGAGAGAAAGATAAAAAGAGGGAGAAGAATTCTCTGGAGGGATTAAAAATTCTGTCGATAAAGCCTTTAATAGATAGATTTTCTGGATAGAGACGACCCAACGGGGGGATTCATGTACTTAAATATAATTGAGCCCATTTTGTTCACTACAATATGAATATTTGTTTCGCTAATGCAGGATAATTAGCTTATTAGAACTTAGACTACAATCTATAAAAGTCTAATTACTTCACTATAAATGTATAACTAAGGTAACCATTTCATCCAACCATATTCAAAATTTTGGTTCTCTTTCACTACAGCCTAAATATTTAATTGCTAAAAAAATTTTTTATTTATATTAACTTTCAATTTTTATCAAATTCCTTTACACACTCCCAAAATTTTTATTACGTATTCACTATAAGGATTTGTCTACCTGCGATCAAAACTTGTTTTTTTACGTTCGATTCTGATTACGAAAATTTATCCTTACTTCCTTTTCCCTTTCACACAAACATAGCCAACAAACACAAAAAACTTGATTTTAAATACGAAAAAAAAGCAGATTTTTTTTTTATTTTGTGTATATTCACTTAACAAATCACACTTTTCTGAGTACCAAAAAAAAAGAAGGAAAAAAAACCATGGTTAAGAGTTTCATAAAAATTCTATTTAACATAAATTTTAGAGGAACTTCTTTCTTTTCATAATTTTGAATATATTTTAATTAAAAAAAAAATTTATGTAAAACCATCCCATTTTTTGATTTATGAAAAGAATCTATAATTTTCAAAACTATTATAAAAAATTTTGATTGGATAGAAAAATTGTGACCTGAAAAATTAGGGTCTTAAAAATTTATTCGCTGATTTTTTTCATATACGTTTATAAATAATTTTTTTCATATACGTTTTTAAATACTGGTTAGTAAAGATATTTTTTGGAATTGGTAAGCGAATTTTGGTAAAAAAAATAATATATATAAATATTCAAAAAAAATTATTAACATTCACAGATTAATTAATTAAATTCCAAAAAAAAGAAAGAAAGATAATATTTGATTATTTTTTATGATTATAAATATTTTTTGTTATTAATCAGGATTTTAAAATTAATTTATTTAACTATAATAAAAAGAAATATATAAAGAAAATAAGATAAAAATATGAGAAACAAAAAACTGAGAAATTTACAGATATTTATTATAAAGATTTTTGTAGAGAAATAAATTTAATACCATCAGCCATGAAATATTAAGTTTATTGTTAAAGAGATAGGAATTTCTCTTTGTTATCATAGTTTCAGAAAGTGGAAAATACAAAATATCATTTGAATACTAAATTGCATTCAGACTGTAAGTAAATAAGTTCATGTTAAATATGGTGTTCCACAAACTGATCTTATGTTAAAGAAAAATATCGTCAATTATGGTTATGATCTGCAAACATAAATTATAAAGTAATTGTTCAATTAATTATAATACATTAAACGAAACTGTTAGTCAGTTACTTAATAGGTTTAGTGAGAAATTTTGTTGTAAATACCGGCGCAAAAGCATGCAAAATATCCCGAATTAGAAAACAAATTAATAGACTGAAAGGAATATGAATAAATAAAATACTAAGATGAAGAGCTGAAATTTGTTTGCAAGGGGTTGATTTCTGGTCTAAGTATGATAATTCAGCAGGGGTTGCTGAATTATCATACTTAGACCAGAAATTACCTTTTACAATCAGTGACCCGTTGTCTACCCGTTTTCAATCGGCGAAATATGAATTCTGTGTCCTTTATGACTGATATCACATAGGTTGTTTCGATTATATTAAATTTGTCATAAAGTAACGTTCCAGATATATTAATCTTTGGAACGAACAGTGGTAAAATAAATTCTTCCAAGATTCATTATCTTCTTCAAACCTTGATGCATGTTAACCATGATGCATATTTTGTTAAAACGATATGTCCTGGTAACATCCTCATTTGATATAATTGAGAGACATATATGAAGTGGACTATGTCAAGCTTCGTTATAGCTTTGAGCATGAAAGAAACCATTTTAGTGATTCTTTAGGAAAGGCAAAGTAATGAAGGAGCAACTTTGCGAACTCTCCCACTATTAACATCCTTTCCTGTTGTCTATCTTCTAGAAAAATTAAATTATTAAATAAAAATATTTGTTTTGGACCCCATCAGCTAAAGTTCTAATTATTAGTCAAATTTTAAGAAAATAAATTCAGAAATTAGTACCAGATTTGTATTCCATTTAAATTCTTCCACAATCATAACCATTTTTTTCCTATTCAAAACCAAAATTTAAAGTTCTAATTGTCATTTATACGTCGTCCCTGGCGCTAATAATAGCATCTCATTTTTTTCCAAATTTTTACATAAATTAAACAATAAAAAATCTTACACTTTCTTTATTAACCAAAAAAAAAAACTATACCAAAAAATTCTTTGATGTTAAAAATTAACTTCAAATTTTTGTTTTATTTTTTCGATAGGTCAACTTTTAATCTGAAAACTACACAAAAAAAACTATATATGAAAAAACATGTTGCAGCATTAAACCAAAAATATACTTTTTTTAATCCTCAAAAAACTACAAAAAAATGTATTTAACTCTATGTTATGCTTTCAAAAAAGACCCTTTTTTGTGACCAATTTTTACATCTGTGTATATAAAAAATACTGTGATTCTTTTTTTTTTGTTGGAAAACACTCTTCTGATGTTTGACCATTACAATTTTTGTTGGCAAACCAGAAAAAGAGCATACATATATAAATTTTCTCCTCACCCTTGACAAAGATTAACCCCTATTGCAGAATGCAGACAAAAAAATATCTATCTATATATGCATACCTAATAATTGGACCATATGAATAAGTATAAGAGATAAAGATATCGGGGCGAGTATTCATATTTACTTCAAAATTCATTTTACCTGTTGAAAAAGTCGATGTTTTTTTTTCTGGATTCAATTTTTAATTTTTTTTTCCAAAAAAAAAAAAAAAATAATTTTCCCTTTTCCTGATGATGAAATTTTTGTTGGTTTTGTTTACCAATTTTTTTTTTTGTCACAATTCTGTAGTTTTTTTTTGTGTAACTTGTTGCTTTAGTTAGTGGCGCTGGGAATTTATGAACAAAAAAAGAACATATCTTTTTTTTTTTGCATTGCTTTTGATTTTTTTTGTAGGATTTTTTATTGAAAATTTATGTTTTTTTCTGGTAAAGGGAAACAAAACTGCTTTACGTAAGAAGGTTTTTTTAGTAAAATTTTATTAAAGACAAAACAAAAAAATTATTTATATTTGTTTTTGAGGGAAACTTTACCTGTTTTTTTTTAGGTTGTGGTAAAATATTTAGAAAATCTGAAATATAACATGAACAGAAAAAAAAAATCGAACGTGTGATAAATGGGGTGATGGCACGAGAACAATTTTTTTTTATTTAAGGTTTTGGTGTTATTGTTGAAATTTACCACGCGTTTAACCTTTCAGAAAATATTGTCTTTGTCCGGGTTTTTTTCTCGAAAAAATTAAGATTTTTTTTCTGATTTAAATTTAAATTTTGTGATTTTTTAAATTTGCTTTTTGCAGGTAAAATTTTAGGCCTTTTATATTAATTTACGAAATTTTTAAAGAACAGAGAGTCGGCACGGCAAACAACAATCTTATAACTCCTAAGATCCGTGGAAAGAATGTGGTTATCATACTTAGCTCTTATAATAAAACCGATTAAAATTGATGTACAATCAAACACTAGGAATACATAGGAAACCCTTAATAGGAACAATCTTAGGCCTATAATAGGTATCCTGACGGGGATATTCTGCCTGCTGTGTGAAATTACGAAAAGACTAAATTTGTAGAGAATGTCAAAACAAATAGGCGGCAGAAGATATAAGTCACAGTCTTTAAGAGCAGACTTAAATTACTTGGAACCCATAAATTTGAGAACTTAGCGGAGGTGATGAACTTACCACTAAAGAAAATATTTAAATTCGTTAGGGATGGGTTTGTTAAGAGAATTGATCGTTGGAGAAAAACACAGTAATCTAATGCCTGGTGTTACCTAGCCCTCTTTTTAAGAAACTACATCTAAGTCAAATATAAATCAAAAATATGAAATGAGTCCCAAATTAATCACTTGTTTCAATAAAATTTATCCAATTTCATTATTATTGCTAATGTACTAAGTAATGAACTAATGTTAGCATGGAAAATCAGATTCGGTACCAAACATTCCAAAAACAATATCATACCATGAATATTTAATTTTTCCTAAGTTTCTAAATAACCTGCTATATCCATATCGTGTTAATAATTCGTGTTACTAAAATTAAAATTAGAATATAAAAATCAATCGTATTAACCCTTTTTCCATTCTTAGACATTTTTTACCTCTAATTTTTCATATTACTAATTAAAACTTTTAACAATATTTACGATAAAAAAAAAATACCTAACCCAAGTAGGACACAATCCTCAAATTTCACTACAATAAATCCCCCAAAAAAAACTGTCAAAAATATCCAAAAAAAAGTAGCCATGCTATTACAGAAAAACCACCTACTGTGAGCTTTCTATATAATCTATAATATCATATATTAAATTAAATAATGTTTCCAACAAAGCATAAATACTAATATTAATAAAAGTTTTTTTCTTCGTTTAATTCAATTATATTATATTTGAAAGACAACACTCGATTATGATGTTTTTTTTCTTCATCTTTTGATTAATTATTTAGCTATACAAACTCTTCCCAAAGCATAACAAAAAAAAAAGAGTGTAGTATTTTTTCCACTGGTCAATATTAAAAATATATATAGTTTCTTTAAAGCGCACGAATTTGGTCATTAAAAAATTAATAAATTGATATAAAAGTAATAAAATTGCTCCCAGGGAGCTACAAAAAAATATTTATATGTATATAGAAAGACGCCATATCCAACACGAAAAATATGAAATTATATATTTTTGGTGTTTTCAATAAATTCTTTTTTTTCAACTAGTTTTGATAGTTTTGATGTCGGACGACAATTTCATTTTTCCATCTCAATAATGAAGTTTTTTTTTAATTTCTAGTTAGAAAATATTTTTTTAAAAGTTATGATTGATTTTTGTTGTTTTTTTTCTAAAAATATTATTTCTTATTTTAAATTAATGAGCTTAGATAAAATTTTCGACACTGGCTTGTCATTTTTGTAGAAATAAGATTTAATATTTTAATTATATTGATATGGGATAATTTGAATGAAAATTATATTTAAATTTTGAACATATATATCTTAACTATGATATTTTATCTAAATCTGCTTTTGAAGGGTTAAGAATTTTTAGTAAATTATTTGATAGTGTGAACTAAAACTATAATCAAGTATGATTGCAGATTTAAATTACTTTCATTCGAAATTTTTTGTTTCGAATACGTTATAATAAAATATTGAAATTTTAAAATTGAAATTTTAAAAATTCTTAAAAAAATATTTTTTTTTTTTGGACTTGGTCTACAAGTCTACATCAAAATCTTGTCCAAAATGTAAAATTATTAAATTCTATTTATAGCTTTAATTTTTAAACCAACCTTTTAGTCCTTTATATTTATATTCTATTTAATATCTTAATTTAATTCTTTATAAATATTAAAAATAATTCTTTAACGAAGCATAATATTTTTAATCCTTTTTTTTTTTTTAAAATCAGCAATTTCCCTTTACCTATTTGATATTTATTTCCGTTTTCCGGGTAAATAATTTTGGTATGTTTAAACATAATTTTTGGCTTGCCAAATTATTATCAAGTCTTTGGGTTGAGCGATTTTTATTTTAACATAAAAAAAAATTAATAAATATAGATTTAAATAAATGCTATAATGCTATAATTGAACCGCAAAACCTCAAGTACCTATGTTTAAAAAAAAATAAAAAAAATAAAGGTAAATATAACAAAAAGAAGATAAGTAAAATTTAATATCCTTACACAATAATAATACCAACAAAACATGTCCTTGAACGTAATTACGAAATTTTGCTGAAAACTTGTAATTATGTGCTCATATTTTATAGGATGAGAGATGAATCCTTTTATTATTATTTTTTATATAAGTATGTATAATTTAATACCATATGTCAGTTGTCAGAATGGCACAATAGAAAATAATAAAATTGGATAACTTGTTCAGTTTAGTTAAATCTATCATATTAGGTTAGTAAATTTAATTTTTAGAACAGAAAATAGATCTATTTTTTAAAAATTAATTTGAAACTATTTTTTCGAAATTTAATGACATAGGGGACCAGTCGCCAAATTATACTATTTTCTAAATCGTACCATTGCTAGTAAACTAAATAATATTTTTGATTGTACTAAAAGTGCTACAAATAAGTAAATAAATGATACCAACATTAAAATTTTAGTCACACTTGTATTTATTTACTTTTTTACTTATTATAACTTTAAGTTTTAACTGTAACAGACAATAATTTGTATGCGGAAAATCCTTAGGTTTTTTACGAGTTACAATTAAGTAAAAATTAGTTTTTAAACCTGCTAATATATTCCAATTAATGTTACGATCGCAATTGCCCGCTTTTGATGGAAATTTTCAGTAGCCGCTTATGCCAGGAGATGCTGCATAAAATGTAATAAACAATATGGATGGCATTTCATATATAATTCTTCCGCTACAAGTAAACTGATTGATTTTAGCGCGTGACAAATAAATTACCAGTTTACTCAACTACGGATTCATTTCGGTATGACGTGTCCTGCCTTCATTAAAGGACTTGTAATTGAATATTTATTGTAGTAAACTTTAATTTTAGTTTACTTGATTAAATAAGCCCGATATCAGCCAAACTAATTTTGTTATGTTGTACAAGCACAATTCTTAAAACCTTAAAAATTAAGTTTGGTTTAAGTAACCAGTTTCCCTTAGGAATATTTTCTGCTTTCTCCTTTACGGAACTTCTTTCTTTCGGTGAAAAATAATTTTTCTAAGTAAGAAAAATATCAATATTTAAATTTATTGCAAAAAATAAACCATTTTAATAAATATGTTAATAAATAAATTCGGAAAACCGAAAACTGCTCTGATTGAAGCGACTCTCCCTTCCTTTTTTGAAGATTTTACAATTTGAAATTTATATAAAAATTATACATTTTTCAAATTATTTAGCTTTAGCCAAATGAAAATTGAAAATCCTTTTAAAAATCATAAAGTAAAAATAATTTATATGTCTATTATGTCCCGTTTCCTTATCCCTAACATACAGTATGTATCCTGCTGACTTAGATATTATTTGTTATTTTATAGTTTTAAATCCCTTCTTGTATAAAACTAACAATTTTATGTGATATTATATAAATCTCATGAATCATTTAAAAAAATTTCTTTAGATGAGGCCGCATTATTTGAAATTTTGTTACGGCGTATTACGCAGCAGCAGTTTTTTTTTGATTAAAACATCCATAAGAATTTCTCCATTTATAATAAAATTGTAAATAAATTATATACGTACATATGTACATAAATAAATCATATTTTTTGATTTGTCAGTTATGGATCACCACCAGATGATCTTCAGCTTGAGTTTTGATGGATCCTTTTTACTTTCTGTAGTCAGTTTTTCTTTAATCCAAAGGTGCATTAACGTTATTTTACGCATCCGTGATTATATATATGTGGTTACATGGATTTGAAATCATGAATTTGAGTTAAGTGTAGGAGATTATTTCTTTATACTTTTTTTTATGAAAGGTCCCTACTTTTTGTATTATAATTTTTTTTCGATCCTCTTTCATTTTTAGTCAGATTTTATTTTAAATTAAATTAGGCACACATGTGAAGCTGCATTAATTCAAAATCATTGGCTTTTGGTAATTTTAGATTTTCTGATTGTTGCGTGATATAAAAATAACCGAGATGAACGAATTTGTTCATAAGATTTAAGATTTTTGAGAACTTATGAAAATATTCTGGAATTCAAAAATTTTTTATTTAGAATAAAAAATTTTGGAATTCAGAAATTATGACAAATATATTTACTTCTAAAATTAATTTGGAAAATTTGCTTTATGCTGAATAAATAGTGTCTTCTCTAAAAGGATGAAACTTTTATGAGATCATTAAATATATTTTAAAATAGTTGTTTTGACACCTCAATTAAAATTAATTTTGCCACCTCAACTAAAATAGTATTTACAAAAAAAAACAATTAATTATATTAATTTTTTTAATAATTTGACATTGAAATTAAAATTCAATAAATTATATCATCAAAAAAAAAATTACTAATCCGCCAATAAAATTATTTAAAATCAAAAAATTTATTCTAATGCTCCTACAATATTTTTCTACATAAATTAAACCCGGAATGGTTAAACATAATTAAATGAAGTTTTTTTGCCAAAAACATCAGACACATAAGTTGTCATAAAATAATTTGATATGTTACCAAAAATAAAAAAAATTTACTTGTAAAATATTTAATTAAATCTTACAATTAACATGACTAAATTAGAAGAATTTACAAAGCTTTAATTACATTTTCTTAAAATGTCTATATTTTTATTTAACTACCTGATTTTTTTTTGTAAATTTACATGTTTAGCTTGTTTTGAATTATAAGGTCTTTAAACTATTCAGAAAAATAAATTTAAACTATAAATTATTGAAAATCATATATTTTTTTTTAGCTTAGTTAAAAACTGTCAGATTACAAGCATAAATCAGGAAATATGATAGCCCGTATATTGAAAATTGTAGAATCAGTTAATCAGCAGCCTAAACACATCAAAAAGTGACCATTGTACATATAGATGAAAACATAAATATTAATACTTTAAGATTCAACGAAAAGATACAATTTTGAATTTATGTTGTTGTTAATGTTCAAGATTTAATTTTTAAGATACGGACATCAAAAAAATGAACTATTATTATTTTTTGTATTTTATACACCTCCGGTAATCTTCATAGTAAAAATGTCAATAATTTTATTTTTGTGTCTGTGTTATTATTGGTCTTTATTTGAACCCGTAGAAGTAGCAGTGTTTGGTAGGAACAAAAAAAATATCCAATTTGGAAGCATTACAAAACAAAAACAATTTTAAGTTTTAATTTAAAAAAATAACTTAATGAACCAGATGGAGAAGTAGCAATCAAATTCAAACAAGCAATTATAAGTACGGATTAAAAAAAAATATTTATATATATTTTAATCGTTTAATTACGAACTATTCTTAAACTTTTTTAAGCTTTTCTTAAATTATATAAATTTTTTTTCACCTTATCACGGTGGTTTTATTTTGGTTTAAACAATATTTTCATTTCTTAGGAGGTTAAGCTGTCAAAACTGAACTTACCAATTTAAATATAAAAATATTTTCTGAATGTGTTATCAATAAGACTATTGATGGTGATATATAAATATCGAAATTATCAGATAGTGGAAGATAAGTCAATAGTTTCATGAAAATTACTATGATACTTTGTATAACAGTGCAGTGACGTTTTAACTAGAATTCACATACTTATTTGTATTTGTATACCGAAAATTATCCAGAAAAACTAATCATTTGATTATTGATAGTACATTTTGAGTACTTTTCTTATCAGAATATCCGAAAGGGTTAATTTAAATATATTCAGAACGTTGTAGACTTATCGAATTAATGTAATATTTTTTTTTTAATTTTTTGAAAATTTTGAAATTGTCAAACATTTTTCTTCAATTCTAAAATCCTGTATAATTTAAAAAAATTTAAATTATGAAAAAACCTGTCTTGCAGAGTTTTTGATTATTTTACATAAAATTGTCATTAAAGGAATTTTTTTTAAAAAATATTTTTGGTTAACTAATGACCATGGTTTATAAGATAACAGATAAAATTTCATACTAAAATTAGTCAATGTCTATAGAGAATTATTTTTCTAAGACTATAAGGTTAATATTGAAATTTTATTTTTGGTGGTATACACCGTAAAAAAAATTATAATGAATGAGAAATAATGAAACTATTATTGGAGGTTAAAAATTGTAAACGTTAAAAATAAAGATTGTAGACTTTTAATAAAAAATTGTAAACGGTTAAAAATAAAGATTGTAGACTTTTAATAAAATAATAATCAGCATTATATACTGGAAAATATCACAATGTTTAATATAATTTTCAACTAGATTTCAAGAATTTTTAAATATGATTATAATAAAATCATAAAAAGACTGGAAAGATTAAATCATGTAGCTTGGTTTTAAATCTAAGAAATTAATTTGCAAAGAATGCAGATTTTATATCATAATATTTAAAAAAAAATTGAATATGAATATGCAGCTAAACGAAAATCCAGTATAAGGATTTATGAAACTATGCAACAATTCATATCTTCTATAGAAAATAGAAAAAAAAAACTTTTCCATATTTTTTTTAACAGTGTATATATTTAAATATAATATTTTAATAATTTATTGAATTATGTCATTAAAAATTCTTCTTCATTATTCTTTTTCTATATAAAAAATATTAATAAAATTTGTAAAATATAATATTAGAATCATAAAATTATGCATGACTATTAAAAATTCTAATACTTTTAAAAACACAAAACTCATATTTTAATCAATTTCATAAAAATTCCTTAAAAGAAATCAATTTTTCATTCAACAAAAATATTAAAAAATAAAATAAAAATATAAATAAAATAAATAATTAATTTAATTTTTTAACCCATAAATTAAAAATCAAATAAAATCTAAAAATTTATAAAATTAAAAAAATGAAATTGTAAATCAACAAAAATTGCAAATAAAATGTTTGGAAGAAAAACCAGTCAAATATATTAAAATTATCTAAAAAAAAAATGTTCAAGTTCGTTAGATGCCATAATTTTTATTATTTTTTTTTTAACTAATTTATTGGTGATTTTATTAATCATTTCCGAAAATATACTTAAAATATCCAAATTAATGTTTTTTTTAATCACCCAGAGGTGTACAACCTTTTAGCTAAATATGAAGAGAAACTTTCATATATCTTTTTAAATTTCTCGTGATCCGCCTAGTAAATTTTTATAATTATATAGTGATTTTTTTCAACTAGCAAGGTAATTGCTGAAATTTTTTTTAGTAAAAATTAATTAATGTGTAAATTGGCATTTCACTTTGGCAATTTTTTAATCCCACTTGTTGAAAATATCATGCAATTACTCAGAAGTGTGTTTTCCTTTTTTCACGATCACATATTGGTATATCTTTCCGTCATGGCTAGTTAAACTAGAATTAGAGTCTATGGAAAATGGAAATGTAGTTAAATTAGCGTCTACCGAAACAGCGATTGAATTGACATTTTGTTACTATTCGTTAGTTCAATTTCAATCCATTTCAATTTAGTCCTCAATACTAATGGTTGTGCATGGAAACAGAATATGTCCTTTTTCCTTATAAAATTTATCGGTTTTGAATAATTCGACATTATTTTCCGTGGCACTGATCATTATTTAGATCAGGAAATATATTAAACATTGACGAATTCTGCAGTACTCTAACCTAAAAAAGACACTTTGAAAGAACTTGTCGAAATTCGTATATTGATCATTGACCTGTTCTGGTTACCATCGAGGAAATATATTAAACATTGACGAATTCTGCAGTACTCTAACCTAAAAAGTTACTTTGAAAAAACTTGTCGAAATTCGTATATTGATCATTGACCTAGTTACCATCTAACAATAATTGCTCCGAGAGTTAAGCGTTTGACTCCACTGGTACAATAATTTTCCTAAATTTAAATTAAAAAAAATTCTTCTCTTTGGTAACTTTTAAAAGCCGCGGTAGCTAAAATCAACTGTGCTGCCCTATAAACATAAAAAAATATCTTTTAATAATTTTAATATTTATATAATTTTTTTTTCTTTATTTACATTTTTTTCGATCCAATAATTAATTTTAGTTTTTTAATTTTTAGTGATTATATTTTTTTTTGTAGCTGCAGGTCATTTTGAATTTGGTACTTAATGCAAATTAGAAAAAAAAAATGGAATGAATAATTTTTACATAGACAGAAAAGCATATAATAAAAACTTTTTGAATGATGTTTCTTTCTTAATGATTTTTAGTTTGTATGTTTTATTTGTTAAATGTTTTGAAGTTGAAAATTTTGTTGGTGATATTTAAACAAAAAATGTTTTTTTAGAGTGATTTGAAAAAGAAATTAAAAAGAGTTCAGTTTGTTCACCTTTTTTTTCTACTGTTAGCATATTTTTGAAAAAGTAAATATTTTTTTTATAGAATTGTCAAAAAAAAAAAGTTTTATTTAATTAAATTATTTAAATTATATTGAAAGAGGAAAACAAGAAAATAATAATAAACACTAAAGGAAATCATGTTTATTTACTGCCAACGGGGATTTGCATTAAAATTTCAAATAATAGCACAGTTTTTTTTAATGTTGTAAGGTGATAGAAATTAAGATGAATGGACAAAATAAACTTAATTGTGTGTAAATATTTAGACGGATTACTTGAAGTAATAATTTTGAATTATGGAAGAAAATAAATTGAAAATTTATAAGGGGCTTTTAAATAAATAAATCGTATAGTATTTTCGTAAGTTTATTGTCAATGCATTACTGATGAATTAAATTTTTTTGAAAATTCGGAGAAATATGTGTACATTGTATCGAAACAAAAAAATTTTAGTATTTCGGTTGGTTTAACTCTTCATAAAATGATTTTGTAATTTATAAATAGATTATTTTTGGTTTATTTTTAAGTTTACAAACATACTACATAAAAGCGAATAATGCTGTTTTAAATACTGATGTCGCAGGAATTACTACTATTAGTTTAAGAATTAGGGCGAAATATTTAGTATTTAAAAGTTCTGTTAAAAAAAAATTAAGAAAGCTCTAAATCTAAACTATAACCCTCTTACTCACTAAAATTTCGATGAGCTCACTAAAATTTCGAAATATTCTGATTGAAACGCGGATATATATGAATTTTTGATAAATTTTAAACAGTGTAAAACAATCATATTGAAAGGGTTAAGGTTAAATAAATCCACGTATTGACAATATTTATGCATTGATTTTTCAGTATGAGAAGATTTTGTAAAGCAATAAATATTGAAATACTTAATATGTTGTAAATGGGAAACTTTATACTACAGAATTAATTAAATTACCCTTAAAAAATTAATAAATTTTTGCAAAATAAAAAAAAAACATATTTAAATTAATTTTATGTTGTTTCCGAACGTTTTTATTTTTATTATAATTAAAATTTTACTATAATTAAAATTTTTATTGCCTGTTTTATTATTTATAATATTTATTTTATTTAATCAACTCTAATTGGTTAATGTATTTATGCATTTTTTACATCAAATAAAATCACTAGTAAACATTGCGTATCAGCAAATTACAAAAAAAAAAAGAACAGAAAGAAAAACGAAACTTTGCACACAATCTGATAAAAGAGTTTAATTTATGAGCTGAAAATTCATACAAAACAAGAATGGCAAAAACCTGTACTTACAAACGTGTAAGCTAAATTTTGGGAAACTCTCATCGTTTTAGCATAAAAAAAAAGTAATTTTATAGTCGCGCCGCAATTATGTCCAAAATATACATGAAAATATTAATGGACCATTTCCTTTTTTCATAAACCATTATGTCATGCGGACAATAATAATAACAAACAACCCGAAATTACCAAAATACGAAAATGTTTTAGTCCAGAGAGCGATGGCATGACTGATACCAGTTTTTTTATTTTTCAAAATTTTCGAAGAAGTGCACATAAAAGTGACCCAAAAATTCTTTTTTTTTAGGGAAACATGTTGGATTTTAACTCCTTTATACAACGACATTTTAATTGTTTCTCTGTTTTTTTCCCCTTACGTTTTATTATTCTGGTTTTATTTTCTTATTCCTTTTTAATACTCAACTTCTGTAATGGTTAATTTATCTTTCAGTTTTATTTTGGGGTAATAAAAAAAATCTTATTTTCTATTTGGAAACTTTTTAAAATTAATCGAAAGTTAATGATTCTAAAAATTAAGTGAAATTTTTTAATGAAAAGTAAATTTAAGAATATTTTTAAAAATAACAAAAAAACATTTTAAATTTGTAAATAAAATCAGTTTCACTTAACTTATAAAATTTTCTAGAATTTGTAAACGATGTTAGTTTTATTTTTTTCGTAGATAAATCTATCTAAATTATTTCCAATTAAAATTGTTTTTGGATTAGTCAGAATTTTTATTTTTTTTTGGAAATAAATGTAATTATTTATATGGTTAAAAAAGAGGTATGTTTAAAAAAAAATTTCTATAGTTTAATACTTGTAAGATACTAAGAAAAAGTTCTCGCTTTTATTGGAAAACCAGAATTAATAATTTTTGATCAAAATGATTTGTAATTGCACGTTTAATATAGTACACTAGTAAAAAATTTAGTAGTAGTAGTAGATTTTTAATAAAAATATTGTGATCTGTTGAATTTTTTGCTAAAATAATGGAAAAAGTAATTTATGAGAAATAAACAAATTGCTTTTATATCATTGTAACTTATCTCTGAAGAGTGTTTTTTTTCCAGGAATTTAGTACAAATGAAGACAAGATAGCTAAAGAAACTGGGAATTCTCTTATAAAAATGGACATCTGTTGAAGATCTTTGCGTGAGCAGAGTTGGAATAGTAGAAAAGCATTGTTTTAATGGATTAGAAGAAATTGTAGAGATCCATATTAAGGAAATTTCAACGTTTGAATCCGGGAATACGTGAGTTGACTTCCGGGAATACGTGAGTTGGAAATTTCCGGGAATACGTGAGTTGAATTCGGGAATACGTGAGTTGGAAATTTCAACGTTTGAATCCGGGAATACGTGAGTTGATTGAAGCAGATTGAATCCGGGAATACGTGAGTTGACTTTCTTTTTGACATACGACGTATTCCTTGGTACGTATAGCCTCTACCATTTTGAATTGTAACTTATATTTGCAATAAATTTATGTAAAAATTTTGTGGAATATTTAATTTGAATTTAAGAGCTGACCTAAGTGGTATAATATTTTCAGTGTTAGTCTTCTGGATTTTCTTGCTGTCACATTACAAAAAATCTATTATTATTCTTCCAAGTGTATTTTTTATTTGCAGTATTTCAATCTAATAAATAGTAATAACCTTGAGCTTGAAGAGTTAACATTTAAGAACATTAATATTTACTAACTAAAAAATATTATTAATATTATTATTATTATTAATTTTTTTTGGCAACATATATTTTTTTTACATAATAGACAGAATTCATGGCAAAAAAAACCTTGAAATTGAAGACAATATCATAATAATAATAATTACCATTAGACCCGAAAATGAATATAATCTTTGAAGATCATTAATAAAAAATACTAAAATATTATAATAAACATTAGAATAATTCTATGAGTAATGATTATTAGTTTAAAAGTTTTAAGAATAATTTAAGAATATACTTAATTTTGTAAATTTTTTTTATTCCCATAACGAAAACATATTTCCGCATTTCAATCTAGAATTCTACATTTAAGTCGAAAAAAATCTAAAATTCTATTCAATTTTTGTATTCAAAAATTTATTTAGATAAAAAAAAATTACAAATTACAAATAAAGTGTTTTTGTTGGTAATTTGATCTTTATTTAAAATGTTAAGATCACTTAACAAAGTAAAAAAAAAAATTACACCGTCTGTAACGTACTTGGTTTTGATGACGATCACTGTCAGCTCCTTGAGAATTGAATAAATTTAAATAACCGCCTACAAAAAATAAAATAAAAGGACACCCAAGCATTATAAAAATTTGTGATTTAATATTAAATTATTCAAGGCATCATTTATGTATAATATTTATTTCACCCATGAAATTGGATGCCATCAAAATATGTGAAGTTTTATATCCTTGAGAATTTTGAATTTTTTTGAAAAGATCATATCATTTTTTTCTTGAGATATTATTTACCAATTTTAGTATGTGTAAATTAAATTGTTAAGTAATTCTATATTATTTTGAAATTTGAATATTAAAAAAAACATAATAAAAACTCCGAAAAAAATATGATGGAAAACAGGTGTCAGTAAATTGATTTTGGAGCCACCATCATAATAATTATAATAATTATTTTTTAAGTCGTTAATCATACTTGAAATTTAGGTTTTTTTTTTGAAAATATTTTCTGTAATAATCAAATTAAATGATTGATTTCTTTTAAATTTTAATTATTTAAAGTTTTCATGCAAAAAAATTACCAGCAGGATAGGTGATATTACTTATAGGTGATATTACTACTGCTTCTAGTCTGAATTTCTTAATTAATGGTAAAATTGGGACTCAAAATATGAGATTTGAGCTGGAAAATTCAACACAACGTCAATCTATATTGGACTATATCTTAGTTTTATAGTTCAAATTAAAGTTTCGGATAGTTTAATGAAAATTTTTAAAACCCTTTTTAATTTCACCACAATTTGAATAACTCAAAACGCTTCAGGTTTAAATAAGTAGTGATTAATGAGCGTATAGCTTTAATAGCTTTCTTGTTCTTGATTAGAAAATGATTTATAAAAACTGCGTAATCAATCAACCAAAAATCGCTTAATTGGTTTATTCTTAAAGTTTATTTAAATTTTATTTACTAAGAATTTAACCTTAGGTGTAAAATTTAAATATCAGAACGCATTAATTACTAAATTAAAATTTTTTTGGTAATCAAATTTTCATTTTTTCCTTCAATAAATCTAAAAATATAAAACCAAAAATTACTACTACATATATATATTTTCATAAAGTTTAACTAACTTTCAATTTGAAAAATATATTAAATAATTTATTTTGCTGGTTAATAATAGCTTAATGAATGTGCCCTCTAGAGACCCACAAAAAATTCAAAATTAAAAAAAACCTTGCTAGAGTTCACAACTACACGCATATTGAATTATGCGTGTACGTTTTATACCTAACCTACAATTATTAACCATAAAATCATAAATAAAAACTTATTCATTTGTAAAGCCTAAAGTCTTATATAATAATTTCATTATAAGAAAGATTTTTTATTTTTTTTTTGACTATACTAGTGTATTTTTAATAGCATACCGGCTCCAAAAACAAAAAATTACTACATAATATCAAAAAAAATGAATACAGACAGTTCAAGGGCGGTTGGTCTGTAATATGCGGCTCTGTTATTAGTTATTACTCACAATATTCATTTAATTGTACAATAATAATAACAATGCTAGGAAATATGTTGACTTATATATATATATATATGTAATATGTATAATGTATATATAAAAAATTGTCAAATTGTTACTATTTAACTTTTCGTGCGGAAAGCATAATTTTGCAAATTATTTTTAAGCATTAAAAGAAAAATCGAAGTTTTTTTCTTTACTTTTTTTTGGTGGCTTAGATTTTATCATGATAGTGATAGTATTAGAATTGACATAATATATTTTTCTAATTTAATGAATTTATAAATTTGGTTCTAAAAATTATAAGTTTGGCACCTCGTACTAAGTGATCCTTGTTAATTTAAATAAAAATTTGTCAAATTATGACACTTTAACCGAGGACTATTCAATTGCAGAGCATCAAACATTTTTATGATTCATAATTATTTTTTATAGAAGTGAAAACAATACAATTCGCTAAAAAAATATGCTAATTAACTTTAAAATTTTGAGATATGTCAGATTTATTTTAAGTGATAATTTTCCTGCAAAAATGGCAAAATTTTTTCAGAAATTTCTAATTTTTAATTGCATGTACTTATGAAATTGACATTAGGCTGATAAATTACAGGGTTTCAATAAAAACTGGTTCCAAAACTTAAAAATTAAGAAGAAGGTAATTCAAGACAGACAGTGGCTTAAAGATAGTGTATAAATCGGTGGTGCGATAAGTACTGGGTTCCATTTCGCCCACAGTTTCGATGATGTATTATAAAATTAACAAAAAATGTCTGCCTAATAAAACCATTAATTAATTGTTTCAATCAAGTTTTATTCACCATAAAGCTATTTATGATTCGAAATACATATAAAAGTAGTATGGTCAAATTGCAATATAGTGTTAAGAGTCCCTTAAAGCTTTAAGGCAAGCTTAGCCTATTAAATCATTAATAGATATGTACTGCTATTTCATTTAAAATATTAACAAACCCCTTAAAAATAAAAATTCGTCATTAAGCTTTTAAATTTCAGTTTGTTAAAAAATTTTTATACTTTTTGTTGATAATTCATAAAAATAATATTATTAAGGTCTAAAAATTACTTATTCTTATTGCCCAGACATCTCAATATAGCCTCAGGTGGAATTACTTATACTTCTATACACAACATTATATATCAAAAATTCGTTAAGGAAATAATAAAACATAATTCTGTGCGCAATGACTTGACGGATTGTTATTTTTCAATTTAAATATAATTCAAAGAATTTTTTTTTATTATTATTATTGTTCAAAATTTTAGCAAGAATTATTTTTTTTTTTTACTTGACGAATATCACGAAAATTTTGAGGTGTTCATTTGACCAAAAAAGAATATTTTCTTACATTTCGATTACTTGATTTTTTAAATTCATTTTTTTTGGGACGGGGAGAATATATCATTAGAACTTTACCCGCTTATTTTTATAAAGCCACAAAATAAAATTTTTTTCGAAACTCTTGTTTTGATAGTTTGATTAAATTAGACAAGCTGAAAAAAAAATTCAAGTGGCTACAATAATAATAATAATAATAAAAATCTTATTACTTGCTCGAATGACGATAATGACAAGTGAAGGTCACCTCTTGATGTTATTGCATTTAAATAAAAAAAAAATTAGTTAGATTCTATTAAAAATGATTTTTTTGTAGTTTTTTTGTGGTAAATTTTGTAGATTTTTGTAATTAGACTTGTAATTTAATTAATAAATTTTTTCTTGAGAGAATTTTGCTAAATTCAAGAATGTTTTAAAAGAATTTTTTAAATAATTAATTTGATTGGTTTATTTGAGTAATGGAGGTTACCTTGCTGATTTGATTTTAAATGGAAATAATAATGTTTATGCTCAAAAATTTAATGGATATTATTTCGCAAATATGTATAGTAACATTTTATTTTATAAGATCTCTCTCACTATACAAAGTTATATATTGATACTATGGAAGTACTGAGATATTCAAATCATTCAATAACCTACAAGAAATGACTAGCAGAACTTTTGCAGCGTAATAGAAGAAAAATTCTGGGATGAGCTTCCCTACTTCCGACTCAATAAACATCTACACACAATTAGAGAATAAAAGGGATGAACTCATTCGCTTATTCGATACGAATGCGAGCCCTTGATGGCGACAATGCTTATATGTACACAGCTACACTATACTCCCTCTTCACTAATATAGCTGTACAAATCCATTGAGAGAGCAGGCTTAAAGTTTCTCTAATAAAGCTGTACAAATCCATTGAAAGTGCAGACTTAATTGGCGTATACAGGTGGCAGCTTTGGTTTTAAGATTGGCTATCATAAAACCAAACCTAACCTAACTAATATATTGACAACAAAATTCTAGCTACAGAAAAGTACATTAGTTTTTGAAACTGATATCTAATTTTTTTTTTTTTAAGCAATATTTTCGAAGGTGTAGGACCTACGAATTAGATTTTGTGTTGTTTTTATACCATTTTTCAAAATTGAAATATATCCACAAAAATCTGCAAAAGAAGTTATATGTCAATACCCATGTTATAAAACAACCAAGCTTCGTTAAAACCAGGTTAATAAAATAACTTTTATATGACTAATATTTTTCAATTAATCTGAAAGAACTAATCATTCAAATTCTCTAGACAACAAAGATTCTGACAAAATTAATTTATTTTAAAAAAATATAAGATTCTTTTCAGTTCATTATGTAATACCAACAAAATACAATACATAAAAAACATACCAATGATATTTAGAAAATCAATCTTCAACGAAAATTTATATACAATTATTTTCCAAAATAAAATATTGTAATTTTAAGAACGACCCGATAAATCAGAAATAAACAAACATTAACAAGCGAATTAAAAATTATAATGACATGTCGTGGGTGAATTGGATGATTTATTTTTAAAAAAAACACAATAATTAAAATTATGGTGTTCGAAAAAAAAAATGGTGTAGTTGATTATAACGATTGTCGATTGGCGATTGCTAATGGATTATTGCAAATAAGCTTTGCCAAATTTAGTTAAATTATGACTTTTAACAAAATAACAAACAAAAAATGATAAAATTTATCTATTAATTTTCACCCGCAATAAAATTAAATTCGATTAAAAAAATAATAAAAAAGTATACTAATATACATTATTTTCATTAGCATTTTTTACGATTAAAATCTGAAAAATAATATATAATTTATAATTTAATTTTTTTTTCTATTTATTTATTATAAAATATAGTAATTAGATAAAAATTATGGTAATGCAGAAATTTTCAGAGGGAAATTATGAAAAAATATTTTCAGAGGGAGATTATGAATTAAATTTTTGCATAAATTAATTATCTACAGATAATAACAATTACTGGAAATCGTATAATTTTAATTATTTTACATAAATCCGAAATTTTTATGAAAAATTTTATATTTTATAGTTAGTATTTTTATGTTTAAATATAGATTTTATCTTAAAAACTGTTAGTTCTTTTGTTCAGTTAAGTCAATTTGAAAGCATTAGTAAGTCAAATAACAACATATTAATAAACATTACTAATTTTATTTGCAAGGGATAAAAATGTTTACAAAACGGACCAGACTATTCTAGACACTAAAGACAAAACTTAAAGAGCGACCAAAACAAATAGTATGGTGCCCCGTCAATTGATGTCGGTATATGTTTTGGGAAAAATAAATAAAGTAAATGTCTGAAATAGTAATATGAGTTTATTTAGTCCTTTAACTCTGATGTGAAGGCACTTAATACACAATGATTTTGGCTTTTCGATACCATAAATTGTTTTCAAATGTTAGTTGCGATCAAATCATTGCAAGTCACAGAAATCTGGACAAAGTAGCATAGGAGGGTGCATATTACCCATTTTTTTTGAAAATGAGCAACAAATTTTTTAAATAGGCACATATTTTAAGTTACTTCCTGTAAAATCTATTTCGCAAATATAACAAAAAAAAAATAACAAAAATTAAGATAATTCTGAAGGGGCATAAAAATATATAAACAAACTTTCTAAGGATAATTAGTAATTTGGTAATTTTCAAGTTAGGATCATAAGAACATCATCTGGAACAATCTTTGTCAACCATATTGGCCTCGTTAATGAAATTTTTGGTTATAATATTAAATTCGGAGAAACCTTAGTAGACTAGGGTTATATAGAGTTATACAAATAAATTATCAATCAGTAAATTTATACTCAAAGCGTTTTAAATGATAATTTTAGTTTAAGGTAGACTGAAGATAGTCTTAATAGAATATTATTAATGATTTTGTTATGAAATCTAAAAAATATTAATTATTAAAAAAAAAATTTTGAAATGGCAAATCGCACGCTTAATTTCATAAGATGAAATTAAGCGTGCGATTGTCATACGATCTTTGGGGGATATTTATGGGAGTAATGCAGTTTATTATGCGTTATCACACATACAAGCTTAACGCAGATTCAAAATGTTACTTCAAACAACAATTTTCAAAGGTTTATAGTCGTATGAAATATTTTTGGTATAAGATCTTATTAGTAAATAGTTACTTTTTATTAAAGTTACGCATTACATTAATTAAGTGATACTTCACCAAATTAATTGGTTGATAGCTAATGATAGAAATTTTGAATCATATTACACAATACACTATGTTGTTGTAAAATATTAAAGTGATTTTCTTAATACACACTTTTTACTTTTACGACTTATCGAATTAAACGGTCCGAAATTATTCTTAAAAATTCAAAATTCAAATTCGAATTTTTTAATGTTTTATTTCCCAAAGTTTATCAATTTAATATGAGATTGGTATACGAATTTCAAAATAAATACTTTTCTCAGCTAAGTCTACGATTAAACTAAAGTTAAGTGTCGTTTGTAAAATTATAATATATCACTAAATGAAAAATTTGGCCTACGATTTTAATGTCATTGATAAAATCTATGATGAAACGATACTCGAATATTCATATTATATTTTTATTGGTTCGTGACCCATTAAAAATGTAACGTAACCCAATTATGGGTTGCGAATCATGTATTCAGAAAAGCTGGTCTAGTACAAGTGCAATTGCAATTGTCAGAAACTTATTTATCTTGTTATTTACATATTCCTAAATATTATCGCAATTATTTAAATTTCAAACGAGCCCTCAATAGTGTGTTTCATTATGACAAGTTTTTTGACAATCTATAATTTTACTTTCATTGCACAATTAACAAAATTCCAATAAAATTTATAAACTTATGTGATACTAAATTATTTCACATTTAATATTTTTTTTTGTGATAAGACAGCTTGGTTTTATTTTAAATAAATAATTTCTTTTTATAATCTTTGATTTTATTTTGTAAATATTTTCCGAAATAAAAATTTTTAAAAGAAATTTTTTTTAAATCTTATTATAATAATTTTTGTGTTGTTATTAAAGAAACCTGAATCAAAAATTTATCTGAACATTAACATAACATAAACATTTATTATAATTTATAAAAATTTAAATTAACATTTTTATATTTTATTTATATTTTATTATTTTTTTTTGGTTAAGCTATTTGGAGATTTATTACACTGACAGAAGTGTGACTAAAATTGTACATATAAAAATGTTTGTTCAAAACGCAAGTGTTTTTATACGAAATATATATATATATATATTATTCCCAATATATATATATATATATATATATATATATATATATATATATATATATATATATATATATTTGTGATTAAAAAAGGTGTTGCTAAAAAAAAAAACATATATAAAACATAGTTGCAAGATTTGAAACTGGTTGGTCCCAACCTTAAAATTAACAAAAAATTTTGTATATAATTTTAATATAAATTTAAGTTTTTTTTTGTATATTAAATTATGTGAATTTTTTTTTTTAGTATGGCAGATGATATTTTTATACTGAAAGGCTATTTATGGTGATTTATTGCGATGTGCATATAGTATGGCATATAAAAAAGTTTTTTTTTATGATAGTTTGAACAAAATTTGGAAAAAAAGTTCCCGATTAACCATATTTTAAAGATTTCTTAGAAATAATATTGAAGAAGAGACCCATAACTTTCGATATTTAAGTTTTATTTGGTCGTTTAACGATTTGTGTCGTAAATAATATGCCATAAGTGTACTGCAGATATTTGGGAATAATGAGGATAGATAAATGATAGTTTGATGGTTTTTATTAGGAATATCCTTGCTTAAATTGTATTTAAGCCTGATATAATTTACTAATTAATTAAGTTTATTTACATAATTCGTCTTCCGACGGTGCTACAGACTAAATCAAGCCTGGGAATATTTCAATGTTTATGAAATATTCTATTGCATTTTGCACATATTTACTAATTTTATATGAATCCTGACTATATAAGTTTATTTTATAAAGATAAATCTTTTAATTACAAGAAGTTATTGGCTTGCCTAAAATATTTGTTGCTTAAAAATTGAGTCAACTATTACCATTTACAGGTCAGTGCTCAACTGCATTGTCAAAAATTGACAATGCTCAACCGCATTGCGAAAAATTCATTAGAGATATAATATGGTTCTCTCAAGAGCAGTTGTACAACTGTAGGTAAATAAGTACTTTTGAATAAGTTCTGATTTCAATTACTGGCTTTTATCTAAATTTAATTGGAACTTAGTCGAACTGTTTAATTATTCAACTTTATTTTTCAAATTCAAATGTTCGTATAAAAATTTCGATTACCATAAATTACTTCAAAGTGAAAATTTAATTGATATTCAACTAAAGTCTTTAACTTTAATCTATCATTATCTCGAATTAGAAATTTTCATTTACCCTTTTTAAAATTTTCTACAAATCTGTGACACAATTTATCAAAAAATTAAGAAAATATATTTATGCATATTACCAGTCACTAAAAAGATTGAATACAAAAGTAAATCTATCAAAATATAAATTCAATTAATCAAATAAAATAATTATAATAATTTCACTTTTCTTTTCTTGAAATTTAAATTCGATTATGCACCCAAAATCAATTAGGATGAATATAAAAAAATATGTATTATAAAAGAAAATTCCAAATATTCAAACCCTTCTAGGTAAACACAGAATTAAATAACCAGCCGTACAAAACGAAAAAAAGGGGTGGTGAACCCAAAAACTGAGCTTAAAATTCAAAAAAAAAATTGAAACTGAAGAAAAGTATAACAATGTTCATTTGTATACTATTCTTAGTAAAAACCAACTAATGCACATTATGTGTGCAGTTTTATTCAAATTCATTATCCTTTTTTTATAGTGACAATATTTTCTTAAAAAATTTTTTATAATTTTTAATGATATGCAAATCATAGGACCGTGAGGAACAGTTTTATTTTTTTATTTCTTTCGAATAAATCAGTTAAAGGATCAACATTTTTTTTTATTATTCCTGGATGGTTTTACAAAACAAAATTGTTTACTTTTATTACAGCTATTAATGATAAATATTCAATAACGGATAATATTTTTCCTTTTCCGGAACTAATATACAGTAAAAATAACATAAAAATAGAAATAGCCTTGAGCGTAAATGAATTTCTTTAATAATACAGAAAAGATAGTTTAATTTTTAATATATTCAAGGATGCCACTTGAATTCATAATGAGAGACGATCTAATAAAAGGAAGAAGAGTTTTAAATATTCTGGAAAAATAATGATTCTGAGAAGTGAGAGAGAAAGGATTTTCTATATTTAAATATTATGTAAAAAAAAAAAATTAAATAAAATATTTTCGTGAGAATATAAACGAATAAATTTGCCTAAGGACATCAAAATAAATTTTTGATTTTCAGTTTTTATGTTAATAATAAATAAATTTCATTAATCTTAAACAAATTATTAAAATACAGATGTCGCCGTGAATTTTTAAAGATCGAAAAATTTTTTTTTTCTCACGATTAATATAATTTTAATATTTAATAGTCCATATGACATCCTTTAAAAAAAAAAAATATTTCAAGATCACAAACAATAAAAAAAAGTTTTTTATGTGTATATCCTTCCCACACTCAATAATAACAATAAAAATTCAACGTCTCATAAGGAATTGTAAAAATATTTTAGATGTATGAAATGAAATGAATTTTACAATTAATTTCCGGATGTTTTGATTTCCCCAAAACTGAAATTTCGTAGATTTTTATTAAATGTGGACAGGTACAATAACGATAGTCAGAAAAAGGAGATCTTTATCATTTTATTATATTAATATAGCAATCAGCAGGATATATTAAGGATATAGAAAATTTAGGATATTATATAATGAAATTCAAAAATCTGTGGTCACCTTATGTCGTTTTCAATTACATTTTTAAATATTTTTGTTTTTTAAATTATGTTTCTTTAATAATAATATTATTGGATGACATATGGTAAAATATAGAGAATTATATCAGTATCTCCTTTTTACTATTGTACCTACCTCCTTTAAGCATATTTTTTTTTACTATTATATTTCGAATATTTAATACAATGTTTTAATATTTGCTGGTAAATTTTTGCTCGAATATTAATTTAGAATTCCAGTGAAAAAGTAACCAGGATATTCTCGGATCCAACTGAATACAAAGGTCAGAGATAATTAAGTTTCAAAGCCACTTACAACAATTCGCTTCTCATACAACGATTTGAATAATTTGGAAAGAATAGCAATTTTTTTTATTACAATTTTTATTGAAATCCCATAAGTATGAAATTACTGAACAATAGTTCTGCTGCGTGGCATATTTTCTCAGCAATTATCTTTCTGGAATCTGATAAATTCTTACAATTAGAATTAACTAAAAGCTAGTAAATAATCCAGGTTTGGTATAACTTATTGTAGAATTTATATATTCGATTCATTGAGGAGTAATAAAGTTTTGATGACTGTAAATTATAGTTCATAAATTGAACTTTCTAAAGCATATTTTCTCCCAATTCAAAAATTTGTAGTTCAAATATAATTTTATTGCTAAATAAATTTCGAAATCGCAATTATTAATCTATAAGTTTTTGTGATCTTAAAATCATCTATTCATCTAATCTTTAAATTAGATTTCAAATTATACTCTGCTTAGAATAATCTTACCCTATCCCTAAATTCATGTATATATCATGATAATCATGTATTGATATAATAATATAATAAAATACTAAATGTAAATAAAGAAATATAAAAACAAGGTGTCACAAATCCACAAGTGGTTATACACAACAATCCTTTTATCTTTATTTCCTATCAAAAACACAATTTTTTATATTTCACCTTTTAACAATTCTTTAATAACCTTCTCTCTCATAATTTTTTTTTTGCTTATTTACAATTTCATTATTATTCTTTTTTTTTTGGCAATCCCTTCTTCAATATTTATCATTCATCATTGTCAATCCTCAATTTATCTGCAAAAGATTTGTAAAGAAAACCAAATTACCAAATATCAAAAATTATACAAAAAGAAAAAAATTGGTTTTGCTATTTTGAATCTTTTTTTTTCATACAATGATTTCTATTATTTTCAAACAACATAGAAGAATAAAACACTATTTCCACGTTCGCATAATCTAGCTAATAATACAGAAATTATACAAAAGCCTAAGATATGGAAGCATTTACCAAAAAGATAAACTCTGTTATTTTGTATGGATATATAGATTTTTATGGCATATTAAATTGAAAATTGCAACCCTTTTATTTTACAGAACAACAAAATATTGAATTATTTTTTTTTTTTAAAAGGGGTGCGAATATCTTTATAAGAAAATTGCAAGCCTTTTTATTTTAATAATAATACGTTTTTTATTTTATTTTAGCCACATAACAATTCATTTTCAATATAAATACATACATATCAATATTCAATTTAATCGTGTATACTTTAAAGGTGAACTATTCTGGATAAAGGAAATTTTTTATTAGTATCTTAGAAATTGAAATTGTTAGAAAATAATGATGATCGTATAATTAACATAAATATTGACATTGGACTTATAGATAAATGATGTAGATTTCAATTTTTAGCTTAGATAAAAAAAAGGGTTTTTGCAAAACTGAAATCTATAATTGAAAATTTGCATTTCTTTCTGTGTTGTACAATGATATTTTGTATATTATAATTATATTTTTAAATCTGAAATAGGGGATGAAAAATGATCTTTTTGTATACTAAGCGATTTTTTACGACTGATTAGATTTTAGAATAATAAGAATTGAAAGAAAAATTGATTAGATTGATTGATTGAATTTGAAAATTTCAAGAGTTTTTATATAAAATTTAATATTTTATGTTTATATTAAATATTTTAAACACGATTTTATGATATTTTCTGGGAACTAAAATAAAAATAATGATGATTATATTAAATGATCTTCAAATTTTATATTCAATAATCGTAATTTTTTTTATTGAACCAAATATAAGATAAAAAAAAAATTATATGGAAAAATTTGTCAAAGATTAATTACGCTAAAAGGAAATTTTGAAACATTTTGTAGAAAATTGAAATCTTAATTATAATGTTCAGAAAAAATGTTTTTAGGGATCTTTTTACAAGTTATGAGAATATTGAAGATTTTTTGTTTTACAAGTTATGAGAATATTGAAGATTGTAAGATATTTAGATTTAGATGTCAATATTTTTAGATGATTATTAAATTCATATATCTACGTGTCGGGCGGAAAACATATAAGTAATTTTTTGCACCTTTTCAGGAAATCCTTTTTTTTTTAAACAACGCGTACTGAACTTAGTATATTTTTTATGATGAAAAGCTAGATACGATTGCCTTTGCGGAATAAATTTCAAATAAGGACTTAGGTGAATTTTTCTTGTAAATGATTTATGTTGTTTTGCCCAAACGTTTGTCAAAAGATTGTGATATAAATTTTCATATACTAAATTGTAGTATGCGATAAATAATAATAATTGGAACACAAACAGTGCGGTCTAGTTAAGGCACTATTCAGAATTAAATAAAAAAATTACTGGACGTTCAAGTATCCCCAAAGTTTCCGCTCCGATTTATGAAATTTTAACGAGTATTTTTTAATATACATACATACGTAAGACGTAATTTATTTCTTAATTATAAAATTAAACTGAACTCGTACCGTGAAACGGATTGTAAATCGTGACGATATTTAATATACAGTATTTATTTATTTAACAAAAATTTAACAAATTTATATTTTTTTTAAAAAAAAAATAGTAAATTTTTCTTTAGTTTAATTAAAATATTACACACATAAAAACCATTTTATAATGAATTCGTTACGAAATTTTATTTTCAATAAGTTAAACTCACACATATTTTTCAAATATATTTATCATGGTTACAACAACCATCTGTTTACAGAAATTTAAGACATACTTTCATATAAGTTTCTTAGTTTTTCCGAAATTAATTTAAATATGTAGTTTTATATACTTTCAATTTTTTGGAAATTAAAATAAGGATAGATCTTTTAACACAAATTTTTTTATTATGAACGTTCTTTAAATTTACAATTTACTGCTGTTAACAACAAGACCACAAAAATACAATTGATTCTTTTTTTTTGATAATATCACAAAATACGAAAAGCAATAAAGAAAATATGATTTCACTTTCCAGAAACTATCATGAAAAAAAATGATATTTTGGTTCCCAACGTTCATAGCCAAGGAAATAAAAAAAACCATGAAATTTTCAATATGCAAATTAAATTATTCTATCCGCTATATTTTATCATTAAAATTCTTCTAAATCACGGTACAGATCAGGTACACCAAATAAACGGAATATGAAAACCGTATAGATCTTGAATTAATATCACAGTTTTTCTGAAATTTCTAATTACTTATTATGCGTTTCACATTCAACTCTATCCTTGTTCCATTAAAAAAATAATAATCCTGAAATAAAAATTGAATCCTTTTTATATTTCTCATACTTAATATGCAAAATATCTTTGTTAAGCCTTAGTCTTCCCTTTGTTATTACGTGATCTTCACAAAAAAAACTCATGAGTAATGACCTTACCTGGTTATCCTTTTTATGATTATTATTTTTTTTACCAAACAAAAGATTCAGGAAGAGAAATAATAAATAAAACGGGTTCATCGCGAGCATATAAGCAAATTAATCTTAAAGGTTATATAAAACGTACTATACGTATAAAGCAAGAGTTGAGTCGCGATATTAGAAATATGCAAATTAGGATAGGACAACCTTTTCTTCCTTATTCAAAAAAAAAAATCCTTTTGTATGTTATGGGCTAAAAAAAAATTCTCGCGAGATTTAATTCCTATATTTCTCTGTCTGTATTGTATGGTTTATTGTTCACCTTTAGAAGATCCTTTTTTTTTGATTTTTTGAATTAATTTAATTTTTTTTTGTTTTTTACGACAGAGTAGAAAGGATAAAAACATAATCTTGAGTGTGATTTGAATTTAGTGACGATTGGAAAAGATGTGTCGAAAAAAAAATATGTAGTTGCAAGGACATTACGATGGATAGGTAAATTTTTTTTGGTTGCGTTGATGAGTCGTGTCCTTTTTTTTAATGTTGGGATTTTTTTTTGTTGTGTCTTAGTTTTTGGGGTGAGAAAACTGTGAGAAAAATATCTTGATTGTTGGATTTTTTGCTTTTTTTTATTAATTGTGAGGAGACAAGATTTTAGTTTTATTGTTGTTGTTGAGGAAATGATAGTTTGGGAAACAAAACGAGTTAAAGAAATTCATTTGCATATTAACGCGATATGTTTTTTGATGATGTGTATTATTTTCAAGGGTGATTTTTTTCAGTAGAATTTAAGTTTGTTACCAACGGGTTATCCATTTTTTAAATATGAATTTATTTGAATTTACAAATGTATGCCGTTGATTAAAACTTGTATTTGAAGACGTAATAATATTTAAAATATTGAAAGATCCTTTTAAGATAGATAGAAAAGACCTAAGTTAAAATTGTCTGCAGTAGAACAAAACGATTAAATCGGCAAAAAATTAAGAGAAAAGAACGATTAAATCGGCAAAAAAGTTAATGGTTTGAACTTTGAAGTTTAGATCAAAGTTTGAGCTGTGAAGTTTTTTAGTTTGAATATCGGGCCAATATTGACCGAAATTTTTTTTATAATGGTAACGAAATCAAAATTTGATAAGGTTTAGGATTTGAAAAGTGACGTTTCCGTTTGATTCTGATGAGGATTAGATACTCTATTATTAGTTAGCCATTATTTTTTTTTTAAACTATTTTTTTTTTCTAAACTGAATTTCATTTCATTTCTATTGAAATTAGCTTAAGTTGTATTCATAATTATTTGTCATACAAAATAATATGAAGACGTCAAATTTGAATTTTTTATATCAATAGATTTTGTAGCCCACACTTAGGAATTTGAACTTTTCATGATAGTTCTACAATTAATAAGAATTCTACAATTAATAATATTTCATATTTGTAAGCGTATTAAATCATAATTAACAGTAGAGTATTCAAAACTAGGTGACGGTTGCAAAATACATAACTTGTTTCAATTCTCATAAATATTACACTATTTGTCTTCTCATAATTGAACTTGTTTTATATACATATAGTCTACTTTTGTTTCAAATCATTTTAAAATATGTAAATAACTTAATAAATTATATAATTTATAATTTTTTTTTCCTGTATTTCAATTAATATTGTATTTAATTAACATTATATGAATAACAAGTAAACACAAATCGTTTTAAAAATGAAATACGTAATTAAATCAATTATTCAATTGCGTATTACATAATTATTATTATTTTTTTATCCTACTATCCTACATAATATCTAAACTAATTATCATCAATTTTAAAATTCAAATACAAAAAAAAAATTTATAATAAAATCAACTAAAGATTTAATAATAATTAAAGATTGTGTTACGGTGGCAATGCGCATAATAAATAAAATTGGTTTTATATACGTATATAAAATTAACTAATAAATTTACCTGATTTATTTATCTTTTTTATAACTAACTATTATAATGATTAAATCTTTTAGTACATTGTATCTTATTTAGTATTTCGATTGAAAAATAAGAGTTCATAAATGAAAAACATAATAAAAGTATTTTTTTACAACACAAATATACAAAATTTATGCTGTTGGGCTATTGTGGTATATAAAATTGTAATTAAGATGAACGATTAGCAGAAATAATCATGGCAGGTTTATTTTTGTTGTTGAAGT
The DNA here is from genome assembly GCA_963932195.1 of Empis livida. Classification (NCBI taxonomy): domain Eukaryota; kingdom Metazoa; phylum Arthropoda; class Insecta; order Diptera; family Empididae; genus Empis; species Empis livida. The sequence goes on from OZ010645.1 coordinate 61,286,325, forward strand.
AAGTATTTTGAAAGTTTCATAAATTTAGAAACTTGTAATTTTCTATGAAATTATATTATTGAATTTTAAATATTTTATGATTTAGTTGTCCACCTCTTGAAGTTCTTTTTTTGAAAATTAATTTTTAATTTTTGATTCAAAATTATAGACATGGGTCGTTTTGCTGAATTTATCAGATTTAAAAACTATAGCTTTTAAAAGATGAAAATTAATTGAAATTTATGAAAAAAAATTATTTTAAATATTTTAAAATCACAAACTAAAGCAGACAATTTTGATTTTTTTGAATAGTACTTAGTTAAAAATGAACTTGCAATTTTTTATAAATATAATACAAAAATGATGATCTGATTTTGACTTTGTCGGTTATAAAAAATAAAATCGGTAATTTTATGATGGTTCAAGGTATTGTGGTTTTATGGATCAATTTTTATTTTATCTAACATGGTGGCTTTTTACTTTTGGTATACACATTAAAAATATAACAGAAATTTTTAGCAAGTCATTTTCCTGGGCGGATGGGTTTATTTCATTATATGATCGTATAAAATTCAATTAATTGATTTCACGTTCAATTTAATCATTACAAAACATTTTTGTTGTAGTTATGGGCTAAAGTAATCTTTTGTTTTAACTATGTAATATATATTTTTTAAAATTATTTTGATGATTTTGAAAATGACATAATTTTTATAAAACGTATTTTTATTTTTAAAAGCTAATTTGCACTAAGCTATCGAATTGGATGGTTAAAATTTCTGCAAATACGCATTAATTTACTCTTAGTTTACAGATTTGAATACATAAATGAAGATTAGGTAGATAGCATTTCAGTTATTAAAAATATTTTTGATTCCACATTTTATGTGAAAGTCTGTAAAAAAAATTATAGAGAAAAACCAGAATCACTGCTATTACTCTGTTCTGAGAAATTTTAGTGAAGATAACTCTGATCTGTTTCATGATTGTCTTGAAGATAGTTTTTAAAATTTACTTAGTGTATTGCAAAACTGAGCTGTTAGATAAATGAATCAACTAAGTATTTTTTCGTTTAGTTTTGTACATAGCTTCGTTTAATTATTTTTTAGAGTAAACTTACTACAAAGAATTAATTCAATTAATTCAATTTTGTGTACTATTAATATTGCAATATCTCGGAATAAAAGAAAATGAATTTGTCCTAATTTCAAAATAAATGGTTTAAATATACAAGTTAGACTAAAAAAATAGCACAAAGATATTCGGGGCTACTTTGTACTCACCATTGTACTCTCGGTAAACCTTACTTGTCTAACTTAGTTCTCATTGTATTCTTTGTAAACCTTACTACTCTAGTTTGGCGGTAGACTAAGGAACTTCAAATTAGCTTTCCTTGCTCTTAAGAGCAGTCTAAAAAATATTGACGACGAAAAAGGAAGATAATGTTTGATGACGAAGAAATGCTGAAAACGTTTTTGCTCTATGTTAATCTAACAGAGCATTCTATTTTTCTAGAAAAATTAATAGGGTAAATGCATCATAGTAAAATAGATCTTTTTATATTGGATGCAATATAAATAATCGTCGTCGTTTCATGGTTAAATCTTTTAATAGAAATTTCTCATTTATAAAACATTATCATTAAAACCACAAAACCCATATCAGAATTTCCTAAAGTTACATTTTTCATCATTTACTATATAATTAAAATAATAATAATATTAAAAATATTTTGAAAACGTTTTAAAACAAGATTTTTTTGCATGAACTTTTAAATTGATTAATGGTAACACTAACTGGTGCTATGTTTATTATAAAACTGTATACAAAAACAAAAAAGCCAAAAACCACTTAAATGAAGAGAAATTAATTTCGAAGAAAAAAAAATATAACTAAAAATTATCAATCAGGTTGAACTCGTTTATTTTACTTTCTGTTAGTATCCGATCAGCATAATAAAAGGCAATGAAACTTGATCATACTACAGAAGAATGATTAGCATTTTGGCGACCATTTAATTAATAATGTAGAATAATTATTGGATATTTTGTTTTTATATGTTCAAAAGTATAAGACTGACGATAATGAGGATGATATGTAATCAAACACTGCTGCTGGTAAATAGAAACTTTTTTCCAAGTTACGATAGTAGATTAATTAAAAGCCAATATTTTTTTATAGAAAATAATTATAGAGATCTAAAATGAATAATTTCGGATTAAATTTTAATTTCACGGTTTTGCTAGAAGGCCCAAAATAATTGGAAATATATAATTTTTCACCTGCATGATTATTTTTATGTGAATAATTGAAATAAAACTAAGATTTGAATACATACTAAAGATTGTAATGATTTTAGCCAAACCAAAGGTTTGCAAAAAAAAAAACAGATTTCATTTTTACATTTTCTGGGTGAAGTGAAAATAATGCTAACACCTGTTATGAATTTAAAATTTTTCTTTATATTGTGGGATGATTTTAATCAGAGTCCTTGTTTTTTTTTTGTTGGATTGTGAAGTGAAACTCCGAGTCAGTAAAGAAATAATTTAGAACGCAGGTATATGCAACCGTACAATAGAAGTTGCTCTGTAATTTCCCGAAACATGATATGTAATTAGTTTTTGACAATATGAAATAAGTTTTTAAATTCCAAAACAGAACATAGTTTATACTAAACAATTATCATTGTTTGGAAAATTTTCACAAAATTCACGTCTTCTAAATATCGTACCGGTCATAAAACTACTTTATATTTTCAATTTTGTTCTTCGGTATCTAAAATACAATCTAACTTTTTAAAATTCTCAGCATCTTTCTATAAATATGAAAGAAATTAAAGAACCATGTAATTTTCTTACCTGTTATATAAAACACAATCATAATACATTCAAAGTTTTTTGTTTAATGATTATGCAATCAAAGGAAACCAAAACATTTTCTATAAAATATACAATCTTATAATTAAAATCTTGAATTTGTGTTCCAGTTTTTGGTATATTTTTATATTTTATTACTACTTCGCGTTTTAATCGTAAACTTTATTGTATCAAGCAAAATAAAGATTGGACCAATATTTTGGAAATAATTTTTTTTAAAGAAAGGACTCTTACAAAGCAAAAGCATAAAAAAATTTTCCCACGTTTTAAAACTGGTTTTTATATACGCCAAACAAATTTTTAGTTGAATTTTGATGAATAAAATGAGAAAATTGACTACTTCTGGTGTAGTTAAATACATCCTTAAAAATATATATATAAAAGAATAGATTTAATCATTACTCCGAGATGTTAAAGGAGATTTAAAAGATTAGATGTTAAAGTATACAAAATTAAGGGTATTTTGGTTTTCAGTTTTTAATTTTAGATCACTGTTATTTCGAATGGTCATAATAAATTTGTTCAAGAAAAATTTTGGGACATGTGCTTAAAGGGATATTATTGATGGTTATTACAGTGATTAAAATTTTAATTAAGTTCTGTAGTCCATTTAAATGAAGATTCATATAAAAAGAGGGTTTGTAAAAAATATTTCGAAAATTAGAAAATTGCAGCTATATTCTTAAAGTTTTTTAATTCCCGACTAGTTCGTATATCCTTAAAACTGTAATTTTATGGAGTGATATCTACTATTTTTGTTTTGAAACGTTTACAAAAAAGCATATTTAAAAATTGCACACAGACTAAAACTACACGTACTAATTGTCAAAAACTATATTTCCAAATTTTGATAATATTTCGGCTTTTCGTATTATTATTAACATTAATTTTTATAAAGCTTGTTTAAATTTATTGAATATCATAATCAATTTCTGCTAAATTAATGTGAAATTCCAATCAAAAAAATGATATCTCAAAAACAGGCTTATCGGTCACGCACTAATTAAAGTTAAACCAATTTTTCCGTTTTTGCTAATCTAACAACTTGTTTGACAAACAACTTCATAGAAACTTGTACTTCACTGCATATTCATAAGTATGCTAACGAAACAGTGTATTTGATAAACCAGCTTATTCCAGTAGGTGTATGTTTCACAAGAGAATAAATTCGTATTTCAGGAAACTTAAAATTTACTTGTACAGCAGTTAAATTCTTAAGTAATCAATTCATTTTTATTGACAATCATGCGGATGCTGAATTCATTATTTCGTCTCATTTTAATTGAACTTAAATTCTAATATGAATTTTTTTTTTAAATTCGGTTCATTGTTTCGTCTGAAACTGAATTCTTTCACGAATTTTCAAATTTTTTATTATTTTTGTTGTCTTAAATTTGACGTTTTTCAATATTTGATGGTAAATATTAGAGACTCGTGCGAAATCTTGCGTGATAAAATACGGGAATTTCGATAAAAATACGGGATTGGAGTAGATTTTGATTTTGACGATCTATTGACTTGTTGGAATCTATAATTTAAAAGAATAAAAAAACGGATTTAAAAATGAAATCAGTGCAGAAAAATATGCGAAAAATTACTTTTGTTTCGATAAAACACATTCGGGTTCAATTTCTGTCAAAAATTTGGTACGCTGCGGATAGAAATTAACAGCACCAATCATGTAGTGCGACAGAAATATTTGTTGCTTAAACAAATTTTGTTAAAACGTTTATATACTTGTACAAGTTTGTGACTACTTTTATTTATGCTTCATTATTTTTGGAACTGAATTTCCAATAACAAAATTAAGTAATTTAGCAAATATTTTGCTTCCATTTAATTTTATGTTACAAATTTTGAATTTATTCAAATCTTGCCCTTCTTTTAAGGTTTTTTTATATTCACTGCTAATAAAATTATTATTCTATGTTCAAAAAAAAAAACTATTTAAAGATTTAAAGAAAAATGCTTATTGATTATTGATTAAGAAACTTCTTCATTTTGAATTTTTATGATTCGATATTAAGAAAATGATTTATAGTCAATAACAAAAATTAAATAAAATATTTTTTTTTTTGTAAATATTTTTTATAGGTTTCCATAAAATGATATCCTACCGAAAATTATTCACTCTATTGCTATTTACTAAAATATGGAAAATTTTCGAAGAAAAAAGCCAGTTATACATTAAAAAGTCATAAAATTATAACTAAATTTAGACACATTTCTTTATTATAATAAATTTTTTTTTATATATTTATTTTTAGTTGAATAATAAAATTTAAATTAGTTTGAATTAAAATACATAATCATAAAAAAAAATAATATAAAGAAACTTTTTTTTTGTAGATATTATGATAGGTCAAAAATTAAACATTGGTGTTTTTTTTTAGGTGATCAAACTTTGGAAAATGTTGAATCAATATTTATTTAAATATTAATATAAAATTTCAGTTTTATTTTCCTTTTTTTGTTGTGTTAAGTGAGAATGATTCAATCTTGATTGAATTTTAAGATATTTTTAGATAAGTTTTTTGTTTTTTATGAATAATTAAATGGGACTGTTTTTTTATGACACAATTTTGTATTTAATTAATTAAAGATAAAAAAAAAATTAATTTGGTTACAAGATCGTTAAAATGTCATTAAGAAAAGAAATTAGAAAGTAATGTTAACATTAATCTTATATTTAGGAATTAATTTAGCTGATGGTTTAATTAAAAAAAAAGGAATTGTATGTTGCACTCAAACCGAAATTTTTTACGTTCCGGTTTACGGTCACGTTCCTTATTTTTTTTTTTTTGGTTCGGCTCAACTCCGGTTTTAAATATTCTTATCGTTCCGGTTACGTTCCGGTATAAAAACGGGTTCAAACCCGGTTTGATTTGTTATATTTATAAAAAATTATAACAAAAAATATCATTTTACTAAAAAAAGAACATTAATAAAAAACAGAGTGTACATTTAATATTATTAAAAAATCAGTTTTATTGTGAAACTCAAAGTAAAATAAAAACATAAGAAAATAAAAATAATACTATCAGTGTATTAGGTATTTATAACAAAAAAAAATAAAATGAAAAGAAAAAACAATATAAAATAAAATACTGTATTTTATAATATTAAAGATTATTATTTAATTTGCACATCAAAATGTTTTCCAAATTTTTTTCATTTAAATCAGTTCTTCTTTCACTTAGAATCATTTTTAATGATGAAAAGTTTCGTTCCACACTAACTTGTGTTGCTGGCACAGCCAGTATAATTTTTGCAAGTTCTGCCAATTCGGCAGTAGAAGTACTTCTTATTTTCCAATAATGTAAAACATCTGTGCTGGGTAGTTTCCGAGAAGGTGTAAAAGTATTTATTTGTAAATTAAGTTTCGCCATTTTATGTTCACTTTCGTGATTGATGTAATTTAAGTTGTAATTTATTTCCAATTATTTTTCTGCGAGAAACTTATCCAATTTAGATACACTATTAGCACTCTCAGTGTTTGGATGGCTCAAAACACTTTCTGATCCTATTATTGGAGTAAATGTTTTTAAATAAAATTGGCCCACTTTAATTAGAAATGCACGTGCAGTATCGTTTTGAAGTGCTGTCAACAATAATTTATAGCGCGGGTCTAAATACAAAGCGGCTAGAATGTAATCTTTCTCAAACAAATTTATTTCTCTGGATTTAACTGCTATCTGTACTTCTTGTCTGAGAGGTGTATTAATTTTTGAAATTTGAAATTTTAGCTCTAGCCATACTCCATAAAAATCACCAAGGAGTTATTGCTCACTTTGCAGCTTTAGTGTAGCAATTTTTAATGGTTTAAAAACTGGAAAAAAATGTTCAACAAACTTCCAATCTCCATCCAAAAGTTATAAAAATGGATAAGTTGTCGTCACCACTTGATCACAGAAATCTTTTAATTCCAATAAACGTTCTAACATGTCATAGGAAGAATTACAACGAGTTGAACAGTCAATTCTACGGTTTTTTTTCTTCATCGCCTTAATGAGCACCAATATTTTAGTTGTACGTAGCTTTTTACATACAAATGTGCATTTCCACAACATTTTGCAATTCTTTGTTCTTTGATGACGTCATATATAGCCAATTGCAAAGTATAAAGCATAACCCATCACTTAACTCAATATTTGGAACATCACCATAACAACTATCATCACGATAACACCATGATTTGCTAGCGTTTTTTCTTAATTAACAATCATACTACAATCACCATGGTTGGTCTGAATAATATCGTCATCGTCTTCATCATCATTGTTATCTGACAATGCATGGAATTCTGTTTTTCATCAAATTTTCATATTTTTTTTTCTTCAGAAATTTAACACTAGCGGAACGAAAAAGAACGAAATTAACCGATAAAAAATACTTCTCCGGTTACGGTTACGGTTCACTTGTATTTTATTATTTCGATTCCCTTTTGGTTTTCGGTTCATAAAATATAGTGGTTTTTTTTGTTCCGTTCCGGTTTGACCTCTGGATTCAATACTAAACATCAGAATTTGTAGCAAAAAATTGAAAACCCTTAAAACGGAAAGCAATTCCCACATATTTGGTATTTCCGTGTAGGGAATTTAATTTCTAGCGCATTTCCGAAGACCTTTTCGAAATATATTAAAAATTGCCCGAGAAATCGGGTAAATATGGGAATTTAATTAGACTCCATACAAAACATCAGAATTTGTAGCCAAAAAATGAAAACCCTTAAAACTGAAAGCAATCACATTTGGTATCTCCACATATTTGGTATCTGCGTGTAGGGAATTTAATTTCTAGCGCATTTCCGAAGACCTTTTCGAAATATATTCAAAATTGCCCGAGAAATCGGGTAAATATGGGAATTTAATGAGACTCCATACAAAACATCAGAATTTGTAGCAAAAAAATGAAAACCCTTAAAACTGAAAGCAATCACATTTGGTATCTCCACACATTTGGTATCTCCGTGTAGGGAATTTAATTTCTAGCGCATTTCCGAAGACCTTTTCGAAATATATTCAAAATTGCCCCAGAAATCGGGTAAATATGGGAATTTAATCAGACTCCATACAAAACATCAGAATTTGTAGCAAAAAAATAAAAACCCTTAAAGCTGAAAGCAATCACATTTGGTATCTCCACACATTTGGTATCTCCGTGTAGGGAATTTAATTTCTAGCGCATTTCCGAAGACCTTTTCGAAATATATTCAAAATTGCACGAGAAATCGGGTAAATATGGGAATTTAATGAGACTCCATACAAAACATCACAATTTGTAGCAAAAAAAAGAAAACCCTTAAAACGGAAAGCAATTCCCACATATTTGGTATTTCCGTGTAGGGAATTTAATTTCTAGCGCATTTCCGAAGACCTTTTCGAAAAATATTTAAAATTGCCGGAGAAATCAGGAAAATATGGGAATTTAATGAGACTCCATACAAAACATCAGAATTTGTAGCAATAAAATGAAAACCCTTAAAACGGAAAGCAATCACATTTGGTATCTCCACACATTTGGTATCTGCGTGTAGGGAATTTAATTTCTAGCGCATTTCCGAAGACCTTTTCGAAATATATTCAAAATTGCCCGAGAAATCGGGTAAATATGGGAATTTAATGAGACTCCATACAAAACATCAGAATTTGTAGCAAAAAAATGAAAACCCTTAAAACGGAAAGCAATTCCCACATATTTGGTATTTCCGTGTAGGGAATTTAATTTCTAGCGCATTTCCGAAGACCTTTTCGAAAAATATTTAAAATTGCCGGAGAAATCAGGAAAATATGGGAATTTAATGAGACTCCATACAAAACATCAGAATTTGTAGCAATAAAATGAAAACCCTTAAAACTGAAAGCAATCACATTTGGTATCTCCACACATTTGGTATCTCCGTGTAGGGAATTTAATTTCTAGCGCATTTCCGAAGACCTTTTCGAAATATATTCAAAATTGCCCGAGAAATCGGGTAAATATGGGAATTTAATGAGACTCCATACAAAACATCAGAATTTGTAGCAAAAAAATGAAAACCCTTAAAACTGAAAGCAATTCCCACATATTTGGTATTTCCGTGTAGGGAATTTAATTTCTAGCGCATTTCCGAAGACCTTTTCGAAAAATATTTAAAATTGCCGGAGAAATCAGGAAAATATGGGAATTTAATGAGACTCCATACAAAACATCAGAATTTGTAGCAATAAAATGAAAACCCTTAAAACTGAAAGCAATCACATTTGGTATCTCCACACATTTGGTATCTGCGTGTAGGGAATTTAATTTCTAGCGCATTTCCGAAGACCTTTTCGAAATATATTCAAAATTGCCCGAGAAATCGGGTAAATATGGGAATTTAATGAGACTCCATACAAAACATCAGAATTTGTAGCAAAAAAATGAAAACCCTTAAAACTGAAAGCAATCACATTTGGTATCTCCACACATTGGCTATCTGCGTGTAGGGAATTTAATTTCTAGCGCATTTCCGAAGACCTTTTCGAAATATATTCAAAATTGCCCGAGAAATCGGGTAGATATGGGAATTTAATGAGACTCCATTCAAAACATCAGAATTTGTAGCAAAAAAATGAAAACCCTTAAAACGGAAAGCAATTCCCACATATTTGGTATTTCCGTGTAGGGAATTTAATTTCTAGCGCATTTCCGAAGACCTTTTCGAAAAATATTTCAAATTGCCGGAGAAATCAGGAAAATATGGGAATTTAATGAGACTCCATACAAAACATCAGAATTTGTAGCAATAAAATGAAAACCCTTAAAACTGAAAGCAATCACATTTGGTATCTCCACACATTTGGTATCTCCGTGTAGGGAATTTAATTTCTAGCGCATTTCCGAAGACCTTTTCGAAATATATTCAAAATTGCCCGACAAATCGGGTAAATATGGGAATTTAATGAGACTCCATACAAAACATCAGAATTTGTAGCAAAAAAATGAAAACCCTTAAAACTGAAAGCAATCACATTTGGTATCTCCACACATTTGGTATCTGCGTGTAGGGAATTTAATTTCTAGCGCATTTCCGAAAAACCTTTTCGAAATATATTCAAAATTGCCCGAGAAATCGGGTAAATATGGGAATTTAATGAGACTCCATACAAAACATCAGAATTTGTAGCAAAAAAATGAAAACCCTTAAAACTGAAAGCAATCACATTTGGTATCTCCACACATTTGGTATCTCCGTGTAGGGAATTTAATTTCTAGCGCATTTCCGAAGACCTTTTCGAAATATATTCAAAATTGCCCGAGAAATCGGGTAAATATGGGAACTTAATGAGACTCCATACAAAACATCAGAATTTGTAGCAAAAAAATGAAAACTCTTAAAACTGAAAGCAATCACATTTGGTATCTCCACACATTTGGTATCTGCGTGTAGGGAATTTAATTTTTGGCGCATTTCCGAAGACCTTTTCGAAATATATTCAAAATTTCCCGAGAAATCGGGTAAATATGGGAATTTAATGAGACTCCATACAAAACATCAGAATTTGTAGCAAAAAAATGAAAACTCTTAAAACTGAAAGCAATCACATTTGGTATCTCCACACATTTGGTATCTGCGTGTAGGGAATTAAATTTCTAGCGCATTTCCGAAGACCTTTTCGAAATATATTCAAAATTGCCCGAGAAATCGGGTAAATATGGGAATTTAATTAGACTCCATACAAAACATCAGAATTTGTAGCAAAAAAATGAAAACCCTTAAAACTGAAAGCAATCACATTTGGTATATCCACACATTTGGTATCTGCGTGTAGGGAATTTAATTTTTGGCGCATTTCCGAAGACCTTTTCGAAATATATTCAAAATTTCCCGAGAAATCGGGTAAATATGGGAATTTAATGAGACCCCATACAAAACATCAGAATTTGTAGCAAAAAAATGAAAACTCTTAAAACTGAAAGCAATCACATTTGGTATCTCCACACATTTGGTATCTGCGTGTAGGGAATTTAATTTTTGGCGCATTTCCGAAGACCTTTTCGAAATATATTCAAAATTTCCCGAGAAATCGGGTAAATATGGGAATTTAATGAGACTCCATACAAAACATCAGAATTTGTAGCAAAAAAATGAAAACTCTTAAAACTGAAAGCAATCACATTTGGTATCTCCACACATTTGGTATCTGCGTGTAGGGAATTAAATTTCTAGCGCATTTCCGAAGACCTTTTCGAAATATATTCAAAATTGCTCGAGAAATCGGGTAAATATGGGAATTTAATTAGACTCCATACAAAACATCAGAATTTGTAGCAAAAAAATGAAAACCCTTAAAACTGAAAGCAATCACATTTGGTATCTCCACACATTTGGTATCTGCGAGTAGGGAATTTAATTTTTGGCGCATTTCCGAAGACCTTTTCGAAATATATTCAAAATTTCCCGAGAAATCGGGTAAATATGGGAATTTAATGAGACTCCATACAAAACATCAGAATTTGTAGCAAAAAAATGAAAACTCTTAAAACTGAAAGCAATCACATTTGGTATCTCCACACATTTGGTATCTGTGTGTAGGGAATTAAATTTCTAGCGCATTTCCGAAGACCTTTTCGAAATATATTCAAAATTGCCCGAGAAATCGGGTAAATATGGGAATTTAATTAGACTCCATACAAAACATCAGAATTTGTAGCAAAAAAATGAAAACCCTTAAAACTGAAAGCAATCACATTTGGTATATCCACACATTTGGTATCTGCGTGTAGGGAATTTAATTTCTAGCGCATTTTCGAAGACCTTTTCGAAATATATTCAAAATTTCCCGAGAAATCGGGTAAATATGGGAATTTAATGAGACTCCATACAAAACATCAGAATTTGTAGCAAAAAAATGAAAACTCTTAAAACTGAAAGCAATCACATTTGGTATCTCCACACATTTGGTATCTGCGTGTAGGGAATTAAATTTCTAGCGCATTTCCGAAGACCTTTTCGAAATATATTCAAAGTTGCCCGAGAAATCGGGTAAATATGGGAATTTAATTAGACTCCATACAAAACATCAGAATTTGTAGCAAAAAAATGTAAACCCTTAAAACTGAAAGCAATCACATTTGGTATCTCCACACATTTGGTATCTGCGTGTAGGGAATTTAATTTTTGGCGCATTTCCGAAGACCTTTTCGAAATATATTCAAAATTTCCCGAGAAATCGGGTAAATATGGGAATTTAATGAGACTCCATACAAAACATCAGAATTTGTAGCAAAAAAATTAAAACTCTTAAAACTGAAAGCAATCACATTTGGTATCGCCACATATTTGGTATCTCCGTGTAGGGAATTTAATTTCTAGCGCATTTCCGAAGACCTTTTCGAAATATATTCAAAATTGCCCGAGAAATCGGGTAAATATGGGAATTTAATGAGACTCCATATAAAACATCAGAATTTGTAGCAAAAAAATGAAAACCCTTAAAACGGAAAGCAATTCCCACATATTTGGTTTTTCCGTGTAGGGAATTTAATTTCTAGCGCATTTCCGAAGACCTTTTCGAAAAATATTTAAAATTGCCGGAGAAATCAGGAAAATATGGGAATTTAATGAGACTCCATACAAAACATCAGAATTTGTAGCAATAAAATGGAAACCCTTAAAACTGAAAGCAATCACATTTGGTATCTCCACACATTTGGTATCTCCGTGTAGGGAATTTAATTTCTAGCGCATTTCCGAAGACCTTTTCGAAATATATTCAAAATTGCCCGAGAAATCGGGTAAATATGGGAATTTATTGAGACTCCATACAAAACATCAGAATTTGTAGCAAAAAAATGAAAACCCTTAAAACTGAAAGCAATCACATTTGGTATCTCCACACATTTGGTATCTCCGCGTAGGGAATTTAATTTCTAGCGCATTTCCGAAGACCTTTTCGAAATATATTCAAAATTGCCCGAGAAATCGGGTAAATATGGGAATTTAATTAGACTCCATACAAAACATCAGAATTTGTAGCAAAAAAATGAAAACCCTTAAAACTGAAAGCAATCACATTTGGTATATCCACACATTTGGTATCTGCGTGTAGGGAATTTAATTTCTAGCGCATTTTCGAAGACCTTTTCGAAATATAGTCAAAATTGTCCGAGAAATCGGGTAAATATGGGAATTTAATGAGACTCCATACAAAACATCAGAATTTGTACCAAAAAAATGAAAACCCTTAAAACTGAAAGCAATCACATTTGGTATCTCCACACATTTGGTATCTCCGTGTAGGGAATTTAATTTCTAGCGCATTTCCGAAGACCTTTTCGAAATATATTCAAAATTGCCCGAGAAATCGGGTAAATATGGGAATTTAATGAGACTCCATACAAAACATCAGAATTTGTAGCAAAAAAAATGAAAACCCTTAAAACGGAAAGCAATTCCCACATATTTGGTTTTTCCGTGTAGGGAATTTAATTTCTAGCGCATTTCGGAAGACCTTTTCGAAATATATTTAAAATTGCCGGAGAAATCAGGAAAATATGGGAATTTAATGAGACTCCATACAAAACATCAGAATTTGTAGCAATAAAATGAAAACCCTTAAAACTGAAAGCAATCACATTTGGTATCTCCACACATTTGGTATCTCCGTGTAGGGAATTTAATTTCTAGCGCATTTCCGAAGACCTTTTCGAAATATATTCAAAATTGCCCGAGAAATCGGGTAAATATGGGAATTTAATGAGACTCCATACAAAACATCAGAATTTGTAGCAAAAAAATGAAAACCCTTAAAACTGAAAGCAATCACATTTGGTATCTCCACACATTTGGTATCTCCGCGTAGGGAATTTAATTTCTAGCGCATTTCCGAAGACCTTTTCGAAATATATTCAAAATTGCCCGAGAAATCGGGTAAATATGGGAATTTAATGAGACTCCATACAATACATCAGAATTTGTAGCAAAAAAATGAAAACCCTTAAAACGGAAAGCAATTCCCACATATTTGATATTTCCGTGTAGGGAATTTAATTTCTAGCGCATTTCCGAAGACCTTTTCGAAAAATATTTAAAATTGCCGGAGAAATCAGGAAAATATGGGAATTTAATGAGACTCCATACAAAACATCAGAATTTGTAGTAATAAAATGAAAACCCTTAAAACTGAAACCAATCACATTTGATATCTCCACACATTTGGTATCTCCGTGTAGGGAATTTAATTTCTAGCGCATTTCCGAAGACCTTTTCGAAATATATTCAAAATTGCCCGAGAAATCGGGTAAATATGGGAATTTAATGAGACTCCATACAAAACATCAGAATTTGTAGCAAAAAAATGAAAACCCTTAAAACGGAAAGCAATTCCCACATATTTGGTATTTCCGTGTAGGGAATTTAATTTCTAGCGCATTTCCGAAGACCTTTTCGAAAAATATTTAAAGTTGCCGGAGAAATCAGGAAAATATGGGAATTTAATGAGACTCCATACAAAACATCAGAATTTGTAGCAATAAAATGAAAACCCTTAAAACTGAAAGCAATCACATTTGGTATCTCCACACATTTGGTATCTCCGTGTAGGGAATTTAATTTCTAGCGCATTTCCGAAGACCTTTTCGAAATATATTCAAAATTGCCCGAGAAATCGGGTAAATATGAGAATTTAATGAGACTCCATACAAAACATCAGAATTTGTAGCAAAAATATGAAAACCCTTAAAACTGAAAGCAATCACATTTGGTATCTCCACACATTTGGTATCTCCGTGTAGGGAATTTAATTTCTAGCGCATTTCCGAAGACCTTTTCGAAATATATTCAAAATTGCCCGAGAAATCGGGTAAATATGGGAATTTAATGAGACTCCATACAAAACATCAGAATTTGTAGCAAAAAAATGAAAACCCTTAAAACGGAAAGCAATTCCCACATATTTGGTTTTTCCGTGTAGGGAATTTAATTTCTAGCGCATTTCGGAAGACCTTTTCGAAATATATTTAAAATTGCCGGAGAAATCAGGAAAATATGGGAATTTAATGAGACTCCATACAAAACATCAGAATTTGTAGCAATAAAATGAAAACCCTTAAAACTGAAAGCAATCACATTTGGTATCTCCACACATTTGGTATCTCCGTGTAGGGAATTTAATTTCTAGCGCATTTCCGAAGACCTTTTCGAAATATATTCAAAATTGCCCGAGAAATCGGGTAAATATGGGAATTTAATGAGACTCCATACAAAACATCAGAATTTGTAGCAAAAAAATGAAAACCCTTAAAACTGAAAGCAATCACATTTGGTATCTCCACACATTTGGTATCTCCGCGTAGGGAATTTAATTTCTAGCGCATTTCCGAAGACCTTTTCGAAATATATTCAAAATTGCCCGAGAAATCGGGTAAATATGGGAATTTAATGAGACTCCATACAATACATCAGAATTTGTAGCAAAAAAATGAAAACCCTTAAAACGGAAAGCAATTCCCACATATTTGATATTTCCGTGTAGGGAATTTAATTTCTAGCGCATTTCCGAAGACCTTTTCGAAAAATATTTAAAATTGCCGGAGAAATCAGGAAAATATGGGAATTTAATGAGACTCCATACAAAACATCAGAATTTGTAGTAATAAAATGAAAACCCTTAAAACTGAAACCAATCACATTTGGTATCTCCACACATTTGGTATCTCCGTGTAGGGAATTTAATTTCTAGCGCATTTCCGAAGACCTTTTCGAAATATATTCAAAATTGCCCGAGAAATCGGGTAAATATGGGAATTTAATGAGACTCCATACAAAACATCAGAATTTGTAGCAAAAAAATGAAAACCCTTAAAACGGAAAGCAATTCCCACATATTTGGTATTTCCGTGTAGGGAATTTAATTTCTAGCGCATTTCCGAAGACCTTTTCGAAAAATATTTAAAGTTGCCGGAGAAATCAGGAAAATATGGGAATTTAATGAGACTCCATACAAAACATCAGAATTTGTAGCAATAAAATGAAAACCCTTAAAACTGAAAGCAATCACATTTGGTATCTCCACACATTTGGTATCTCCGTGTAGGGAATTTAATTTCTAGCGCATTTCCGAAGACCTTTTCGAAATATATTCAAAATTGCCCGAGAAATCGGGTAAATATGAGAATTTAATGAGACTCCATACAAAACATCAGAATTTGTAGCAAAAATATGAAAACCCTTAAAACTGAAAGCAATCACATTTGGTATCTCCACACATTTGGTATCTCCGTGTAGGGAATTTAATTTCTAGCGCATTTCCGAAGACCTTTTCGAAATATATTCAAAATTGCCCGAGAAATCGGGTAAATATGGGAATTTAATGAGACTCCATACAAAACATCAGAATTTGTAGCAAAAAAATGAAAACCCTTAAAACTGAAAGCAATCACATTTGGTATCTCCACACATTTGGTATTTGCGTGTAGGGAATTTAATTTCTAGCGCATTTCCGAAGACCTTTTCGAAAAATATTTAAAATTGCAGGAGAAATCAGGAAAATATGGGAATTTAATGAGACTCCATACAAAAAATCAGAATTTGTAGCAATAAAATGAAAACCCTTAAAACTGAAAGCAATCACATTTGGTATCTCCACACATTTGGTATCTGCGTATAGGGAATTTAATTTCTAGCGCATTTCCGAAGACCTTTTCGAAATATATTCAAAATTGCCCGAGAAATCGGGTAAATATGAGAATTTAATGAGACTCCAACCAAAACATCAGAATTTGTAGAAAAAATATGAAAACCCTTAAAACTGAAAGCAATCACATTTGGTATCTCCACACATTTGGTATCTCCGTGTAGGGAATTTAATTTCTAGCGCATTTCCGAAGACCTTTTCGAAATATATTCAAAATTGCCCGACAAATCGGGTAAATATGGGAATTTAATGAGACTCCATACAAAACATCAGAATTTGTAGCAAAAAAATGAAAACCCTTAAAACTGAAAGCAATCACATTTGGTATCTCCACACATTTGGTATCTGCGTGTAGGGAATTTAATTTCTAGCGCATTTCCGAAGACCTTTTCGAAATATATTCAAATTTGCCCGAGAAATCGGGTAAATATGGGAATTTAATGAGACTCCATACAAAACATCAGAATTTGTAGCAAAAAATGAAAACCCTTAAAACGGAAAGCAATTTCCACATATTTGGTATTTCCGTGTAGGGAATTTAATTTCTAGCGCATTTCCGAAGACCTTTACGAAAAATATTTAAAATTGCAGGAGAAATCAGGAAAATATGGGAATTTAATGAGACTCCATACAAAACATCAGAATTTGTAGCAATAAAATGAAAACCCTTAAAACTGAAAGCAATCACATTTGGTATCTCCACACATTTGGTATCTGCGTGTAGGGAATTTAATTTCTAGCGCATTTCCGAAGACCTTTTCGAAATATATTCAAAATTGTCCGAGAAATCGGGTAAATATAAGAATTTAATGAGACTCCATACAAAACATCAGAATTTGTAGCAAAAAAATGAAAACCCTTAAAACTGAAAGCAATCACATTTGGTATCTCCACACATTTAGTATCTGCGTGTAGGGAATTTAATTTCTAGCGCATTTCCGAAGACCTTTTCGAAATATATTCAAAATTGCCCGAGAAATCGGGTAAATATGGGAATTTAATGAGACTCCATACAAAACATCAGAATTTGTAGCAAAAAAATGAAAACCCTTAAAACTGAAAGCAATCACATTTGGTATCTCCACACATTTGCTATCTGCGTGTAGGGAATTTAATTTCTAGCGCATTTCCGAAGACCTTTTCGAAATATATTCAAAATTGCCCGAGAAATTGAGTAAATATGGGAATTTAATTAGACTCCATACAAAACATCAGAATTTGTAGCAAAAAAATGAAAACCCTTAAAACGGAAAGCAATTCCCACATATTTGGTATCTGCGTGTAGGGAAATATATTCAAAATTGCCCGAGAAATCGGGTAAATATGGGAATTGAATGAGACTCCATACAAAACATCAGAATTTGTAGCAAAAAAAATGAAAACCCTTAAAACTGAAAGCAATCACATTTGGTATCTCCACACATTTGGTATCTGCGTGTAGGGAATTTAATTTCTAGCGCATTTCCGAAGACCTTTTCGAAATATATTCAAAATTGCCCGAGAAATTGAGTAAATATGGGAATTTAATTAGACTCCATACAAAACATCAGAATTTGTAGCAAAAAAATTAAAACCCTTAAAACGGAAAGCAATTCCCACATATTTGGTATTTCCGTGTAGGGAATTTAATTTCTAGCGCATTTCCGAAGACCTTTTTGAAAAATATTTAAAATTGCCGGAGAAATCAGGAAAATATGGGAATTTAATGAGACTCCATACAAAACATCAGAATTTGTAGCAATAAAATTAAAACCCTAAAAACTGAAAGCAATCACATTTGGTATCTCCACACATTTGGTATCTGCGTGTAGGGAATTTAATTTCTACCGCATTTCCGAAGACCTTTTCGAAATATATTCAAAATTGGCCGAGAAATCAGGAAAATATGGGAACTTAATGAGACTCCATACAAAACATCAGAATTTGTAGCAATAAAATGAAAACCCTTAAAACTGAAAGCAATCACATTTGGTATCTCCACACATTTGGTATCTGCGTGTAGGGAATTTAATTTCTAGCGCATTTCCGAAGACCTTTTCGAAATATATTCAAAATTGCCCGAGAAATCGGGTAAATATGGGAATTTAATGAGACTCCATACAAAACATCAGAATTTGTAGCAAAAAAATGAAAACTCTTAAAACTGAAAGCAATCACATTTGGTATCGCCACATATTTGGTATCTCCGTGTAGGGAATTTAATTTCTAGCGCATTTCCGAAGACCTTTTCGAAATATATTCAAAATTGCCCGAGAAATCAGGAAAATATGGGAATTTAATGAGACTCCATACAAAACATCAGAATTTGTAGCAATAAAATGAAAACCCTTAAAACTGAAAGCAATCACATTTGGTATCTCCACACATTTGGTATCTCCGTGTAGGGAATTGAATTTCTAGCGCATTTCCGAAGACCTTTTCGAAATATATTCAAAATTGCCCGAGAAATCGGGTAAATATGGGAATTTAATGAGACTCCATACAAAACATCAGAATTTGTAGCAAAAAAATGAAAACCCTTAAAACGGAAAGCAATTCCCACATATTTGGTATTTCCGTGTAGGGAATTTAATTTCTAGCGCATTTCCGAAGACCTTTTCGAAAAATATTTAAAATTGCCGGAGAAATCAGGAAAATATGGGAATTTAATGAGACTCCATACAAAACATCAGAATTTGTA
Source organism: Empis livida (assembly GCA_963932195.1). Classification (NCBI taxonomy): domain Eukaryota; kingdom Metazoa; phylum Arthropoda; class Insecta; order Diptera; family Empididae; genus Empis; species Empis livida. Next base: position 61,305,518 of record OZ010645.1, read on the forward strand.
GCAATAAAATTAAAACCCTAAAAACTGAAAACAATCACATTTGGTATCTGCGTGTAGAGAATTTAATTTCTAGCGCATTTCCGAAGACCTTTTCGAAATATATTCAAAATTGGCCGAGAAATCGGGTAAATATGGGAATTTAATGAGACTCCATACAAAACATCAGAATTTGTAGCAAAAAAATGAAAACCCTTAAAACGGAAAGCAATTCCCACATATTTGGTATTTCCGTGTAGGGAATTTAATTTCTAGCGCATTTCCGAAGACCTTTTCGTAAAATATTTAAAATTGCCGGAGAAATCAGGAAAATATGGGAACTTAATGAGACTCCATACAAAACATCAGAATTTGTAGCAATAAAATGAAAACCCTTAAAACTGAAAGCAATCACATTTGGTATCTCCACACATTTGGTATCTGCGTGTAGGGAATTTAATTTCTAGCGCATTTCCGAAGACCTTTTCGAAATATATTCAAAATTGCCCGAGAAATCGGGTAAATATGGGAATTTAATGAGACTCCATACAAAACATCAGAATTTGTAGCAAAAAAATGAAAACTCTTAAAACTGAAAGCAATCACATTTGGTATCGCCACATATTTGGTATCTCCGTGTAGGGAATTTAATTTCTAGCGCATTTCCGAAGACCTTTTCGAAATATATTCAAAATTGCCCGAGAAATCAGGAAAATATGGGAATTTAATGAGACTCCATACAAAACATCAGAATTTGTAGCAATAAAATGAAAACCCTTAAAACTGAAAGCAATCACATTTGGTATCTCCACACATTTGGTATCTCCGTGTAGGGAATTGAATTTCTAGCGCATTTCCGAAGACCTTTTCGAAATATATTCAAAATTGCCCGAGAAATCGGGTAAATATGGGAATTTAATGAGACTCCATACAAAACATCAGAATTTGTAGCAAAAAAATGAAAACCCTTAAAACGGAAAGCAATTCGCACATATTTGGTATTTCCGTGTAGGGAATTTAATTTCTAGCGCATTTCCGAAGACCTTTTCGAAAAATATTTAAAATTGCCGGAGAAATCAGGAAAATATGGGAATTTAATGAGACTCCATACAAAACATCAGAATTTGTAGCAAAAAAATGAAAACCCTTAAAACGGAAAGCAATTCCCACATATTTGGTATTTCCGTGTAGGGAATTTAATTTCTAGCGCATTTCCGAAGACCTTTTCGAAAAATATTTAAAATTGCCGGAGAAATCAGGAAAATATGGGAATTTAATGAGACTCCATACAAAACATCAGAATTTGTAGCAATAAAATGAAAACCCTTAAAACTGAAAGCAATCACATTTGGTATCTCCACACATTTGGTATCTCCGTGTAGGGAATTTAATTTCTAGCGCATTTCCGAAGACCTTTTCGAAATATATTCAAAATTGCCCGAGAAATCGGGTAAATATGAGAATTTAATGAGACTCCATACAAAACATCAGAATTTGTAGCAAAAATATGAAAACCCTTAAAACTGAAAGCAATCACATTTGGTATCTCCACACATTTGGTATCTCCGTGTAGGGAATTTAATTTCTAGCGCATTTCCGAAGACCTTTTCGAAATATATTCAAAATTGCCCGAGAAATCGGGTAAATATGGGAATTTAATGAGACTCCATACAAAACATCAGAATTTGTAGCAAAAAAATGAAAACCCTTAAAACTGAAAGCAATCACATTTGGTATCTCCACACATTTGGTATTTGCGTGTAGGGAATTTAATTTCTAGCGCATTTCCGAAGACCTTTTCGAAAAATATTTAAAATTGCAGGAGAAATCAGGAAAATATGGGAATTTAATGAGACTCCATACAAAACATCAGAATTTGTAGCAATAAAATGAAAACCCTTAAAACTGACAGCAATCACATTTGGTATCTCCACACATTTGGTATCTGCGTATAGGGAATTTAATTTCTAGCGCATTTCCGAAGACCTTTTCGAAATATATTCAAAATTGCCCGAGAAATCGGGTAAATATGAGAATTTAATGAGACTCCAACCAAAACATCAGAATTTGTAGAAAAAATATGAAAACCCTTAAAACTGAAAGCAATCACATTTGGTATCTCCACACATTTGGTATCTCCGTGTAGGGAATTTAATTTCTAGCGCATTTCCGAAGACCTTTTCGAAATATATTCAAAATTTCCCGAGAAATCGGGTAAATATGGGAATTTAATGAGACTCCATACAAAACATCAGAATTTGTAGCAAAAAAATGAAAACCCTTAAAACTGAAAGCAATCACATTTGGTATCTCCACACATTTGGTATCTGCGTGTAGGGAATTTAATTTCTAGCGCATTTCCGAAGACCTTTTCGAAATATATTCAAATTTGCCCGAGAAATCGGGTAAATATGGGAATTTAATGAGACTCCATACAAAACATCAGAATTTGTAGCAAAAAATGAAAACCCTTAAAACGGAAAGCAATTTCCACATATTTGGTATTTCCGTGTAGGGAATTTAATTTCTAGCGCATTTCCGAAGACCTTTACGAAAAATATTTAAAATTGCAGGAGAAATCAGGAAAATATGGGAATTTAATGAGACTCCATACAAAACATCAGAATTTGTAGCAATAAAATGAAAACCCTTAAAACTGAAAGCAATCACATTTGGTATCTCCACACATTTAGTATTTGCGTGTAGGGAATTTAATTTCTAGCGCATTTCCGAAGACCTTTTCGAAATATATTCAAAATTGTCCGAGAAATCGGGTAAATATGAGAATTTAATGAGACTCCATACAAAACATCAGAATTTGTAGCAAAAAAATGAAAACCCTTAAAACTGAAAGCAATCACATTTGGTATCTCCACACATTTAGTATCTGCGTGTAGGGAATTTAATTTCTAGCGCATTTCCGAAGACCTTTTCGAAATATATTCAAAATTGCCCGAGAAATCGGGTAAATATGGGAATTTAATGAGACTCCATACAAAACATCAGAATTTGTAGCAAAAAAATGAAAACCCTTAAAACTGAAAGCAATCACATTTGGTATCTCCACACATTTGCTATCTGCGTGTAGGGAATTTAATTTCTAGCGCATTTCCGAAGACCTTTTCGAAATATATTCAAAATTGCCCGAGAAATTGAGTAAATATGGGAATTTAATTAGACTCCATACAAAACATCAGAATTTGTAGCAAAAAAATGAAAACCCTTAAAACTGAAAGCAATTCCCACATATTTGGTATCTGCGTGTAGGGAATTTAATTTCTAGCGCATTTCCGAAGACCTTTTCGAAATATATTCAAAATTGCCCGAGAAATCGGGTAAATATGGGAATTGAATGAGACTCCATACAAAACATCAGAATTTGTAGCAAAAAAATGAAAACCCTTAAAACTGAAAGCAATCACATTTGGTATCTCCACACATTTGGTATCTGCGTGTAGGGAATTTAATTTCTAGCGCATTTCCGAAGACCTTTTCGAAATATATTCAAAATTGCCCGAGAAATTGAGTAAATATGGGAATTTAATTAGACTCCATACAAAACATCAGAATTTGTAGCAAAAAAATGAAAACCCTTAAAACGGAAAGCAATTCCCACATATTTGGTATTTCCGTGTAGGGAATTTAATTTCTAGCGCATTTCCGAAGACCTTTTTGAAAAATATTTAAAATTGCCGGAGAAATCAGGAAAATATGGGAATTTAATGAGACTCCATACAAAACATCAGAATTTGTAGCAATAAAATTAAAACCCTAAAAACTGAAAGCAATCACATTTGGTATCTGCGTGTAGAGAATTTAATTTCTAGCGCATTTCCGAAGACCTTTTCGAAATATATTCAAAAATGGCCGAGAAATCGGGTAAATATGGGAATTTAATGAGACTCCATACAAAACATCAGAATTTGTAGCAAAAAAATGAAAACCCTTAAAACGAAAAGCAATTCCCACATATTTGGTATTTCCGTGTAGGGAATTTAATTTCTAGCGCATTTCCGAAGACCTTTTCGTAAAATATTTAAAATTGCCGGAGAAATCAGGAAAATATGGGAACTTAATGAGACTCCATACAAAACATCAGAATTTGTAGCAATAAAATGAAAACCCTTAAAACTGAAAGCAATCACATTTGGTATCTCCACACATTTGGTATCTGCGTGTAGGGAATTTAATTTCTAGCGCATTTCCGAAGACCTTTTCGAAATATATTCAAAATTGCCCGAGAAATCGGGTAAATATGGGAAATTAATGAGACTCCATACAAAACATCAGAATTTGTAGCAAAAAAATGAAAACTCTTAAAACTGAAAGCAATCACATTTGGTATCGCCACATATTTGGTATCTCCGTGTAGGGAATTTAATTTCTAGCGCATTTCCGAAGACCTTTTCGAAATATATTCAAAATTGCCCGAGAAATCAGGAAAATATGGGAATTTAATGAGACTCCATACAAAACATCAGAATTTGTAGCAATAAAATGAAAACCCTTAAAACTGAAAGCAATCACATTTGGTATCTGCACACATTTGGTATCTCCGTGTAGGGAATTGAATTTCTAGCGCATTTCCGAAGACCTTTTCGAAATATATTCAAAATTGCCCGAGAAATCGGGTAAATATGGGAATTTAATGAGACTCCATACAAAACATCAGAATTTGTAGCAAAAAAATGAAAACCCTTAAAACGGAAAGCAATTCCCACATATTTGGTATTTCCGTGTAGGGAATTTAATTTCTAGCGCATTTCCGAAGACCTTTTCGAAAAATATTTAAAATTGCCGGAGAAATCAGGAAAATATGGGAATTTAATGAGACTCCATACAAAACATCAGAATTTGTAGCAATAAAATTAAAACCCTAAAAACTGAAAGCAATCACATTTGGTATCTGCGTGTAGAGAATTTAATTTCTAGCGCATTTCCGAAGACCTTTTCGAAATATATTCAAAATTGGCCGAGAAATCGGGTAAATATGGGAATTTAATGAGACTCCATACAAAACATCAGAATTTGTAGCAAAAAAATGAAAACCCTTAAAACGGAAAGCAATTCCCACATATTTGGTATTTCCGTGTAGGGAATTTAATTTCTAGCGCATTTCCGAAGACCTTTTCGTAAAATATTTAAAATTGCCGGAGAAATCAGGAAAATATGGGAACTTAATGAGACTCCATACAAAACATCAGAATTTGTAGCAATAAAATGAAAACCCTTAAAACTGAAAGCAATCACATTTGGTATCTCCACACATTTGGTATCTGCGTGTAGGGAATTTAATTTCTAGCGCATTTCCGAAGACCTTTTCGAAATATATTCAAAATTGCCCGAGAAATCGGGTAAATATGGGAATTTAATGAGACTCCATACAAAACATCAGAATTTGTAGCAAAAAAATGAAAACTCTTAAAACTGAAAGCAATCACATTTGGTATCGCCACATATTTGGTATCTCCGTGTAGGGAATTTAATTTCTAGCGCATTTCCGAAGACCTTTTCGAAATATATTCAAAATTGCCCGAGAAATCAGGAAAATATGGGAATTTAATGAGACTCCATACAAAACATCAGAATTTGTAGCAATAAAATGAAAACCCTTAAAACTGAAAGCAATCACATTTGGTATCTCCACACATTTGGTATCTCCGTGTAGGGAATTGAATTTCTAGCGCATTTCCGAAGACCTTTTCGAAATATATTCAAAATTGCCCGAGAAATCGGGTAAATATGGGAATTTAATGAGACTCCATACAAAACATCAGAATTTGTAGCAAAAAAATGAAAACCCTTAAAACGGAAAGCAATTCCCACATATTTGGTATTTCCGTGTAGGGAATTTAATTTCTAGCGCATTTCCGAAGACCTTTTCGAAAAATATTTAAAATTGCCGGAGAAATCAGGAAAATATGGGAATTTAATGAGACTCCATACAAAACATCAGAATTTGTAGCAAAAAAATGAAAACCCTTAAAACGGAAAGCAATTCCCACATATTTGGTATTTCCGTGTAGGGAATTTAATTTCTAGCGCATTTCCGAAGACCTTTTCGAAAAATATTTAAAATTGCCGGAGAAATCAGGAAAATATGGGAATTTAATGAGACTCCACACAAAACATCAGAATTTGTAGCAATAAAATGAAAACCCTTAAAACTGAAAGCAATCACATTTGGTATCTCCACACATTTGGTATCTCCGTGTAGGGAATTGAATTTCTAGCGCATTTCCGAAGACCTTTTCGAAATATATTCAAAATTGCCCGAGAAATCGGGTAAATATGGGAATTTAATGAGACTCCATACAAAACATCAGAATTTGTAGCAAAAAAATGAAAACCCTTAAACCGGAAAGCAATTCCCACATATTTGGTATTTCCGTGTAGGGAATTTAATTTCTAGCGCATTTCCGAAGACCTTTTCGAAATATATTCAAAATTGCCCGAGAAATCGGTTAAATATGGGAATTTAATGAGACTCCATACAAAACATCAGAATTTGTAGCAATAATATGAAAACCCTTAAAACTGAAAGCAATCACATTTGGTATCTCCACACATTTGGTATCTGCGTGTAGGGAATTTAAATTCTAGCGCATTTCCGAAGACCTTTTCGAAATATATTCAAAATTGCCCGAGAAATCGGGTAAATAAGGGAATTTAATGAGACTCCATACAAAACATCAGAATTTGTAGCAAAAAAATGAAAACCCTTAAAACGGAAAGCAATTCCCACATATTTGGTATTTCCGTGTAGGGAATTTAATTTCTAGCGCATTTCCGAAGACCTTTTCGAAAAATATTTAAAATTGCAGGAGAAATCAGGAAAATATGGGAATTTAATGAGACTCCATACAAAACATCAGAATTTGTAGCAATAAAATGAAAACCCTTAAAACTGAAAGCAATCACATTTGGTATCTCCACACATTTGGTATCTCCGTGTAGGGAATTGAATTTCTAGCGCATTTCCGAAGACCTTTTCGAAATATATTCAAAATTGCCAGAGAAATCGGGTAAATATGGGAATTTAATGAGACTCCATAGAAAACATCAGAATTTGTAGCAAAAAAATGAAAACCCTTAAAACGGAAAGCAATTCCCACATATTTGGTATTTCCGTGTAGGGAATTTAATTTCTAGCGCATTTCCGAAGACCTTTTCGAAAAATATTTAAAATTGCCGGAGAAATCAGGAAAATATGGGAATTTAATGAGACTCCATACAAAACATCAGAATTTGTAGCAATAATATGAAAACCCTTAAAACTGAAAGCAATCACATTTGGTATCTCCACACATTTGGTATCTGCGTGTAGGGAATTTAAATTCTAGCGCATTTCCGAAGACCTTTTCGAAATATATTCAAAATTGCCCGAGAAATCGGGTAAATATGGGAATTTAATGAGACTCCATAAAAAACATCAGAATTTGTAGCAAAAAAATGAAAACCCTTAAAACGGAAAGCAATTCCCACATATTTGGTATTTCCGTGTAGGGAATTTAATTTCTAGCGCATTTCCGAAGACCTTTTCGAAAAATATTTAAAATTGCCGGAGAAATCAGGAAAATATGGGAATTTAATGAGACTCCATACAAAACATCAGAATTTGTAGCAATAAAATGAAAACCCTTAAAACTGAAAGCAATCACATTTGGTATTTCCACACATTTGGTATCTGCGTGTAGGGAATTTAATTTCTAGCGCATTTCCGAAGACCTTTTCGAAATATATTCAAAATTGCCCGAGAAATCGGGTAAATATGGGAATTTAATGAGACTCCATACAAAACATCAGAATTTGTAGCAAAAAAATGAAAACCCTTAAAACGGAAAGCAATTCCCACATATTTGGTATTTCCGTGTAGGGAATTTAATTTCTAGCGCATTTCCGAAGACCTTTTCGAAATATATTAAAAATTGCCCGAGAAATCGGGTAAATATGGGAATTTAATGAGACTCCATACAAAACATCAGAATTTGTAGCAAAAAAATGAAAACCCTTAAAACTGAAAGCAATCACATTTGGTATCTCCACACATTTGGTATCTGCGTGTAGGGAATTTAATTTCTAGCGCATTTCCGAAGACCTTTTCGAAATATATTCAAAATTGCCCGAGAAATCGGGTAAATATGGGAATTTAATGAGACTCCATACAAAACATCAGAATTTGTAGCAAAAAAATGAAAACCCTTAAAACTGAAAGCAATCACATTTGGTATCTCCACATATTTGGTATCTGCGTGTAGGGAATTTAATTTCTAGCGCATTTCCGAAGACCTTTTCGAAATATATTCAAAATTGCCCGAGAAATCGGGTAAATATGGGAATTTAATGAGACTCCATACAAAACATCAGAATTTGTAGCAAAAAAATGAAAACCCTTAAAACTGAAAGCAATCACATTTGGTATCTCCACACATTTGGTATCTGCGTGTAGGGAATTTAATTTCTAGCGCATTTCCGAAGACCTTCTCGAAATATATTCAAAATTGCCCCAGAAATCGGGTAAATATGGGAATTTAATCAGACTCCATACAAGACATCAGAATTTGTAGCAAAAAAATGAAAACCCTTAAAGCTGAAAGCAATCACATTTGGTATCTCCACACATTTGGTATCTCCGTGTAGGGAATTTAATTTCTAGCGCATTTCCGAAGACCTTTTCGAAAAATATTTAAAATTGCCGGAGAAATCAGGAAAATATGGGAATTTAATGAGACTCCATACAAAACATCAGAATTTGTAGCAATAATATCAAAAGCCTTAAAACTGAAAGCAATCACATTTGGTATCTCCACACATTTGGTATCTGCGTGTAGGGAATATAATTTCTAGCGCATTTCCGAAGACCTTTTCGAAATATATTCAAAATTGCCCGAGAAATCGGGTAAATATGGGAATTTAATGAGACTCCATACAAAACATCAGAATTTGTAGCAAAAAAATGAAAACCCTTAAAACTGAAAGCAATCACATTTGGTATCTCCACACATTTGGTATCTCCGTGTAGGGAATTTAATTTCTAGCGCATTTCCGAAGACCTTTTCGAAATATATTCAAAATTGCCCGAGAAATCGGTTAAATATGGGAATTTAATGAGACTCCATACAAAACATCAGAATTTGTAGCAAAAAAATGAAAACCCTTAAAACTGAAAGCAATCACATTTGGTATCTCCACACATTTGGTATCTGCGTGTAGGGAATTTAATTTCTAGCGCATTTCCGAAGACCTTTTCGAAATATATTCAAAATTGCCCGAGAAATCGGGTAAATATGGGAATTTAATGAGACTCCATACAAAACATCAGAATTTGTAGCAAAAAAATGAAAACCCTTAAAACGGAAAGCAATTCCCACATATTTGGTATTTCCGTGTAGGGAATTTAATTTCTAGCGCATTTCTGAAGACATTTTCGAAAAATATTTAAAATTGCCGGAGAAATCAGGAAAATATGGGAATTTAATGAGACTCCATACAAAACATCAGAATTTGTAGCAATAATATGAAAACCCTTAAAACTGAAAGCAATCACATTTGGTATCTCCATACATTTGGTATCTGCGTGTAGGGAATTTAATTTCAAGCGCATTTCCGAAGACCTTTTCGAAATATATTCAAAATTACCCGAGAAATCGGGTAAATATGGGAATTTAATGAGACTCCATACAAAACATCAGAATTTGTAGCAAAAAATGAAAACCCTTAAAACTGAAAGCAATCACATTTGGTATCTTCACACATTTGGTATCTCCGTGTAGGGAATTTAATTTCTAGCGCATTTCCAAAGACCTTTTCGAAATATATTCAAAATTGCCCGAGAAATCGGGTAAATATGGGAATTTAATGAGACTCCATACAAAACATCAGAATTTGTAGCAAAAAAATGAAAACCCTTAAAACTGAAAGCAATCACATTTGGTATCTCCACACATTTGGTATCTGCGTGTAGGGAATTTAATTTCTAGCGCATTTCCGAAGACCTTTTCGAAATATATTCAAAATTGCCCGAGATATCGGGTAAATATGAGAATTTAATGAGACTCCATACAAAACATCAGAATTTGTAGCAAAAAAATGAAAACCCTTAAAACGGAAAGCAATTCCCACATATTTGGTATTTCCGTGTAGGGAATTTAATTTCTAGCGCATTTCCGAAGACCTTTTCGAAAAATATTTAAAATTGCCGGAGAAATCAGGAAAATATGGGAATTTAATGAGACTCCATACAAAACATCAGAATTTGAAGCAATAAAATGAAAACCCTTAAAACTGAAAGCAATCACATTTGGTATTTCCACACATTTGGTATCTCCGTGTAGGGAATTTAATTTCTAGCGCATTTCTGAAGACCTTTTCGAAATATATTCAAAATTGCCCGAGAAATCGGGTAAATATGGGAATTTAATGAGACTCCATACAAAATATCAGAATTTGTAGCAAAAAAAATTAAAACCCTTAAAACTGAAAGCAATCACATTTGGTATCTCCACACATTTGGTATCTCCGTGTAGGGAATTTAATTTCTAGCGCATTTCCGAAGACCTTTTCGAAATATATTCAAAATTGCCCGAGAAATCGGGTAAATATGGGAATTTAATGAGACTCCATACAAAACATCAGAATTTGTAGCAAAAAAATGAAAACCCTTAAAACTGAAAGCAATCACATTTGGTATCTCCACACATTTGGTATCTGCGTGTAGGGAATTTAATTTGTAGCGCATTTCCGAAGACCTTTTCGAAATATATTCAAAATTGCCCGAGAAATCGGGTAAATATGGGAATTTAATGAGACTCCATACAAAACATCAGAATTTGTAGCAAAAAAATGAAAACCCTTAAAACGGAAAGCAATTCCCACATATTTGGTATTTCCTTGTAGGGAATTTAATTTCTAGCGCATTTCCGAAGACCTTTTCGAAAAATATTTCAAATTGCCGGAAAAATCAGGTAAATATGGAAATTTAATGAGACTCCATACAAAACATCAGAATTTGTAGCAATAAAATGAAAACTCTTAAAATTGAAAGCAATCACATTTAATATCTCTACACATTTGGTATCTCCGTGTAGGGAATTTAATTTCTAGCGCATTTCCGAAGACCTTTTCGAAATATATTCAAAATTGCCCGAGAAATCGGGTAAATATGGGAATTTAATGACACTCCATACAAAACATCAGAATTTGTAGCAAAAAAATGAAAACCCTTAAAACTGAAAGCAATCACATTTGGTATCTCCACACATTTGGTATCTCCGTGTAGGGAATTTAATTTCTAGCGCATTTCCGAAGATCTTCTCGAAAAATATTTAAAATTGCCGGAGAAATCAGGAAAATATGGGAATTTAATGAGACTCCATACAAAACATCAGAATTTGTAGCAATAAAATGAAAACCCTTAAAACTGAAAGCAATCACATTTGGTATCTCCACACATTTGGTATTTCCGTGTAGGGAATTTAATTTCTAGCGCATTTCCGAAGACCGTTTGGAAATATATTCAAAATTGCCCGAGAAATCGGGTAACTATGGGAATTTAATGAGACTCCATACAAAACATCAGAATTTGTAGCAAAAAAAATGAAAACCCTTAAAACTGAAAGCAATCACATTTGGTATCTCCACACATTTGGTATCTCCGTGTAGGGAATTTAATTTCTAGCGCATTTCCGAAGACCTTTTCGAAAAATATTCAAAATTGCCCGAGAAATCGGGTAAATATGGGAATTTAATGAGACTCCATACAAAACATCAGAATTTGTAGCAAAAAAATGAAAACCCTTAAAACTGAAAGCAATCACATTTGGTATCTCCACACATTTAATATCTGCGTGTAGGGAATTTAATTTCTAGCGCATTTCCGGAGACCTTTTCGAAATATATTCAAAATTGCCCGAGAAATCGGGTAAATATGGGAATTTAATGAGACTCCATATAAAACATCAGAATTTGTAGCAAAAAAATGAAAACCCTTAAAACGGAAAGCAATTCCCACATATTTGGTATTTCCGTGTAGGGAATTTAATTTCTAGCGCATTTCCGAAGACCTTTTCGAAAAATATATCAAATTGCCGGAGAAATCAGGTAAATATGGGAATTTAATGAGACTCCATACAAAACATCAGAATTTGTAGCAATAAAATGAAAACTCTTAAAACTGAAAGCAATCACATTTGGTATCTCCACACATTTGGTATCTCCGTGTAGGGAATTTAATTTCTAGCGCATTTCCGAAGACCTTTTCGAAATATATTCAAAATTGCCCGAGAAATCGGGTAAATATGGGAATTTAATGACACTCCATACAAAACATCAGAATTTGTAGCAAAAAAATGAAAACCCTTAAAACTGAAAGCAATCACATTTGGTATCTCCACACATTTGGTATCTCCGTGTAGGGAATTTAATTTCTAGCGCATTTCCGAAGATCTTTTCGAAATATATTCAAAATTGCCCGAGAAATCGGGTAAATATGGGAATTTAATGAGACTCCATACAAAACATCAGAATTTGGAGCAAAAAAATGAAAACCCTTAAAACGGAAAGCAATTCCCACATATTTGGTATTTCCGTGTAGGGAATTTAATTTCTAGCGTATTTCCGAAGACCTTTTCGGAATATATTCAAAATTGCCCGAGAAATCGGGTAAATATGGGAATTTAATGAGACTCCATACAAAACATCAGAATTTGTAGCAAAAAAATGAAAACCCTTAAAACGGAAAGCAATTCCCACATATTATGTATTTCCGTGTAGGGAATTTAATTTCTAGCGTATTTCCGAAGACCTTTTCGAAAAATATTTAAAATTGCCGGAGAAATCAGGAAAATATGGGAATTTAATGAGACTCCATACAAAACATCAGAATTTGTAGCAAAAAAATGAAAACCCTTAAAACGGAAAGCAATTCCCACATATTTGGTATTTCCGTGTAGGGAATTTAATTTCTAGCGCATTTCCGAAGACCTTTTCGAAAAATATTTCAAATTGCCGGAGAAATCAGGAAAATATGGGAATTTAATGAGACTCCATACAAAACATCAGAATTTGTAGCAATAAAATGAAAACCCTTAAAACTGAAAGCAATCACATTTGGTATCTCCACACATTTGGTATCTCCGTGTAGGGAATTTAATTTCTAGAGCATTTCCGAAGACCTTTTCGAAATATATTCAAAATTTCCCGAGAAATCGGGTAAATATGGGAATTTAATGAGACTCCATACAAAACATCAGAATTTGTAGCAAAAAAATGAAAACCCTTAAAACTGAAAGCAATCACATTTGGTATCTCCACACATTTGGTATCTGCGTGTAGGGAATTTAATTTCTAGCGCATTTCCGAAGACCTTTTCGAAATATATTCAAAATTGCCCGAGAAATCGGGTAAATATGGGAATTTAATGAGACTCCATACAAAACATCAGAATTTGTAGCAAAAAAATGAAAACCTTAAAACGGAAAGCAATTCTCAATTATTTGGTATTTCCGTGTAGGGAATTTAATTTCTAGCGCATTTCCGAAGACCTTTTCGAAATATATTCAAAATTGCCCGAGAAATCGGGTACATATGGGAATTTAATGAGACTCCATACAAAACATCAGAATTTGTAGCAAAAAAATGAAAACCCTTAAAACTGAAAGCAATCACATTTGGTATCTCCACACATTTGGTATCTGCGTGTAGGGAATTTAATTTCTAGCGCATTTCCGAAGACCTTTTCGAAATATATTCAAAATTGCCCGATAAATCGGGTAAATATGGGAATTTAATGATACTCCATACAAAACATCAGAATTTGTAGCAAAAAAATGAAAACCCTTAAAACTGAAAGCAATCACATTTGGTATCTCCACACATTTGGTATCTGCGTGTAGGGGATTTAATTTCTAGCACATTTCTGAAGACGTTTTCGAAATATATTCAAAATTGCCCGAGAAATCGGGTAAATATGGGAATTTAATGAGACTCCATACAAAACATCAGAATTTGTAGCAAAAAAAATGAAAACCCTTAAAACTGAAAGCAATCACATTTGGTATCTCCACACATTTGGTATCTGTGTGTAGGGAATTTAATTTCTAGCGCATTTTCGAAGACCTTTTCGAAATATATTTAAAATTGCCCGAGAAATCGGGTAAATATGGGAATTTAATGAGACTCCATACAAAACATCAGAATTTGTAGCAAAAAAATGAAAACCCTTAAAACGGAAAGCAATTCCCACATATTTGGTATTTCCGTGTAGGGAATTTAATTTCTAGCGCATTTCCGAAGACCTTTTCGAAAAATATTTAAAATTACCGGAGAAATCAGGAAAATATGGGAATTTAATGAGACTCCATACAAAACATCAAAATTGTAGCAATAAAATGAAAACCCTTAAAACTGAAAGTAATCACATTTGGTATCTCCACACATTTGGTATCTCCGTGTAGGGAATTTAATTTCTAGCGCATTTCCGAAGACCTTTTCGAAATATATTCAAAATTGCCCGAGAAATCGGGTAAATATGGGAATTTAATGAGACTCCATACAAAACATCAGAAATTGTAGCAATAAAATGAAAACCCTTAAAACTGAAAGCAATCACATTTGGTATCTCCACACATTTGGTATCTCCGTGTAGGGAATTTAATTTCTAGCGCATTTCCGAAGACCTTTTCGAAATATATTCAAAATTGCCCGAGAAATCGGGTAAATATGGGAATTTAATGAGACTCCATACAAAACATCAGAATTTGTAGCAAAAAAATGAAAACCCTTAAAACTGAAAGCAATCACATTTGGTATCTCCACACATTTAGTATCTGCGTGTAGGGAATTTAATTTCTAGCGCATTTCCGAAGACCTTTTCGAAATATATTCAAAATTGCCCGAGAAATCTGGTAAATATGGGAATTTAATGAGACTCCATACAAAACATCAGAATTTGTAGCAAAAAAATGAAAACCCTTAAAACTGAAAGCAATCACATTTGGTATCTCCACACATTTGGTATCTCCGTGTAGGGAATTTAATTTCTAGCGCATTTCCGAAGACCTTTTCGAAATATATTCAAAATTGCCCGAGAAATCGGGTAAATATGGGAATTTAATGAGACTCCATACAAAACATCAGAATTTGTAGCAAAAAAATGAAAACCCTTAAAACTGAAAGCAATCACATTTGGTATCTGCGTGTAGGGAATTTAATTTCTAGCGCATTTCCGAAGACCTTTTCGAAATATATTCAAAATTGCCCGAGAAATCGGGTAAATATGGGAATTTAATGAGACACCATACAAAACATCAGAATTTGTAGCAAAAAAATGAAAACCCTTAAAACGAAAGCAATTCCCACATATTTGGTATTTCCGTGTAGGGAATTTAATTTCTAGCGCATTTCCGAAGACCTTTTCGAAAAATATTTCAAGTCGCTGGAGAAATCAGGAAAATATGGGAATTTAATGAGACTCCATACAAAACATCAGAATTTGTAGCAAAAAATGAAAACCCTTAAAACTGAAAGCAATCACATTTGGTATCTCCATATATTTGGTATCTCCGTGTAGGGAATTTAATTTCTAGCGCATTTCCGAAGACCTTTTCGAAATATATTCAAAATTGCCCGAGAAATCGGGTAAATATGGGAATTTAATTAGACTCCATACAAAACATCAGAATTTGTAGCAAAAAAATGAAAACCCTTAAAACTGAAAGCAATCACATTTGGTATCTCCACACATTTGGTATCTGCGTGTAGGGAATTTAATTTCTAGCGCATTTCCGAAGACCTTTTCGAAATATATTCAAAATTGCCCGAGAAATCGGGTAAATATGGGAATTTAATGAGACTCCATACAAAACATCAGAATTTGTAGCAAAAAAATGAAAACCCTTAAAACGGAAAGCAATTCTCAAATATTTGGTATTTCCGTGTAGGGAATTTAATTTCTAGCGCATTTCCGAAGACCTTTTCGAAATATATTCAAAATTGCCCGAGAAATCGGGTAAATATGGGAATTTAATGAGACTCGATACAAAACATCAGAATTTGTAGCAAAAAAATGAAAACCCTTAAAACTGAAAGCAATCACATTTGGTATCTCCACACATTTGGTATCTGCGTGTAGGGAATTTAATTTCTAGCGCATTTCCGAAGACCTTTTCGAAATATATTCAAAATTGCCCGATAAATCGGGTAAATATGGGAATTTAATGATACTCCATACAAAACATCAGAATTTGTAGCAAAAAAATGAAAACCCTTAAAACTGAAAGCAATCACATTTGGTATCTCCACACATTTGGTATCTGCGTGTAGGGGATTTAATTTCTAGCACATTTCCGAAGACGTTTTCGAAATATATTCAAAATTGCCCGAGAAATCGGGTAAATATGGGAATTTAATGAGACTCCATACAAAACATCAGAATTTGTAGCAAAAAAAATGAAAACCCTTAAAACTGAAAGCAATCACATTTGGTATCTCCACACATTTGGTATCTGTGTGTAGGGAATTTAATTTCTAGCGCATTTTCGAAGACCTTTTCGAAATATATTTAAAATTGCCCGAGAAATCGGGTAAATATGGGAATTTAATGAGACTCCATACAAAACATCAGAATTTGTAGCAAAAAAATGAAAACCCTTAAAACGGAAAGCAATTCCCACATATTTGGTATTTCCGTGTAGGGAATTTAATTTCCAGCGCATTTCCGAAGACCTTTTCGAAAAATATTTAAAATTACCGGAGAAATCAGGAAAATATGGGAATTTAATGAGACTCCATACAAAACATCAAAATTGTAGCAATAAAATGAAAACCCTTAAAACTGAAAGTAATCACATTTGGTATCTCCACACATTTGGTATCTCCGTGTAGGGAATTTAATTTCTAGCGCATTTCCGAAGACCTTTTCGAAATATATTCAAAATTGCCCGAGAAATCGGGTAAATATGGGAATTTAATGAGACTCCATACAAAACATCAGAAATTGTAGCAATAAAATGAAAACCCTTAAAACTGAAAGCAATCACATTTGGTATCTCCACACATTTGGTATCTCCGTGTAGGGAATTTAATTTCTAGCGCATTTCCGAAGACCTTTTCGAAATATATTCAAAATTGCCCGAGAAATCGGGTAAATATGGGAATTTAATGAGACTCCATACAAAACATCAGAATTTGTAGCAAAAAAATGAAAACCCTTAAAACTGAAAGCAATCACATTTGGTATCTCCACACATTTAGTATCTGCGTGTAGGGAATTTAATTTCTAGCGCATTTCCGAAGACCTTTTCGAAATATATTCAAAATTGCCCGAGAAATCTGGTAAATATGGGAATTTAATGAGACTCCATACAAAACATCAGAATTTGTAGCAAAAAAATGAAAACCCTTAAAACTGAAAGCAATCACATTTGGTATCTCCACACATTTGGTATCTCCGTGTAGGGAATTTAATTTCTAGCGCATTTCCGAAGACCTTTTCGAAATATATTCAAAATTGCCCGAGAAATCGGGTAAATATGGGAATTTAATGAGACTCCATACAAAACATCAGAATTTGTAGCAAAAAAATGAAAACCCTTAAAACTGAAAGCAATCACATTTGGTATCTGCGTGTAGGGAATTTAATTTCTAGCGCATTTCCGAAGACCTTTTCGAAATATATTCAAAATTGCTCGAGAAATCGGGTAAATATGGGAATTTAATGAGACACCATACAAAACATCAGAATTTGTAGCAAAAAAATGAAAACCCTTAAAACGAAAGCAATTCCCACATATTTGGTATTTCCGTGTAGGGAATTTAATTTCTAGCGCATTTCCGAAGACCTTTTCGAAAAATATTTCAAGTCGCTGGAGAAATCAGGAAAATATGGGAATTTAATGAGACTCCATACAAAACATCAGAATTTGTAGCAAAAAATGAAAACCCTTAAAACTGAAAGCAATCACATTTGGTATCTCCATATATTTGGTATCTCCGTGTAGGGAATTTAATTTCTAGCGCATTTCCGAAGACCTTTTCGAAATATATTCAAAATTGCCCGAGAAATCGGGTAAATATGGGAATTTAATTAGACTCCATACAAAACATCAGAATTTGTAGCAAAAAAATGAAAACCCTTAAAACTGAAAGCAATCACATTTGTTATCTCCACACATTTGGTATCTCCGTGTAGGGAATTTAATTTCTAGCGCATTTCCGAAGACCTTTGCGAAATATATTCAAAATTGCCCGAGAAATCGGGTAAATATGGGAATTTAATGAGACTCCATACAAAACATCAGAATTTGTAGCAAAAAAATGAAAACGCTTAAAACGGAAAGCAATTCCCACATATTTGGTATTTCCGTGTAGGGAATTTAATTTCTAGCGCATTTCCGAAGACCTTTTCGAAAAATATTTCAAATTGCCGGAGAAATCAGGAAAATATGGGAATTTAATGAGACTCCATACAAAACATCAGAATTTGTAGCAATAAAATGAAAACCCTTAAAACTGAAAGCAATCACATTTGGTATCTCCACACATTTGGTATCTCCGTGTAGGGAATTTAATTTCTGGCGCATTTCTGAAGACCTTTTCGAAATATATTCAAAATTGCCCGAGAAATCGGGTAAATATGGGAATTTAATGAGACTCCATACAAAACATCAGAATTTGTAGCAAAAAAAATGAAAACCCTTAAAACTGAAAGCAATCACATTTGGTATCTCCACACATTTGGTATCTCCGTGTAGGGAATTTAATTTCTAGCGCATTTCCGAAGACGTTTTCGAAATATATTCAAAATTGCCCGAGAAATCGGGTAAATATGGGAATTTAATGAGACTCCATACAAAACATCAGAATTTGTAGCAAAAAAATGAAAACCCTTAAAACGGAAAGCAATTCCCACATATTTGGTATTTCCGTGTAGGGAATTTAATTTCTAGCGCATTTCCGAAGACCTTTTCGAAAAATATTTCAAATTGCCGGAGAAATCAGGAAAATATGGGAATTTAATGAGACTCCATACAAAACATCAGAATTTGTAGCAATAAAATGAAAACCCTTAAAACTGAAAGCAATCACATTTGGTATCTCCACACATTTGGTATCTCCGTGTAGGGAATTTAATTTCTGGCGCATTTCCGAAGACCTTTTCGAAATATATTCAAAATTGCCCGAGAAATCGGGTAAATATGGGAATTTAATGAGACTCCATACAAAACATCAGAATTTGTAACAATAAAATGAAAACCCTTAAAACTGAAAGCAATCACATTTGGTATCTCCACACATTTGGTATCTGCGTGTAGGGAATTTAATTTCTAGCGCATTTCCGAAGACCTTTTCGAAATATATTCAAAATTGCCCGAGAAATCGGGTAAATATGAGAATTTAATGAGACTCCATACAAAACATCAGAATTTGTAGCAAAAAAATGAAAACCCTCAAAACGGAAAGCAATTCCCACATATTTGGTATTTCCGTGTAGGGAATTTAATTTCTAGTGCATTTCCGAAGACCTTTTCGAAAAATATTTCAAATTGCCGGAGAAATCAGGAAAATATGGGAATTTAATGAGACTCCATACAAAACATCAGAATTTGTAGCAATAAAATGAAAACCCTTAAAACTGAAAGCAATCACATTTGGTATCTCCACACATTTGGTATCTCCGTGTAGGGAATTTAATTTCTAGCGCATTTTCGAAGACCTTTTCGAAATATATTCAAAATTGGCCGAGAAATCGGGTAAATATGGGAATTTAATGAGACTTCATACAAAACATCAGAATTTGTAGCAAAAAAATGAAAACCCTTAAAACTGAAAGCAATCACATTTGGTATCTCCACACATTTGGTATCTCCGTGTAGGGAATTTAATTTCTAGCGCATTTCCGAAGACCTTTGCGAAATATATTCAAAATTGCCCGAGAAATCGGGTAAATATGGGAATTTAATGAGACTCCATACAAAACATCAGAATTTGTAGCAAAAAAAATGAAAACCCTTAAAACGGAAAGCAATTCCCACATATTTGGTATTTCCGTGTAGGGAATTTAATTTCTAGCGCATTTCCGAAGACCTTTTCGAAAAATATTTCAAATTGCCGGAGAAATCAGGAAAATATGGAAATTTAATGAGACTCCATACAAAACATCAGAATTTGTAGCAATAAAATGAAAACCCTTAAAACTGAAAGCAATCACATTTGGTATCTCCACACATTTGGTATCTCCGTGTAGGGAATTTAATTTCTGGCGCATTTCCGAAGACCTTTTCGAAATATATTCAAAATTGCCCGAGAAATCGGGTAAATATGGGAATTTAATGAGACTCCATACAAAACATCAGAATTTGTAGCAAAAAAAATGAAAACCCTTAAAACTGAAAGCAATCACATTTGGTATCTCCACACATTTCGTATTTCCGTGTAGGGAATTTAATTTCTAGCGCATTTCCGAAGACCTTTTCGAAAAATATTTCAAATTGCCGGAGAAATCAGGAAAATATGGGAATTTAATGAGACTCCATACAAAACATCAGAATTTGTAGCAATAAAATGAAAACCCTTAAAACTGAAAGCAATCACATTTGGTATCTCCACACATTTGGTATCTCCGTGTAGGGAATTTAATTTCTAGCGCATTTCCGAAGACCTTTTCGAAATATATTCAAAATTGCCCGAGAAATCGGGTAAATATGGGAATTTAATGAGGCTCCATACAAAACATCAGAATTTGTAGCAAAAAAATGAAAACCCTTAAAACTGAAAGCAATCACATTTGGTATCTCCACACATTTGGTATCTCCGTGTAGGGAATTTAATTTCTAGCGCATTTCCGAAGACCTTTTCGAAATATATTCAAAATTGCCCGAGAAATCGGGTAAATATGGGAATTTAATGAGACTCCATACAAAACATCAGAATTTGTAGCAAAAAAATGAAAACCCTTAAAACGGAAAGCAATTCCCACATATTTGGTATTTCCGTGTATGGAATTTAATTTCTAGCGCATTTCCGAAGACCTTTTCGAAAAATATTTCAAATTGCCGGAGAAATCAGGAAAATATGGGAATTTAATGAGACTCCATACAAAACATCAGAATTTGTAGAAATAAAATGAAAACCCTTAAAACTGAAAGCAATCACATTTGGTATCTCCGTGTAGGGAATTTAATTTCTAGCGCATTTCCGAAGACCTTTTCGAAATATATTCAAAATTGCCCGAGAAATCGGGTAAATATGGGAATTTAATGAGACTCCATACAAAACATCAGAATTTGTAGCAAAAAAATGAAAACCCTTAAAACTGAAAGCAATCACATTTGGTATCTCCACACATTTGGTATCTCCGTGTAGGGAATTTAATTTCTAGCGCATTTCCGAAGACCTTTTCGAAATATATTCAAAATTGCCCGAGAAATCGGGTAAATATGGGAATTTAATGAGACTCCATACAAAACATCAGAATTTGTAGCAAAAAAATGAAAACCCTTAAAACTGAAAGCAATCACATTTGGTATCTCCACACATTTGGTATCTCCGTGTAGGAAATTTAATTTCTAGCGCATTTCCGAAGACTTTTTCGAAATATATTCAAAATTGCCCCAGAAATCGGGTAAATATGGGAATTTAATGAGACTCCATAGAAAACATCAGAATTTGTAGCAAAAAAATGAAACTCTTAAAACGGAAAGCAATTCCCACATATTTGGTATTTCCGTGTAGGGAATTTAATTTCTAGCGCATTTCCGAAGACCTTTTCGAAAAATATTTCAAATTGCCGGAGAAATCAGGAAAATATGGGAATTTAATGAGACTCCATACAAAACATCAGAATTTGTAGCAAAAAAATGAAAACCCTTAAAACTGAAAGCAATCACATTTGGTATCTCCACACATTTGGTATCTCCGTGTAGGGAATTTAATTTCTAGCGCATTTCCGAAGACCTTTTCGAAATATATTCAAAATTGCCCGAGAAATCGGGTAAATATGGGAATTTAATGAGACTCCATACAAAACATCAGAATTTGTAGCAAAAAAATGAAAACCCTTAAAACAGAAAGCAATTCCCACATATTTGGTATTTCCGTGTAGGGAATTTAATTTCTAGCGCATTTCCGAAGACCTTTTCGAAAAATATTTCAAATTGCCGGAGAAATCAGGAAAATATGGGAATTTAATGAGACTCCATACAAAACATCAGAATTTGTAGCAATAAAATGAAAACCCTTAAAACTGAAAGCAATCACATTTGGTATCTCCACACATTTGGTATCTGCGTGTAGGGAATTTAATTTCTAGCGCATTTCCGAAGACCTTTTCGAAATATATTCAAAATTGCCCTAGAAATCGGGTAAATATGGGAATTTAATGAGACTCCACACAAAACATCAGAAATTGTAGCAAAAAAATGAAAACCCTTAAAACTGAAAGCAATTCCCACATATTTGGTATTTCCGTGTAGGGAATTTAATTTCTAGCGCATTTCCGAAGACCTTTTCGAAAAATATTTCAAATTGCCGGAGAAATCAGGAAAATATGGGAATTTAATGAGACTCCATACAAAACATCAGAATTTGTAGCAATAAAATGAAAACCCTTAAAACTGAAAGCAATCACATTTGGTATCTCCACACATTTGGTATCTGCGTGTAGGGAATTTAATTTCTAGCGCATTTCCGAAGACCTTTTCGAAATATATTCAAAATTGCTCGAGAAATCGGGTAAATATGGGAATTTAATGAGACTCCACACAAAACATCAGAATTTGTAGCAAAAAAATGAAAACCCTTAAAACTGAAAGCAATCACATTTGGTATCTCCACACATTTGGTATCTCCGTGTAGGGAATTTAATTTCTAGCGCATTTCCGAAGACCTTTTCGAAATATATTCAAAATTTCCCGAGAAATCGGGTAAATATGGGAATTTAATGAGACTCCATACAAAACATCAGAATTTGTAGCAAAAAAATGAAAACCCTTAAAACTGAAAGCAATCACATTTGGTATCTCCACACATTTGGTATCTCCGTGTAGGGAATTTAATTTCTAGCGCGTTTCCGAAGACCTTTTCGAAATATATTCAAAATTGCCCGAGAAATCGGGTAAATATGGGAATTTAATGAGACTCCATACAAAACATCAGAATTTGTAGCAAAAAAATGAAAACCCTTAAAACTGAAAGCAATTCCCACATATTTGGTATTTCCGTGTAGGAAATTTAATTTCTAGCGCATTTCCGAAGACCTTTTCGAAATATATTCAAAATTGCCCGAGAAATCGGGTAAATATGGGAATTTAATGAGACTCCATACAAAACATCAGAATTTGTAGCAAAAAAATGAAAACCCTTAAAACTGAAAGCAATCACATTTGGTATCTCCACACATTTGGTATCTGCGTGTAGGGAATTTAATTTCTAGCGCATTTCCGAAGACCTTTTCGAAATATATTCAAAATTGCCCGAGAAATCGGGTAAATATGGGAATTTAATGAGACTCCATACAAAACATCAGAATTTGTAGCAAAAAAATGAAAACCCTTAAAACGGAAAGCAATTCCCACATATTTGGTATTTCCGTGTAGGGAATTTAATTTCTAGCGCATTTCCGAAGACCTTTTCGAAAAATATTTAAAATTGCCGGAAAAATCAGGAAAATATGGGAATTTAATGAGACTCCATACAAAACATCAGAATTTGTAGCAATATAATGAAAACCCTTAAAACTGAAAGCAATCACATTTGGTATCTCCACACATTTGGTATCTGCGTGTAGGGAATTTAATTTCTAGCGCATTTCCGAAGACCTTTTCGAAATATATTCAAAATTGCCCGAGAAATCGGGTAACAATGGGAATGTAATGAGACTCCATACAAAACATCAGAATTTGTAGCAAAAAAATGAAAACCCTTAAAACTGAAAGCAATCACATTTGGTATCTCCACACATTTGGTATCTGCGTGTAGGGAATTTAATTTCTAGCGCATTTCCGAAGACCTTTTCGAAATATATTCAAAATTGCCCGAGAAATCGGGTAAATATGGGAATTTAATGAGACTCCATACAAAACATCAGAATTTGTAGCAAAAAAATGAGAACCCTTAAAACGGAAAGCAATTCCCACATATTTGGTATTTCCGTGTAGGGAATTTAATTTCTAGCGCATTTCCGAAGACCTTTTCGAAAAATATTTCAAATTGCCGGAGAAATCAGGAAAATATGGGAATTTAATGAGACTCCATACAAAACATCAGAATTTGTAGCAATAAAATGAAAACCCTTAAAACTGAAAGCAATCACATTTGGTATCTCCACACATTTGGTATCTGCGTGTAGGGAATTTAATTTCTAGCGCATTTCCGAAGACCTTTTCGAAATATATTCAAAATTGCCCGAGAAATCGGGTAAATATGGGAATTTAATGAGACTCCATACAAAACATCAGAATTTGTAGCAAAAAAATGAAAACCCTTAAAACGGAAAGCAATTCCCACACATTTGGTATTTGCGTGTAGGGAATTTAATTTCTAGCGCATTTCCGAAGACCTTTTCGAAATATATTCAAAATTGCCCTAGAAATCGGGTAAATATGGGAATTTAATGAGACTCCATACAAAACATCAGAATTTGTAGCAAAAAAATGAAAACCCTTAAAACTGAAAGCAATTCCCACATATTTGGTATTTCCGTGTAGGAAATTTAATTTCTAGCGCATTTCCGAAGACCTTTTCGAAATATTTTCAAAATTGCCCGAGAAATCGGGTAAATATGGGAATGTAATGAGACTCCATACAAAACATCAGAATTTGTAGCAAAAAAATGAAAACCCTTAAAACTGAAAGCAATCACATTTGGTATCTCCACACATTTGGTATATGCGTGTAGGGAATTTAATTTCTAGCGCATTTCCGAAGACCTTTTCGAAATATATTCAAAATTGCCCGAGAAATCGGGTAAATATGGGAATTTAATGAGACTCCATACAAAACATCAGAATTTGTAGCAAAAAAATGAAAACCCTTAAAACAGAAAGCAATTTCCACATATTTGGTATTTCCGTGTAGGGAATTTAATTTCTAGCGCATTTCCGAAGACCTTTTCGAAAAATATTTCAAATTGCCGGAGAAATCAGGAAAATATGGGAATTTAATGAGACTCCATACAAAACATCAGAATTTGTAGCAATAAAATGAAAACCCTTAAAACTGAAAGCAATCACATTTGGTATCTCCACACATTTGGTATCTGCGTGTAGGGAATTTAATTTCTAGCGCATTTCCGAAGACCTTTTCGAAATATATTCAAAATTGCCCTAGAAATCGGGTAAATATGGGAATTTAATGAGACTAAATACAAAACATCAGAATTTGTAGCAAAAAAATGAAAACCCTTAAAACTGAAAGCAATCACATTTGGTATCTCCACACATTTGGTATCTCCGTGTAGGGAATTTAATTTCTAGCGCATTTCCGAAGACCTTTTCGAAATATATTCAAAATTGCTCGAGAAATCGGGTAAATATGGGAATTTAATGAGACTCCATACAAAACATCAGAATTTGTAGCAAAAAAATGAAAACCCTTAAAACTGAAAGCAATCACATTTGGTATCTCCACACATTTGGTATCTGCGTGTAGGGAATTTAATTTCTAGCGCATTTCCGAAGACCTTTTCGAAATATATTCAAAATTGCCCGAGAAATCGGGTAAATATAGGAATTTAATGAGACTCCATACAAAACATCAGAATTTGTAGCAAAAAAATGAAAACCCTTAAAACTGAAAGCAATCACATTTGGTATCTCCACACATTTGGTATCTGCGTGTAGGGAATTTAATTTCTAGCGCATTTCCGAAGACCTTTTCGAAATATATTCAAAATTGCCCGAGAAATCGGGTATATATGGGAATTTAATGAGACTCCATACAAAACATCAGAATTTGTAGCAAAAAAATGAAAACCCTTAAAACTGAAAGCAATTCCCACATATTTGGTATTTCCGTGTAGGAAATTTAATTTCTAGCGTATTTCCGAAGTCCTTTTCGAAATATATTCAAAATTGCCCGAGAAATCGGGTAAATATGGGAATTTAATGAGACTCCATAAAAACATCAGAATTTGTAGCAAAAAAATGAAAACCCTTAAAACGGAAAGCAATTCCCACATATTTGGTATTTCCGTGTAGGGAATTTAATTTCTAGCGCATTTCCGAAGACCTTTTCGAAAAATATTTAAAATTGCCCGAGAAATCAGGAAAATATGGGAATTTAATGAGACTCCATACAAAACATCAGAATTTGTAGCAATAAAATGAAAACCCTTAAAACTGAAAGCAATCACATTTGGTATATCCACACATTTGGTATCTCCGTGTAGGGAATTTAATTTCTAGCGCATTTCCGAAGACCTTTTCGAAATATATTCAAAATTGCCCGAGAAATCGGGTAAATATGGGAATTTAATGAGACTCCATACAAAACATCAGAATTTGTAGCAAAAAAATGAAAACCCTTAAAACTGAAAGCAATCACATTTGGTATCTCCACACATTTGGTATCTCCGTGTAGGGAATTTAATTTCTAGCGCGTTTCCGAAGACCTTTTCGAAATATATTCAAAATTGCCCGAGAAATCGGGTAAATATGGGAATTTAATGAGACTCCATACAAAACATCAGAATTTGTAGCAAAAAAATGAAAACCCTTAAAACTGAAAGCAATTCCCACATATTTGGTATTTCCGTGTAGGAAATTTAATTTCTAGCGCATTTCCGAAGACCTTTTCGAAATATATTCAAAATTGCCCGAGAAATCGGGTAAATATGGGAATTTAATGAGACTCCATACAAAACATCAGAATTTGTAGCAAAAAAATGAAAACCCTTAAAACTGAAAGCAATCACATTTGGTATCTCCACACATTTGGTATCTGCGTGTAGGGAATTTAATTTCTAGCGCATTTCCGAAGACCTTTTCGAAATATATTCAAAATTGCCCGAGAAATCGGGTAAATATGGGAATTTAATGAGACTCCATACAAAACATCAGAATTTGTAGCAAAAAAATGAAAACCCTTAAAACGGAAAGCAATTCCCACATATTTGGTATTTCCGTGTAGGGAATTTAATTTCTAGCGCATTTCCGAAGACCTTTTCGAAAAATATTTAAAATTGCCGGAAAAATCAGGAAAATATGGGAATTTAATGAGACTCCATACAAAACATCAGAATTTGTAGCAATAAAATGAAAACCCTTAAAACTGAAAGCAATCACATTTGGTATCTCCACACATTTGGTATCTCCGTGTAGGGAATTTAATTTCTAGCGCATTTCCGAAGACCTTTTCGAAATATATTCAAAATTGCCCGAGAAATCGGGTAACAATGGGAATGTAATGAGACTCCATACAAAACATCAGAATTTGCAGCAAAAAAATGAAAACTCTTAAAACTGAAAGCAATCACATTTGGTATCTCCACACATTTGGTATCTGCGTGTAGGGAATTTAATTTCTAGCGCATTTCCGAAGACCTTTTCGAAATATATTCAAAATTGCCCGAGAAATCGGG
Source organism: Empis livida (assembly GCA_963932195.1). Classification (NCBI taxonomy): domain Eukaryota; kingdom Metazoa; phylum Arthropoda; class Insecta; order Diptera; family Empididae; genus Empis; species Empis livida. The sequence continues at coordinate 61,333,068 of OZ010645.1, forward strand.
TAAATATGGGAATTTAATGAGACTCCATACAAAACATCAGAATTTGTAGCAGAAAAATGAAAACCCTTAAAACTGAAAGCAATCACATTTGGTATCTCCACACATTTGGTATCTGCGTGTAGGGAATTTAATTTCTAGCGCATTTCCGAAGACCTTTTCGAAATATATTCAAAATTTCCCGAGAAATCGGGTAAATATGGGAATTTAATGAGACTCCATACAAAACATCAGAATTTGTAGCAAAAAAATGAAAACCCTTAAAACGGAAAGCAATTCCCACATATTTGGTATTTCCGTGTAGGGAATTTAATTTCTAGCGCATTTCCGAAGACCTTTTCGAAAAATATTTCAAATTGCCGGAGAAATCAGGAAAATATGGGAATTTAATGAGACTCCATACAAAACATCAGAATTTGTAGCAATAAAATGAAAACCCTTAAAACTGAAAGCAATCACATTTGGTTTCTCCACACATTTGGTATCTCCGTGTAGGGAATTTAATTTCTAGCGCATTTCCGAAGACCTTTTCGAAATATATTCAAAATTGCCCGAGAAATCGGGTAAATATGGGAATTTAATGAGACTCCATACAAAACATCAGAATTTGTAGCAGAAAAATGAAAACCCTTAAAACTGAAAGCAATCACATTTGGTATCTCCACACATTTGGTATCTGCGTGTAGGGAATTTAATTTCTAGCGCATTTCCGAAGACCTTTTCGAAATATATTCAAAATTTCCCGAGAAATCGGGTAAATATGGGAATTTAATGAGACTCCATACAAAACATCAGAATTTGTAGCAAAAAAATGAAAACCCTTAAAACTGAAAGCAATCACATTTGGTATCTCCACACATTTGGTATCTCCGTGTAGGGAATTTAATTTCTAGCGCGTTTCCGAAGACCTTTTCGAAATATATTCAAAATTGCCCGAGAAATCGGGTAAATATGGGAATTTAATGAGACTCCATACAAAACATCAGAATTTGTAGCAAAAAAATGAAAACCCTTAAAACTGAAAGCAATTCCCACATATTTGGTATTTCCGTGTAGGAAATTTAATTTCTAGCGCATTTCCGAAGACCTTTTCGAAATATATTCAAAATTGCCCGAGAAATCGGGTAAATATGGGAATTTAATGAGACTCCATACAAAACATCAGAATTTGTAGCAAAAAAATGAAAACCCTTAAAACTGAAAGCAATCACATTTGGTATCTCCACACATTTGGTATCTGCGTGTAGGGAATTTAATTTCTAGCGCATTTCCGAAGACCTTTTCGAAATATATTCAAAATTGCCCGAGAAATCGGGTAAATATGGGAATTTAATGAGACTCCATACAAAACATCAGAATTTGTAGCAAAAAAATGAAAACCCTTAAAACGGAAAGCAATTCCCACATATTTGGTATTTCCGTGTAGGGAATTTAATTTCTAGCGCATTTCCGAAGACCTTTTCGAAAAATATTTAAAATTGCCGGAAAAATCAGGAAAATATGGGAATTTAATGAGACTCCATACAAAACATCAGAATTTGTAGCAATAAAATGAAAACCCTTAAAACTGAAAGCAATCACATTTGGTATCTCCACACATTTGGTATCTGCGTGTAGGGAATTTAATTTCTAGCGCATTTCCGAAGACCTTTTCGAAATATATTCAAAATTGCCCGAGAAATCGGGTAACAATGGGAATTTAATGAGACTCCATACAAAACATCAGAATTTGTAGCAAAAAAATGAGAACCCTTAAAACGGAAAGCAATTCCCACATATTTGGTATTTCCGTGTAGGGAATTTAATTTCTAGCGCATTTCCGAAGACCTTTTCGAAAAATATTTCAAATTGCCGGAGAAATCAGGAAAATATGGGAATTTAATGAGACTCCATACAAAACATCAGAATTTGTAGCAATAAAATGAAAACCCTTAAAACTGAAAGCAATCACATTTGGTATCTCCACACATTTGGTATCTGCGTGTAGGGAATTTAATTTCTAGCGCATTTCCGAAGACCTTTTCGAAATATATTCAAAATTGCCCTAGAAATCGGGTAAATATGGGAATTTAATGAGACTCCATACAAAACATCAGAATTTGTAGCAAAAAAATGAAAACCCTTAAAACTGAAAGCAATTCCCACATATTTGGTATTTCCGTGTAGGAAATTTAATTTCTAGCGCATTTCCGAAGACCTCTTCGAAATATTTTCAAAATTGCCCGAGAAATCGGGTAAATATGGGAATGTAATGAGACTCCATACAAAACATCAGAATTTGTAGCAAAAAAATGAAAACCCTTAAAACTGAAAGCAATCACATTTGGTATCTCCACACATTTGGTATCTGCGTGTAGGGAATTTAATTTCTAGCGCATTTCCGAAGACCTTTTCGAAATATATTCAAAATTGCCCGAGAAATCGGGTAAATATGGGAATTTAATGAGACTCCATACAAAACATCAGAATTTGTAGCAAAAAAATGAAAACCCTTAAAACAGAAAGCAATTCCCACATATTTGGTATTTCCGTGTAGGGAATTTAATTTCTAGCGCATTTCCGAAGACCTTTTCGAAAAATATTTCAAATTGCCGGAGAAATCAGGAAAATATGGGAATTTAATGAGACTCCATACAAAACATCAGAATTTGTAGCAATAAAATGAAAACCCTTAAAACTGAAAGCAATCACATTTGGTATCTCCACACATTTGGTATCTGCGTGTAGGGAATTTAATTTCTAGCGCATTTCCGAAGACCTTTTCGAAATATATTCAAAATTGCCCTAGAAATCGGGTAAATATGGGAATTTAATGAGACTCCATACAAAACATCAGAATTTGTAGCAAAAAAATGAAAACCCTTAAAACTGAAAGCAATCACATTTGGTATCTCCACACATTTGGTATCTCCGTGTAGGGAATTTAATTTCTAGCGCATTTCCGAAGACCTTTTCGAAATATATTCAAAATTGCTCGAGAAATCGGGTAAATATGGGAATTTAATGAGACTCCATACAAAACATCAGAATTTGTAGCAAAAAAATGAAAACCCTTAAAACTGAAAGCAATCACATTTGGTATCTCCACACATTTGGTATCTGCGTGTAGGGAATTTAATTTCTAGCGCATTTCCGAAGACCTTTTCGAAATATATTCAAAATTGCCCGAGAAATCGGGTAAATATGGGAATTTAATGAGACTCCATACAAAACATCAGAATTTGTAGCAAAAAAATGAAAACCCTTAAAACTGAAAGCAATTCCCACATATTTGGTATTTCCGTGTAGGAAATTTAATTTCTAGCGCATTTCCGAAGACCTTTTCGAAATATATTCAAAATTGCCCGAGAAATCGGGTAAATATGGGAATTTAATGAGACTCCATACAAAACATCAGAATTTGTAGCAAAAAAATGAAAACCCTTAAAACTGAAAGCAATCACATTTGGTATCTCCACACATTTGGTATCTGCGTGTAGGGAATTTAATTTCTAGCGCATTTCCGAAGACCTTTTCGAAATATATTCAAAATTGCCCGAGAAATCGGGTATATATGGGAATTTAATGAGACTCCATACAAAACATCAGAATTTGTAGCAAAAAAATGAAAACCCTTAAAACTGAAAGCAATTCCCACATATTTGGTATTTCCGTGTAGGAAATTTAATTTCTAGCGCATTTCCGAAGACCTTTTCGAAATATATTCAAAATTGCCCGAGAAATCGGGTAAATATGGGAATTTAATAAGACTCCATAAAAACATCAGAATTTGTAGCAAAAAAATGAAAACCCTTAAAACGGAAAGCAATTCCCACATATTTGGTATTTCCGTGTAGGGAATTTAATTTCTAGCGCATTTCCGAAGACCTTTTCGAAAAATATTTAAAATTGCCGGAGAAATCAGGAAAATATGGGAATTTAATGAGACTCCATACAAAACATCAGAATTTGTAGCAATAAAATGAAAACCCTTAAAACTGAAAGCAATCACATTTGGTATCTCCACACATTTGGTATCTCCGTGTAGGGAATTTAATTTCTAGCGCATTTCCGAAGACCTTTTCGAAATATATTCAAAATTGCCCGAGAAATCGGGTAAATATGGGAATTTAATGAGACTCCATACAAAACATCAGAATTTGTAGCAAAAAAATGAAAACCCTTAAAACTGAAAGCAATCACATTTGGTATCTCCACACATTTGGTATCTCCGTGTAGGGAATTTAATTTCTAGCGCGTTTCCGAAGACCTTTTCGAAATATATTCAAAATTGCCCGAGAAATCGGGTAAATATGGGAATTTAATGAGACTCCATACAAAACATCAGAATTTGTAGCAAAAAAATGAAAACCCTTAAAACTGAAAGCAATTCCCACATATTTGGTATTTCCGTGTAGGAAATTTAATTTCTAGCGCATTTCCGAAGACCTTTTCGAAATATATTCAAAATTGCCCGAGAAATCGGGTAAATATGGGAATTTAATGAGACTCCATACAAAACATCAGAATTTGTAGCAAAAAAATGAAAACCCTTAAAACGGAAAGCAATTCCCACATATTTGGTATTTCCGTGTAGGGAATTTAATTTCTAGCGCATTTCCGAAGACCTTTTCGAAAAATATTTAAAATTGCCGGAAAAATCAGGAAAATATGGGAATTTAATGAGACTCCATACAAAACATCAGAATTTGTAGCAATAAAATGAAAACCCTTAAAACTGAAAGCAATCACATTTGGTATCTCCACACATTTGGTATCTCCGTGTAGGGAATTTAATTTCTAGCGCATTTCCGAAGACCTTTTCGAAATATATTCAAAATTGCCCGAGAAATCGGGTAACAATGGGAATGTAATGAGACTCCATACAAAACATCAGAATTTGCAGCAAAAAAATGAAAACCCTTAAAACTGAAAGCAATCACATTTGGTATCTCCACACATTTGGTATCTGCGTGTAGGGAATTTAATTTCTAGCGCATTTCCGAAGACCTTTTCGAAATATATTCAAAATTGCCCGAGAAATCGGGTAAATATGGGAATTCAATGAGACTCCATACAAAACATCAGAATTTGTAGCAAAAAAATGAAAACCCTTAAAACTGAAAGCAATCACATTTGGTATCTCCACACATTTGGTATCTGCGTGTAGGGAATTTAATTTCTAGCGCATTTCCGAAGACCTTTTCGAAATATATTCAAAATTGCCCGAGAAATCGGGTAAATATGGGAATTTAATGAGACTCCATACAAAACATCAGAATTTGTAGCAAAAAAATGAAAACCCTTAAAACGGAAAGCAATTCCCACATATTTGGTATTTCCGTGTAGGGAATTTAATTTCTAACGCATTTCCGAAGACCTTTTCGAAATATATTCAAAATTGCCCGAGAAATCGGGTAAATATGGGAAATTAATGAGACTCCATACAAAACATCAGAATTTGTAGCAATAAAATGAAAACCCTTAAAACTGAAAGCAATCACATTTGGTATCTCCACACATTTGGTATCTCCGTGTAGGGAATTTAATTTCTAACGCATTTCCGAAGACCTTTTCGAAATATATTCAAAATTGCCCGAGAAACCGGGTAAATATGGGAATTTAATGAGACTCCATACAAAACATCAGAATTTGTAGCAAAAAAATGAAAACCCTTAAAACGGAAAGCAATTCCCACATATTTGGTATTTCCGTGTAGGGAATTTAATTTCTAACGCATTTCCCAAGACCTTTTCGAAATATATTCAAAATTGCCCGAGAAATCGGGTAAATATGGGAATTTAATGAGACTCCATACAAAACATCAGAATTTGTAGCAATAAAATGAAAACCCTTAAAACTGAAAGCAATCACATTTGGTATCTCCACACATTTGGTATCTCCGTGTAGGGAATTTAATTTCTAACGCATTTCCGAAGACCTTTTCGAAATATATTCAAAATTGCCCGAGAAATCGGGTAAATATGGGAATTTAATGAGACTCCATACAAAACATCAGAATTTGTAGCAAAAAATGAAAACCCTTAAAACGGAAAGCAATTCCCACATATTTGGTATTTCCGTGTAGGGAATTTAATTTCTAACGCATTTCCGAAGACCTTTTCGAAATATATTCAAAATTGCCCGAGAAATCGGGTAAATATGGGAATTTAATGAGACTCCATACAAAACATCAGAATTTGTAGCAATAAAATGAAAACCCTTAAAACTGAAAGCAATCACATTTGGTATCTCCACACATTTGGTATCTCCGTGTAAGGAATTTAATTTCTAACGCATTTCCGAAGACCTTTTCGAAATATATTCAAAATTGCCCGAGAAATCGGGTAAATATGGGAATTTAATGAGACTCCATACAAAACATAAGAATTTGTAGCAAAAAAATAAAACCCTTAAAACTGAAAGCAATCACATTTGGTATCTCCACACATTTGGCATCTGCGTGTAGGGAATTTAATTTCTAGCGCATTTCCGAAGACCTTTTCGAAATATATTCAAAATTGCCCGAGAAATCGGGTAAATATGGGAATTTAATGAGACTCCATACAAAACATCAGAATTTGTAGCAAAAAAATGAAAACCCTTAAAACGGAAAGCAATTCCCACATATTTGGTATTTCCGTGTAGGGAATTTAATTTCTAACGCATTTCCGAAGACCTTTTCGAAATATATTCAAAATTGCCCGAGAAATCGGGTAAATATGGGAATTTAATGAGACTCCATACAAAACATCAGAATTTGTAGCAATAAAATGAAAACCCTTAAAACTGAAAGCAATCACATTTGGTATCTCCACACATTTGGTATCTCCGTGTAGGGAATTTAATTTCTAACGCATTTCCGAAGACCTTTTAGAAATATATTCAAAATTGCCCGAGAAATCGGGTAAATATGGGAATTTAATGAGACTCCATACAAAACATCAGAATTTGTAGCAAAAAAATGAAAACCCTTAAAACGGAAAGCAATTCCCACATATTTGGTATTTCCGTGTAGGGAATTTAATTTCTAGCGCATTTCCAAAGACCTTTTCGAAAAATATTTAAAATTGCCGGAGAAATCAGGAAAATATGGGAATTTAATGAGACTCCATACAAAACATCAGAATTTGTAGCAATAAAATGAAAACCCTTAAAACTGAAAGCAATCACATTTGGTATCTCCACACATTTGGTATCTCCGTGTAGGGAATTTAATTTCTAGCGCATTTCCGAAGACCTTTTCGAAATATATTCAAAATTGCCCGAGAAATCGGGTAAATATGGGAATTTAATGAGACTCCATACAAAACATCAGAATTTGTAGTAAAAAAATGAAAACCCTTAAAACTGAAAGCAATCACATTTGGTATCTCCACACATTTGGTATCTCCGTGTAGGGAATTTAATTTCTGGCGCATTTCCGAAGACCTTTTCGAAATATATTCAAAATTGCCCGAGAAATCGGCTAAATATGGGAATTTAATGAGACTCCATACAAAACATCAGAATTTGTAGCAAAAAAATGAAAACCCTTAAAACTGAAAGCAATCACATTTGGTATCTCCACACATTTGGTATCTGCGTGTAGGGAATTTAATTTCTAGCGCATTTCCGAAGACCTTTTCGAAATATATTCAAAATTGCCCGAGAAATCAGGTAAATATGGGAATTTAATGAGACTCCATACAAAACATCAGAATTTGTAGCAATAAAATGAAAACCCTTAAAACGGAAAGCAATTCCCACATATTTGGTATTTCCGTGTAGGGAATTTAATTTCTAGCGCATTTCCGAAGACCTTTTCGAAAAATATTTAAAATTGCCGGAGAAATCAGGAAAATATGGGAATTTAATGAGACTCCATACAAAACATCAGAATTTGTAGCAATAAAATGAAAACCCTTAAAACTGAAAGCAATCACATTTGGTATCTCCACACATTTGGTATCTCCGTGTAGGGAATTTAATTTCTAGCGCATTTCCGAAGATCTTTTCGAAATATATTCAAAATTGCCCGAGAAATCGGGTAAGTATGGGAATTTAATGAGACTCCATACAAAACATCAGAATTTGTAGCAAAAAAATGAAAACCCTTAAAACTGAAAGCAATCACATTTGGTATCTGCGTGTAGGGAATTTAATTTCTAGCGCATTTCCGAAGACCTTTTCGAAATATATTCAAAATTGCCCGAGAAATCGGGTAAATATGGGAATTTAATGAGACTCCATACAAAACATCAGAATTTGTAGCAAAAATATGAAAACCCTTAAAACTGAAAGCAATCACATTTGGTATCTCCACACATTTGGTATCTGCGTGCAGGGAATTTAATTTCTAGCGCATTTCCGAAGACCTTTTCGAAATATATTCAAAATTGCCCGAGAAATCGGGTAAGTATGGGAATTTAATGAGACTCCATACAAAACATCAGAATTTGTAGCAAAAAAATGAAAACCCTTAAAACTGAAAGCAATCACATTTGGTATCTCCACACATTTGGTATCTGCGTGTAGGGAATTTAATTTCTAGCGCATTTCCGAAGACCTTTTCGAAATATATTCAAAATTGCCCGAGAAATCGGGTAAGTATGGGAATTTAATGAGACTCCATACAAAACATCAGAATTTGTAGCAAAAAAATGAAAACCCTTAAAACTGAAAGCAATCACATTTGGTATCTCCACACATTTGGTATCTGCGTGTAGGGAATTTAATTTCTAGCGCATTTCCGAAGACCTTTTCGAAATATAAAATATATTCAAAATTGCCCGAGAAATCGGGTAAATATGGGAATTTAATGAGACTCCATACAAAACATCAGAATTTGTAGCAAAAAAATGAAAACCCTTAAAACTGAAAGCAATCACATTTGGTATCTCCACACATTTGGTATCTGCGTGCAGGGAATTTAATTTCTAGCGCATTTCCGAAGACCTTTTCGAAATATATTCAAAATTGCCCGAGAAATCGGGTAAGTATGGGAATTTAATGAGACTCCATACAAAACATCAGAATTTGTAGCAAAAAAATGAAAACCCTTAAAACTGAAAGCAATCACATTTGGTATCTCCACACATTTGGTATCTGCGTGTAGGGAATTTAATTTCTAGCGCATTTCCGAAGACCTTTTCGAAATATATTCAAAATTGCCCGAGAAATCGGGTAAGTATGGGAATTTAATGAGACTCCATACAAAACATCAGAATTTGCAGCAAAAAAATGAAAACACTTAAAACTGAAAGCAATCACATTTGGTATCTCCACACATTTGGTATCTGCGTGTAGGGAATTTAATTTCTAGCGCATTTCCGAAGACCTTTTCGAAATATAAAATATATTCAAAATTGCCCGAGAAATCGGGTAAATATGGGAATTTAATGAGACTCCATACAAAACATCAGAATTTGTAGCAATAAAATGAAAACCCTTAAAACGGAAAGCAATTCCCACATATTTGGTATTTCCGTGTAGGGAATTTAATTTCTAGCGCATTTCCGAAGACCTTTTCGAAAAATATTTAAAATTGCCGGAGAAATCAGGAAAATATGGGAATTTAATGAGACTCCATACAAAACATCAGAATTTGTAGCAATAAAATGAAAACCCTTAAAACTGAAAGCAATCACATTTGGTATCTCCACACATTTGGTATCTCCGTGTAGGGAATTTAATTTCTAGCGCATTTCCGAAGATCTTTTCGAAATATATTCAAAATTGCCCGAGAAATCGGGTAAGTATGGGAATTTAATGAGACTCCATACAAAACATCAGAATTTGTAGCAAAAAAATGAAAACCCTTAAAACTGAAAGCAATCACATTTGGTATCTGCGTGTAGGGAATTTAATTTCTAGCGCATTTCCGAAGACCTTTTCGAAATATATTCAAAATTGCCCGAGAAATCGGGTAAATATGGGAATTTAATGAGACTCCATACAAAACATCAGAATTTGTAGCAAAAATATGAAAACCCTTAAAACTGAAAGCAATCACATTTGGTATCTCCACACATTTGGTATCTGCGTGCAGGGAATTTAATTTCTAGCGCATTTCCGAAGACCTTTTCGAAATATATTCAAAATTGCCCGAGAAATCGGGTAAGTATGGGAATTTAATGAGACTCCATACAAAACATCAGAATTTGTAGCAAAAAAATGAAAACCCTTAAAACTGAAAGCAATCACATTTGGTATCTCCACACATTTGGTATCTGCGTGTAGGGAATTTAATTTCTAGCGCATTTCCGAAGACCTTTTCGAAATATATTCAAAATTGCCCGAGAAATCGGGTAAGTATGGGAATTTAATGAGACTCCATACAAAACATCAGAATTTGTAGCAAAAAAATGAAAACCCTTAAAACTGAAAGCAATCACATTTGGTATCTCCACACATTTGGTATCTGCGTGTAGGGAATTTAATTTCTAGCGCATTTCCGAAGACCTTTTCGAAATATATTCAAAATTGCCCGAGAAATCGGGTAAGTATGGGAATTTAATGAGACTCCATACAAAACATCAGAATTTGTAGCAAAAAAATGAAAACCCTTAAAACTGAAAGCAATCACATTTGGTATCTCCACACATTTGGTATCTGCGTGTAGGGAATTTAATTTCTAGCGCATTTCCGAAGACCTTTTCGAAATATAAAATATATTCAAAATTGCCCGAGAAATCGGGTAAATATGGGAATTTAATGAGACTCCATACAAAACATCAGAATTTGTAGCAAAAAAATGAAAACCATTAAAACTGAAAGCAATCACATTTGGTATCTCCACACATTTGGTATCTGCGTGTAGGGAATTTAATTTCTAGCGCATTTCCGAAGACCTTTTCGAAAAATATTTAAAATTGCCGGAGAAATCAGGAAAATATGGGAATTTAATGAGACTCCATACAAAACATCAGAATTTGTAGCAATAAAATGAAAACCCTTAAAACTGAAAGCAATCACATTTGGTATCTCCACACATTTGGTATCTGCGTGTAGGGAATTTAATTTCTAGCGCATTTCCGAAGACCTTTTCGAAATATATTCAAAATTGCCCGAGAAATCAGGTAAATATGGGAATTTAATGAGACTCCATACAAAACATCAGAATTTGTAGCAAAAAAATGAAAACCCTTAAAACTGAAAGCAATCACATTTGGTATCTCCACACATTTGGTATCTGCGTGTAGGGAATTTAATTTCTAGCACATTTCCGAAGACCTTTTCGAAATATATTCAAAATTGCCCGAGAAATCGGGTAAATATGGGAATTTAATGAGACTCCATACAAAACATCAGAATTTGTAGCAAAAAAATGAAAACCCTTAAAACGGAAAGCAATTCCCACATATTTGGTATTTCCGTGTAGGGAATTTAATTTCTAGCGCATTTCCGAAGACCTTTTCGAAAAATATTTAAAATTGCCGGAGAAATCAGGAAAATATGGGAATTTAATGAGACTCCATACAAAACATCAGAATTTGTAGCAATAAAATGAAAACTCTTAAAACTGTAAGCAATCACATTTGGTATCTCCACACATTTGGTATCTGCGTGTAGGGAATTTAATTTCTAGCGCATTTCCGAAGACCTTTTCGAAATATATTCAAAATTGCCCGAGAAATCGGGTAAATATGGGAATTTAATGAGACTCCATACAAAACATCAGAATTTGTAGCAAAAAAATGAAAACCCTTAAAACGGAAAGCAATTCCCACATATTTGGTATTTTCGTGTAGGGAATTTAATTTCTAGCGCATTTTCGAAGACCTTTTCGACAAATATTTAAAATTGCCGGGCCGGAGAAATAAGAAAAATATGGGAATTTAATGATACTCCATACAAAACATCAGAATTTGTAGCAATAAAATGAAAACCCATAAAACTGAAAGCAATCACATTTGGTATCTCCACACATTTGGTATCTCGGTGTAGGGAATTTAATTTCTACCGCATTTCCGAAGACATTTTCGAAATATATTCAAAATTGCCCGAGAAATCGGGTAAATATGGGAATTTAATGAGACTCCATACAAAACATCAGAATTTGTAGCAAAAAAATGAAAACCCTTAAAACTGAAAGCAATCACATTTGGTATCGCCACACATTTGGTATCTCCGTGTAGGGAATTGAATTTCTAGCGCATTTCCGAAGACCTTTTCGAAATATATTCAAAATTGCCCGAGAAATCGGATAAATATGGGAATTTAATGAGACTCCATACAAAACATCAGAATTTGTAGCAAAAAAATGAAAACCCTTAAAACGGAAAGCAATTCCCACATATTTGGAATTTCCGTGTAGGAAATTTAATTTCTAGCGCATTTCCGAAGACCTTTTCCAAAAATATTTAAAATTGCCGGAGAAATCAGGAAAATATGGGAATTTAATGAGACTCCATACAAAACATCAGAATTTGTAGCAATAAAATGAAAACCCTTAAAACTGAAAGCAATCACATTTGGTATCTCCACACATTTGGTATCTCCGTGTAGGGAATTTAATTTCTAGCGCATTTTCGAAGACCTTTTCGAAATATATTCAAAATTGCCAGAGAAATCGGGTAAATATGGGAATTTAATGAGACTCCATACAAAACATCAGAATTTGTAGCAAAAAAATGAAAACCCTTAAAACTGAAAGCAATCACATTTGGTATCTCCACACATTTGGTATCTGCGTGTAGGGAATTTAATTTCTAGCGCATTTCCGAAGACCTTTTCGAAATATATTCAAAATTGCCCGAGAAATCGGGTAAATATGGGAATTTAATGAGACTCCATACAAAACATCAGAATTTGTAGCAATAAAATGAAAACCCTTAAAACTGAAAGCAATCACATTTGGTATCTCCACACATTTGGTATCTCCGTGTAGTGAATTTAATTTCTAGCGCATTTCCGAAGACCTTTTCGAAATATATTCAAAATTGCCCGAGAAATCGGGTAAATATGGGAATTTAATGAGATTCCATACAAAACATCAGAATTTGTAGCAATAAAATGGAAACCCTTAAAACTGAAAGCAATCACATTTGGTATCTCCACACATTTGGTATCTCCGTGTAGGGAATTTAATTTCTAGCGCATTTCCGAAGACCTTTTCGAAATATATTCAAAATTGCCCGAGAAATCGGGTAAATATGGGAATTTAATGAGACTCCATACAAAACATCAGAATTTGTAGCAAAAAAATGAAAACCCTTAAAACGGAAAGCAATTCCCACATATTTGCTATTTCCGTGTAGGGAATTTAATTTCTAGCGCATTTCCGAAGACCTTTTCGAAAAATATTTAAAATTGCCGGATAAATCGGGTAAATATGGGAATTTAATGATACTCCATACAAAACATCAGAATTTGTAGCAATAAAATGAAAACCTTTAAAACTGAAAGCAATCACATATGGTATCTCCACACATTTGGTATCTTCGTGTAGGGAATTTAATTTCTAGCGCATTTCCGAAGACCTTTTCGAAATATATTCAAAATTGCCCGAGAAATCGGGTAAATATGGGAATTTAATGAGACTCCATACAAAACATCAGAATTTGTAGCAAAAAAATGAAAACCCTTAAAACGGAAAGCAATCACATTTGGTATCTCCACACATTTGGTATCTGCGTGTACGGAATTTAATTTCTAGCGCATTTCCGAGGACCTTTTCGAAATATATTCAAAATTGCCCGAGAAATCGGGTAAATATGGGAATTTAATGAGACTCCATACAAAACATCAGAATTTGTAGCAAAAAAATGAAAACCCTTAAAACTGAAAGCAATCACATTTGGTATCTCCACACATTTGGTATCTGCGTGTAGGGAATTTAATTTCTAGCGCATTTCCGAAGACGTTTTCGAAAAATATTTAAAATTGCCGGAGAAATCAGGAAAATATGGGAATTTAATGAGACTCCATACAAAACATCAGAATTTGTAGCAAAAAAATGAAAACCCTTAAAACTGAAAGCAGTCACATTTGGTATCTCCACACATTTGGTATCTGCGTGTAGGGAATTTAATTTCTAGCGCATTTCCGAAGACCTTTTCGAAATATATTCAAAATTGCCCGAGAAATCGGGTAAATATGGGAATTTAATGAGACTCCATACAAAACATCAGAATTTGTAGCAAAAAAATGAAAACCCTTAAAACTGAAAGCAATCACATTTGGTATCTCCACACATTTGGTATCTCCGTGTAGGGAATTTAATTTCTAGCGCATTTCCGAAGACCTTTTCGAAATATATTCAAAATTGCCCGAGAAATCGGGTAAATATGGGAATTTAATGAGACTCCATACAAAACATCAGAATTTGTAGCAAAAAAATGAAAACCCTTAAAACGGAAAGCAATTCCCACATATTTGGTATTTCCGTGTAGGGAATTTAATTTCTAGCGCATTTCCGAAGACCTTTTCGAAAAATATTTAAAATTGCCGGAGAAATCAGGAAAATATGGGAATTTAATGAGACTCCATACAAAACATCAGAATTTGTAGCAATAAAATGAAAACCCTTAAAACTGAAAGCAATCACATTTGGTATCTCCACACATTTGGTATCTCCGTGTAGGGAATTTAATTTCTAGCGCATTTCCGAAGACCTTTTCGAAATATATTCAAAATTGCCCGAGAAATCGGGTAAATATGGGAATTTAATGAGACTCCATACAAAACATCAGAATTTGTAGCCAAAAAATGAAAACCCTTAAAACGGAAAGCAATCACATTTCGTATCTCCACACATTTGGTATCTGCGTGTACGGAATTTAATTTCTAGCGCATTTCCGAGGACCTTTTCGAAATATATTCAAAATTGCCCGAGAAATCGGGTAAATATGGGAATTTAATGAGACTCCATACAAAACATCAGAATTTGTAGCAAAAAAATGAAAACCCTTAAAACTGAAAGCAATCACATTTGGTATCTCCACACATTTGGTATCTGCGTGTAGGGAATTTAATTTCTAGCGCATTTCCGAAGACCTTTTCGAAATATATTTAAAATTGCCGGAGAAATCAGGAAAATATGGGAATTTAATGAGACTCCATACAAAACATCAGAATTTGTAGCAAAAAAATGAAAACCCTTAAAACTGAAAGCAATCACATTTGGTATCTCCACACATATGGTATCTGCGTGTAGGGAATTTAATTTCTAGCGCATTTCCGAAGACCTTTTCGAAATATATTCAAAATTGCCCGAAAAATCGGGTAAATATGGGAATTTAATGAGACTCCATACAAAACATCAGAATTTGTAGCAATAAAATGAAAACTTTTAAAACTGAAAGCAATCACATTTGGTATCTCCACACATTTGGTATCTCCGTGTAGGGAATTTAATTTCTAGCGCATTTCCGAAGACCTTTTCGAAATATATTCAAAATTGCCCGAGAAATCAGGTAAATATGGGAATTTAATGAGACTCCATACAAAACATCAGAATTTGTAGCAAAAAAAATGAAAACCCTTAAAACGGAAAGCAATTCCCACATATTTGGTATTTCCGTGTAGGCAATTTAATTTCTAGCGCATTTCCGAAGACCTTTTCGAAAAATATTTAAAATTGCCGGAGAAATCAGGAAAATATGGGAATTTAATGAGACTCCATACAAAACATCAGAATTTGTAGCAATAAAATGAAAACCCTTAAAACTGAAAGCAATCACATTTGGTATCTCCACACATTTGGTATCTGCGTGTAGGGAATTTAATTTCTAGCGCATTTCCGAAGACCTTTTCGAAATATATTCAAAATTGCCCGAGAAATCGGGTAAATATGGGAATTTAATGAGACTCCATACAAAACATCAGAATTTGTAGCAAAAAAATGAAAACCCTTAGAACGGAAAGCAATCACATTTGGTATCTCCACACATTTGGTATCTGCGTGTACGGAATTTAATTTCTAGCGCATTTCCGAGGACCTTTTCGAAATATATTCAAAATTGCCCGAGAAATCGGGTAAATATGGGAATTTAATGAGACTCCATACAAAACATCAGAATTTGTAGCAAAAAAATGAAAACCCTTAAAACTGAAAGCAATCACATTTAGTATCTCCACACATTTGGTATCTCCGTGTAGGGAATTTAATTTCTAGCGCATTTCCGAAGACCTTTTCGAAATATATTTAAAATTGCCGGAGAAATCAGGAAAATATGGGAATTTAATGAGACTCCATACAAAACATCAGAATTTGTAGCAAAAAAATGAAAACCCTTAAAACTGAAAGCAATCACATTTGGTATCTCCACACATTTGGTATCTGCGTGTAGGGAATTTAATTTCTAGCGTATTTCCGAAGACCTTTTCGAAATATATTCAAAATTGCCCGAGAAATCGGGTAAATATGGGAATTTAATGAGACTCCATACAAAACATCAGAATTTGTAGCAATAAAATGAAAACTTTTAAAACTGAAAGCAATCACATTTGGTATCTCCACACATTTGGTATCTCCGTGTAGGGAATTTAATTTCTAGCGCATTTCCGAAGACCTTTTCGAAATATATTCAAAATTGCCCGAGAAATCAGGTAAATATGGGAATTTAATGAGACTCCATACAAAACATCAGAATTTGTAGCAAAAAAATGAAAACCCTTAAAACGGAAAGCAATTCCCACATATTTGGTATTTCCGTGTAGGCAATTTAATTTCTAGCGCATTTCCGAAGACCTTTTCGAAAAATATTTAAAATTGCCGGAGAAATCAGGAAAATATGGGAATTTAATGAGACTCCATACAAAACATCAGAATTTGTAGCAATAAAATGAAAACCCTTAAAACTGAAAGCAATCACATTTGGTATCTCCACACATTTGGTATCTGCGTGTAGGGAATTTAATTTCTAGCGCATTTCCGAAGACCTTTTCGAAATATATTCAAAATTGCCCGAGAAATCGGGTAAATATGGGAATTTAATGAGACTCCATACAAAACATCAGTATTTGTAGCAAAAAAATGAAAACCCTTAAAACTGAAAGCAATCACATTTGGTATCTCCACACATTTGGTATCTCCGTGTAGGGAATTTAATTTCTAGCGCAATTCCGAAGACCTTTTCGAAATATATTCAAAATTGCCCGAGAAATCGGGTAAATTTGGGAATTTATTGAGACTCCATACAAAACATCAGAATTTGTAGCAAAAAAATGAAAACCCTTAAAACGGAAAGCAATTCCCACATATTTGGTATTTCCGTGTAGGGAATTTAATTTCTAGCGCATTTCCGAAGACCTTTTCGAAAAATATTTAAAATTACCGGAGAAATCAGGAAAATATGGGAATTTAATGAGACTCCATACAAAACATCAGAATTTGTAGCAATAAAATGAAAACCCTTAAAACTGAAAGCAATCACATTTGGTATCTCCACACATTTGGTATCTGCGTGTAGGGAATTTAATTTCTAGCGCATTTCCGAAGACCTTTTCGAAATATATACAAAATTGCCCGAGAAATCGGGTAAATATGGGAATTTAATGAGACTGCATACAAAACATCAGAATTTGTAGCAAAAAAATGAATACCCTTAAAACTGAAAGCAAACACATTTGGTATCTCCACACATTTGGTATCAGCGTGTAGGGAATTTAATTTCTAGCGCATTTCCGAAGACCTTTTCGAAATATATTCAAAATTGCCCGAGAAATCGGGTAAATATGGGAATTTAATGAGACTCCATACAAAACATCAGAATTTGTAGCAAAAAATGAAAACCCTTAAAACGGAAAGCAATCACATTTGGTATCTCCACACATTTGGTATCTGCGTGTAGGGAATTTAATTTCTAGCGCATTTCCGAAGACCTTTTCGAAATATATTCAAAATTGCCCGAGAAATCGGGTAAATATGGGAATTTAATGAGACTCCATACAAAACATCAGAATTTGTAGCAAAAAAATGAAAACCCTTAAAACTGAAAGCAATCACATTTGGTATCTCCACACATTTGGTATCTGCGTGTAGGGAATTTAATTTCTAGCGCATTTCCGAAGACGTTTTCGAAATATATTCAAAATTGCCCGAGAAATCGGGTAAATATGGGAATTTAATGAGACTCCATGACCGACGGTGGCTTAAGTGGTAGTGTGCTAAGCTGTGGTGCATTAGGTACTGGGTTCGACGCCCGTCCGAGACATCGATATTGGTCTAAGTTTACTCAGCTTTAAATGAGTACCAGTAATAAAATTATAATAAAATGTAATTTAAGACTGGGAAAAATGCTAACGGCAGAGACCATTTGCTAACAACAAATGTCTCACGAATAAAAACCATTAGCTTGTTGCAATTAATAGTTTCTTCACTATAAAGAAATTTATGGTTCGGAATCCATATAAAAAAAATTAGTAGGTCCAAATTGCAATACAAAAACTGTTAGAAACTTCAAGTGCAGATAACTCAGTACTTGGAGCCCTATACTTCCTAGCGGAGTGAACAGGGAAAATAAAAATGAGACTCCATACAAAACATCAGAATTTGTAGCAAAAAAATGAAAACCCTTAAAACGGAAAGCAATTCCCACATATTTGGTATTTCCGTGTAGGGAATTTAATTTCTAGCGCATTTCCGAAGACCTTTTCGAAAAATATTTAAAATTGCCGGAGAAATCAGGAAAATATGGGAATTTAATGAGACTCCATACAAAACATCAGAATTTGTAGCAATAAAATGAAAACCCTTAAAACTGAAAGCAATCACATTTGGTATCTCCACACATTTGGTATCTCCGTGTAGGGAATTCAATTTCTAGCGCATTTCCGAAGACCTTTTCGAAATATATTCAAAATTGCCCGAGAAATCGGGTAAATGTGGGAATTTAATGAGACTCCATACAAAACATCAGAATTTGTAGCAAAAAAATTAAAACCCTTAAAACTGAAAGCAATCACATTTGGTATCTCCACACATTTGGTATCTGCGTGTAGGGAATTTAATTTCTAGCGCATTTCCGAGGACCTTTTCGAAATATATTCAAAATTGCCCGAGAAATCGGGTAAATATGGGAATTTAATGAGACTCCATACAAAACATCAGAATTTGTAGCAAAAAAATGAAAACCCTTAAAACTGAAAGCAATCACATTTGGTATCTCCCCACATTTGGTATCTGCGTGTAGGGAATTTAATTTCTAGCGCATTTCCGAAGACCTTTTCGAAATATATTCAAAATTGCCCGAGAAATCGGGTAAATATGGGAATTTAATGAGACTCCATACAAAACATCAGAATTTGTAGCAAAAAAATGAAAACCCTTAAAACGGAAAGCAATTCCCACATATTTGATATTTCCGTGTAGGGAATTTAATTTCTAGCGCATTTCCGAAGACCTTTTCGAAAAATATTTAAAATTGCCGGAGAAATCAGGAAAATATGGGAATTTAATGAGACTCCATACAAAACATCAGAATATGTAGCAATAAAATGAAAACCCTTAAAACTGAAAGCAATCACATTTGGTATCTCCACACATTTGGTATCTACGTGTAGGGAATTTAATTTCTAGCGCATTTCCGAAGACGTTTTCGAAATATATTCAAAATTGCCCGAGAAATCGGGTAAATATGGGAATTTAATGAGACTCCATGACCGACGGTGGCTTAAGTGGTAGTGTGCTAAGCTGTGGTGCATTAGGTACTGGGTTCGACGCCCGTCCGAGACATCGATATTGGTCTAAGTTTACTCAGCTTTAAATGAGTACCAGTAATAAAATTATAATAAAATGTAATTTAAGACTGGGAAAAATGCTAACGGCAGAGACCATTTGCTAACAACAAATGTCTCACGAATAAAAACCATTAGCTTGTTGCAATTAATAGTTTCTTCACTATAAAGAAATTTATGGTTCGGAATCCATATAAAAAAAATTAGTAGGTCCAAATTGCAATACAAAAACTGTTAGAAACTTCAAGTGCAGATAACTCAGTACTTGGAGCCCTATACTTCCTAGCGGAGTGAACAGGGAAAATAAAAATGAGACTCCATACAAAACATCAGAATTTGTAGCAAAAAAATGAAAACCCTTAAAACGGAAAGCAATTCCCACATATTTGGTATTTCCGTGTAGGGAATTTAATTTCTAGCGCATTTCCGAAGACCTTTTCGAAAAATATTTAAAATTGCCGGAGAAATCAGGAAAATATGGGAATTTAATGAGACTCCATACAAAACATCAGAATTTGTAGCAATAAAATGAAAACCCTTAAAACTGAAAGCAATCACATTTGGTATCTCCACACATTTGGTATCTCCGTGTAGGGAATTCAATTTCTAGCGCATTTCCGAAGACCTTTTCGAAATATATTCAAAATTGCCCGAGAAATCGGGTAAATGTGGGAATTTAATGAGACTCCATACAAAACATCAGAATTTGTAGCAAAAAAATTAAAACCCTTAAAACTGAAAGCAATCACATTTGGTATCTCCACACATTTGGTATCTGCGTGTAGGGAATTTAATTTCTAGCGCATTTCCGAGGACCTTTTCGAAATATATTCAAAATTGCCCGAGAAATCGGGTAAATATGGGAATTTAATGAGACTCCATACAAAACATCAGAATTTGTAGCAAAAAAATGAAAACCCTTAAAACTGAAAGCAATCACATTTGGTATCTCCCCACATTTGGTATCTGCGTGTAGGGAATTTAATTTCTAGCGCATTTCCGAAGACCTTTTCGAAATATATTCAAAATTGCCCGAGAAATCGGGTAAATATGGGAATTTAATGAGACTCCATACAAAACATCAGAATTTGTAGCAAAAAAATGAAAACCCTTAAAACGGAAAGCAATTCCCACATATTTGATATTTCCGTGTAGGGAATTTAATTTCTAGCGCATTTCCGAAGACCTTTTCGAAAAATATTTAAAATTGCCGGAGAAATCAGGAAAATATGGGAATTTAATGAGACTCCATACAAAACATCAGAATATGTAGCAATAAAATGAAAACCCTTAAAACTGAAAGCAATCACATTTGGTATCTCCACACATTTGGTATCTACGTGTAGGGAATTTAATTTCTAGCGCATTTCCGAAGACCTTTTCGAAATATATTCAAAATTGCCCGAGAAATCGGGTAAATATGGGAATTTAATGAGACTCAATACAAAACATCAGAATTTGTAGCAATAAAATGAAAACCCTTAAAACTGAAAGCAATCACATTTGGTATCTCCACACATTTGGTATCTGCGTGTAGGGAATTTAATTTCTAGCGCATTTCCGAAGACCTTTTCGAAATATATTCAAAATTGCCCGAGAAATCGGGTAAATATGGGAATTTAATGAGACTCCATACAAAACATCAGAATTTGTAGCAATAAAATGAAAACCCTTAAAACTGAAAGCAATCACATTTGGTATCTCCACATATTTGGTATCTCCGTGTAGGGAATTTAATTTCTAGCGCATTTCCGAAGACCTTTTCGAAATATATTCAAAATTGCCCGAGAAATCGGGTAAATATGGGAATTTAATGAGACTCCATACAAAACATCAGAATTTGTAGGAAAAAAATGAAAACCCTTAAAACGGAAAGCAATTCCCACATATTTGGTATTTCCGTGTAGGGAATTTAATTTCTAGCGCATTTTCGAAGACCTTTTCGAAAAATATTTAAAATTGCCGGAGAAATCAGGAAAATATGGGAATTTAATGAGACTCCATACAAAACATCAGAATTTGTAGCAATAAAATGAAAACCCTTAAAACTGAAAGCAATCACATTTGGTATTTCCACACATTTGGTATCTGCGTGTAGGGAATTTAATTTCTAGCGCATTTCCGAAGACCTTTTCGAAATATATTCAAAATTGCCCGAGAAATCGGGTAAATATGGGAATTTAATGAGACTCCATACAAAACATCAAAATTTGTAGCAAAAAAATGAAAACCCTTAAAACTGAAAGCAATCACATTTGATATCTCCACACATTTGGTATCTGCGTGTAGGGAATTTAATTTCTAGCGTATTTCCGAAGACCTTTTCGAAATATATACAAAATTGCCCGAGAAATCGGGTAAATATGGTAATTTAATGAGACTCCATACAAAACATCAGAATTTGTAGCAATAAAATGAAAACCCTTAAAACGGAAAGCAATCACATTTGGTATCTCCACACATTTGGTATCTCCGTGTAGGGAGTTTAATTTCTAGCGCATTTCCGAAGACCTTTTCGAAATATATTCAAAATTGCCCGAGAAATCGGGTAAATATGGGAATTTAATGAGACTCCATACAAAACATCAGAATTTGTAGCAATAAAATGAAAACCCTTAAAACTGAAAGCAATCACATTTGGTATCTCCACACATTTGGTATCTGCGTGTAGGGAATTTAATTTCTAGCGCATTTCCGAAGACCTTTTCGAAATATATTCAAAATTGCCCGAGAAATCGGGTAAATATGGGAATTTAATGAGACTCCATACAAAACATCAGAATTTGTAGCAATAAAATGAAAACCCTTAAAACTGAAAGCAATCACATTTGGTATCTCCACATATTTGGTATCTCCGTGTAGGGAATTTAATTTCTAGCGCATTTCCGAAGACCTTTTCGAAATATATTCAAAATTGCCCGAGAAATCGGGTAAATATGGGAATTTAATGAGACTCCATACAAAACATCAGAATTTGTAGCAAAAAAATGAAAACCCTTAAAACGGAAAGCAATTCCCACATATTTGGTATTTCCGTGTAGGGAATTTAATTTCTAGCGCATTTCCGAAGACCTTTTCGAAAAATATTTAAAATTGCCGGAGAAATCAGGAAAATATGGGAATTTAATGAGACTCCATACAAAACATCAGAATTTGTAGCAATAAAATGAAAACCCTTAAAACTGAAAGCAATCACATTTGGTATCTCTACACATTTGGTATCTGCGTGTAGGGAATTTAATTTCTAGCGCATTTCCGAAGACCTTTTCGAAATATATTCAAAATTGCCCGAGAAATCGGGTAAATATTGGAATTTAATGAGACTCCATACAAAACATCAGAATTTGTAGCAAAAAAATGAAAACCCTTAAAACTGAAAGCAATCACATTTGGTATCTCCCCACATTTGGTATCTGCGTGTAGGGAATTTAATTTCTAGCGCATTTCCGAAGACCTTTTCGAAATATATTCAAAATTGCCCGAGAAATCGGGTAAATATGGGAATTTAATGAGACTCCATACAAAACATCAGAATTTGTAGCAAAAAAATGAAAACCCTTAAAACGGAAAGCAATTCCCACATATTTGATATTTCCGTGTAGGGAATTTAATTTCTAGCGCATTTCCGAAGACCTTTTCGAAAAATATTTAAAATTGCCGGAGAAATCAGGAAAATATGGGAATTTAATGAGACTCCATACAAAACATCAGAATATGTAGCAATAAAATGAAAACCCTTAAAACTGAAAGCAATCACATTTGGTATCTCCACACATTTGGTATCTGCGTGTAGGGAATTTAATTTCTAGCGCATTTCCGAAGACCTTTTCGAAATATATTCAAAATTGCCCGAGAAATCGGGTAAATATGGGAATTTAATGAGACTCCATACAAAACATCAGAATTTGTAGCAATAAAATGAAAACCCTTAAAACTGAAAGCAATCACATTTGGTATCTCCACACATTTGGTATCTGCGTGTAGGGAATTTAATTTCTAGCGCATTTCCGAAGACCTTTTCGAAATATATTCAAAATTGCCCGAGAAATCGGGTAAATATGGGAATTTAATGAGACTCCATACAAAACATCAGAATTTGTAGCAATAAAATGAAAACCCTTAAAACTGAAAGCAATCACATTTGGTATCTCCACATATTTGGTATCTCCGTGTAGGGAATTTAATTTCTAGCGCATTTCCGAAGACCTTTTCGAAATATATTCAAAATTGCCCGAGAAATCGGGTAAATATGGGAATTTAATGAGACTCCATACAAAACATCAGAATTTGTAGGAAAAAAATGAAAACCCTTAAAACGGAAAGCAATTCCCACATATTTGGTATTTCCGTGTAGGGAATTTAATTTCTAGCGCAATTTCGAAGACCTTTTCGAAAAATATTTAAAATTGCCGGAGAAATCAGGAAAATATGGGAATTTAATGAGACTCCATACAAAACATCAGAATTTGTAGCAATAAAATGAAAACCCTTAAAACTGAAAGCAATCACATTTGGTATCTCTACACATTTGGTATCTGCGTGTAGGGAATTTAATTTCTAGCGCATTTCCGAAGACCTTTTCGAAATATATTCAAAATTGCCCGAGAAATCGGGTAAATATGGGAATTTAATGAGACTCCATACAAAACATCAGAATTTGTAGCAAAAAAATGAAAACCCTTAAAACTGAAAGCAATCACATTTGATATCTCCACACATTTGGTATCTGCGTGTAGGGAATTTAATTTCTAGCGTATTTCCGAAGACCTTTTTGAAATATATACAAAATTGCCCGATAAATCGGGTAAATATGGGAATTTAATGAGACTCCATACAAAACATCAGAATTTGTAGCAATAAAATGAAAACCCTTAAAACGGAAAGCAATCACATTTGGTATCTCCACACATTTGGTATCTCCGTGTAGGGAGTTTAATTTCTAGCGCATTTCCGAAGACCTTTTCGAAATATATTCAAAATTGCCCGAGAAATCGGGTAAATATGGGAATTTAATGAGACTCCATACAAAACATCAGAATTTGTAGCAATAAAATGAAAACCCTTAAAACTGAAAGCAATCACATTTGGTATCTCCACACATTTGGTATCTGCGTGTAGGGAATTTAATTTCTAGCGCATTTCCGAAGACTTTTTCGAAATATATTCAAAATTGCCCGAGAAATCGGGTAAATATGGGAATTTAATGAGACTCCATACAAAACATCAGAATTTGTAGCAATAAAATGAAAACCCTTAAAACTGAAAGCAATCACATTTGGTATCTCCACATATTTGGTATCTCCGTGTAGGGAATTTAATTTCTAGCGCATTTCCGAAGACCTTTTCGAAATATATTCAAAATTGCCCGAGAAATCGGGTAAATATGGGAATTTAATGAGACTCCATACAAAACATCAGAATTTGTAGCAAAAAAATGAAAACCCTTAAAACGGAAAGAAATTCCCACATATTTGGTATTTCCGTGTAGGGAATTTAATTTCTAGCGCATTTCCGAAGACCTTTTCGAAAAATATTTAAAATTGCCGGAGAAATCAGGAAAATATGGGAATTTAATGAGACTCCATACAAAACATCAGAATTTGTAGCAATAAAATGAAAACCCTTAAAACTGAAAGCAATCACATTTGGTATCTCTACACATTTGGTATCTGCGTGTAGGGAATTTAATTTCTAGCGCATTTCCGAAGACCTTTTCGAAATATATTCAAAATTGCCCGAGAAATCGGGAAAATATGGGAATTTAATGAGACTCCATACAAAACATCAGAATTTGTAGCAAAAAAATGAAAACCCTTAAAACTGAAAGCAATCACATTTGGTATCTCCCCACATTTGGTATCTGCGTGTAGGGAATTTAATTTCTAGCGCATTTCCGAAGACCTTTTCGAAATATATTCAAAATTGCCCGAGAAATCGGGTAAATATGGGAATTTAATGAGACTCCATACAAAACATCAGAATTTGTAGCAAAAAAATGAAAACCCTTAAAACGGAAAGCAATTCCCACATATTTGATATTTCCGTGTAGGGAATTTAATTTCTAGCGCATTTCCGAAGACCTTTTCGAAAAATATTTAAAATTGCCGGAGAAATCAGGAAAATATGGGAATTTAATGAGACTCCATACAAAACATCAGAATATGTAGCAATAAAATGAAAACCCTTAAAACTGAAAGCAATCACATTTGGTATCTCCACACATTTGGTATCTGCGTGTAGGGAACTTAATTTCTAGCGCATTTCCGAAGACCTTTTCGAAATATATTCAAAATTGCCCGAGAAATCGGGTAAATATGGGAATTTAATGAGACTCCATACAAAACATCAGAATTTGTAGCAATAAAATGAAAACCCTTAAAACTGAAAGCAATCACATTTGGTATCTCCACACATTTGGTATCTGCGTGTAGGGAATTTAATTTCTAGCGCATTTCCGAAGACCTTTTCGAAATATATTCAAAATTGCCCGAGAAATCGGGTAAATATGGGAATTTAATGAGACTCCATACAAAACATCAGAATTTGTAGCAATAAAATGAAAACCCTTAAAACTGAAAGCAATCACATTTGGTATCTCCACATATTTGGTATCTCCGTGTAGGGAATTTAATTTCTAGCGCATTTCCGAAGACCTTTTCGAAATATATTCAAAATTGCCCGAGAAATCGGGTAAATATGGGAATTTAATGAGACTCCATACAAAACATCAGAATTTGTAGGAAAAAAATGAAAACCCTTAAAACGGAAAGCAATTCCCACATATTTGGTATTTCCGTGTAGGGAATTTAATTTCTAGCGCATTTTCGAAGACCTTTTCGAAAAATATTTAAAATTGCCGGAGAAATCAGGAAAATATGGGAATTTAATGAGACTCCATACAAAACATCAGAATTTGTAGCAATAAAATGAAAACCCTTAAAACTGAAAGCAATCACATTTGGTATCTCTACACATTTGGTATCTGCGTGTAGGGAATTTAATTTCTAGCGCATTTCCGAAGACCTTTTCGAAATATATTCAAAATTGCCCGAGAAATCGGGTAATGGGAATTTAATGAGACTCCATACAAAACATCAGAATTTGTAGCAAAAAAATGAAAACCCTTAAAACTGAAAGCAATCACATTTGATATCTCCACACATTTGGTATCTGCGTGTAGGGAATTTAATTTCTAGCGTATTTCCGAAGACCTTTTCGAAATATATACAAAATTGCCCGAGAAATCGGGTAAATATGGGAATTTAATGAGACTCCATACAAAACATCAGAATTTGTAGCAATGAAATTAAAACCCTTAAAACGGAAAGCAATCACATTTGGTATCTCCACACATTTGGTATCTCCGTGTAGGGAGTTTAATTTCTAGCGCATTTCCGAAGACCTTTTCGAAATATATTCAAAATTGCCCGAGAAATCGGGTAAATATGGGAATTTAATGAGACTCCATACAAAACATCAGAATTTGTAGCAATAAAATGAAAACCCTTAAAACTGAAAGCAATCACATTTGGTATCTCCACACATTTGGTATCTGCGTGTAGGGAATTTAATTTCTAGCGCATTTCCGAAGACCTTTTCGAAATATATTCAAAATTGCCCGAGAAATCGGGTAAATATGGGAATTTAATGAGACTCCATACAGAACATCAGAATTTGTAGCAATAAAATGAAAACCCTTAAAACTGAAAGCAATCACATTTGGTATCTCCACATATTTGGTATCTCCGTGTAGGGAATTTAATTTCTAGCGCATTTCCGAAGACCTTTTCGAAATATATTCAAAATTGCCCGAGAAATCGGGTAAATATGGGAATTTAATGAGACTCCATACAAAACATCAGAATTTGTAGCAAAAAAATGAAAACCCTTAAAACGGAAAGCAATCACATTTGGTATCTCCACACATTTGGTATCTCCGTGTAGGGAATTTAATTTCTAGCGCATTTCCGAAGACCTTTTCGAAATATATTCAAAATTGCCCGAGAAATCGGGTAAATATGGGAATTTAATGAGACTCCATACAAAACATCAGAATTTGTAGCAAAAAAATGAAAACCCTTAAAACTGAAAGCAATCACATTTGGTATCTCCACACATTTGGTATCTGCGTGTAGGGAATTTAATTTCTAGCGCATTCCGAAGACCTATATATTCAAAATTGCCCGAGAAATCGGGTAAATATGGGAATTTAATGAGACTCCATACAAAACATCAGAATTTGTAGCAAAAAAATGAAAACCCTTAAAACGGAAAGCAATTCCCACATATTTGGTATTTCCGTGTAGGGAATTTAATTTCTAGCGCATTTCCGAAGAATTTTTCGAAAAATATTTAAAATATCCGGAGAAATCAGGAAAATATGGGAATTTAATGAGACTCCATACAAAACATCAGAATTTGTAGCAATAAAATGAAAACCCTTAAAACTGAAAGCAATCACATTTGGTATCTCCACACATTTGGTATCTCCGTGTCGGGAATTTAATTTCTAGCGCATTTCCGAAGACCTTTTCGAAATATATTCAAAATTGCCCGAGAAATCGGGTAAATATGGGAATTTAATGAGACTCCATACAAAACATCAGAATTTGTAGCAAAAAAATGAAAACCCTTAAAACTGAAAGCAATCACATTTGGTATCTCCACACATTTGGTATCTGCGTCTAGGGAATTTAATTTCTAGCGCATTTCCGAAGATCTTTTCGAAATATATTCAAAATTGCCCGAGAAATCGGGTAAATATGGGAATTTAATGAGACTCCATACAAAACATCAGAATTTGTAGCAAAAAAATGAAAACCCTTAAAACTGAAAGCAATCACATTTGGTATCTCCACACATTTGGTATCTGCGTGTAGGGAATTTAATTTCTAGCGCATTTCCGAAGACCTTTTCGAAATATATTCAAAATTGCCCGAGAAATCGGGTAAATATGGGAATTTAATGAGACTCCATACAAAACATCAGAATTTGTAGCAAAAAAATGAAAAACCTTAAAACTGAAAGCAATCACATTTGGTATCTCCACACATTTGGTATCTGCGTGTAGGTAATTTATTTTTTATCGCATTTCCGAAGACCTTTTCGAAATATATTCAAAATTGCCCGAGAAATCGGGTAAATATGGGAATTTAATGAGACTCCATACAAAACATCAGAATTTGTAGCAAAAAAATGAAAACCCTTAAAACTGAAAGCAACCACATTTGGTATCTCCACATATTTGGTATCTCCGTGTAGGGAATTTAATTTCTAGCGCATTTCCGAAGACCTTTTCGAAATATATTCAAAATTGCCCGAGAAATCGGGTAATGGGAATTTAATGAGACTCCATACAAAACATCAGAATTTGTAGCAAAAAAATGAAAACCCTTAAAACTGAAAGCAATCACATTTGATATCTCCACACATTTGGTATCTGCGTGTAGGGAATTTAATTTCTAGCGTATTTCCGAAGACCTTTTCGAAATATATACAAAATTGCCCGAGAAATCGGGTAAATATGGGAATTTAATGAGACTCCATACAAAACATCAGAATTTGTAGCAATAAAATTAAAACCCTTAAAACGGAAAGCAATTCCCACATATTTGGTATTTCCGTGTAGGGAATTTAATTTCTAGCGCATTTTCGAAGACCTTTTCGAAAAATATTTAAAATTGCCGGAGAAATCAGGAAAATATGGGAATTTAATGAGACTCCATACAAAACATCAGAATTTGTAGCAAAAAAATGAAAACCCTTAAAACTGAAAGCAATTCCCACATATTTGGTATTTCCGTGTAGGGAATTTATTTTTTATCGCATTTCCGAAGACCTTTTCGAAATATATTCAAAATTGCCCGAGAAATCGGGTAAATATGGGAATTTAATGAGACTCCATACAAAACATCAGAATTTGTAGCAAAAAAATGAAAACCCTTAAAACTGAAAGCAATCACATTTGGTATCTCCACATATTTGGTATCTCCGTGTAGGGAATTTAATTTCTAGCGCATTTCCGAAGACCTTTTCGAAATATATTCAAAATTGCCCGAGAAATCGGGTAATGGGAATTTAATGAGACTCCATACAAAACATCAGAATTTGTAGCAAAAAAATGAAAACCCTTAAAACTGAAAGCAATCACATTTGATATCTCCACACATTTGGTATCTGCGTGTAGGGAATTTAATTTCTAGCGTATTTCCGAAGACCTTTTCGAAATATATACAAAATTGCCCGAGAAATCGGGTAAATATGGGAATTTAATGAGACTCCATACAAAACATCAGAATTTGTAGCAATAAAATTAAAACCCTTAAAACGGAAAGCAATTCCCACATATTTGGTATTTCCGTGTAGGGAATTTAATTTCTAGCGCATTTCCGAAGACCTTTTCGAAATATATTCAAAATTGCCCGAGAAATCGGGTAATGGGAATTTAATGAGACTCCATACAAAACATCAGAATTTGTAGCAAAAAAATGAAAACCCTTAAAACTGAAAGCAATCACATTTGATATCTCCACACATTTGGTATCTGCGTGTAGGGAATTTAATTTCTAGCGTATTTCCGAAGACCTTTTCGAAATATATACAAAATTGCCCGAGAAATCGGGTAAATATGGGAATTTAATGAGACTCCATACAAAACATCAGAATTTGTAGGAAAAAAATGAAAACCCTTAAAACGGAAAGCAATTCCCACATATTTGGTATTTCCGTGTAGGGAATTTAATTTCTAGCGCATTTTCGAAGACCTTTTCGAAAAATATTTAAAATTGCCGGAGAAATCAGGAAAATATGGGAATTTAATGAGACTCCATACAAAACATCAGAATTTGTAGCAATAAAATGAAAACCCTTAAAACTGAAAGCAATCACATTTGGTATCTCTACACATTTGGTATCTGCGTGTAGGGAATTTAATTTCTAGCGCATTTCCGAAGACCTTTTCGAAATATATTCAAAATTGCCCGAGAAATCGGGTAATGGGAATTTAATGAGACTCCATACAAAACATCAGAATTTGTAGCAAAAAAATGAAAACCCTTAAAACTGAAAGCAATCACATTTGATATCTCCACACATTTGGTATCTGCGTGTAGGGAATTTAATTTCTAGCGTATTTCCGAAGACCTTTTCGAAATATATACAAAATTGCCCGAGAAATCGGGTAAATATGGGAATTTAATGAGACTCCATACAAAACATCAGAATTTGTAGCAATAAAATTAAAACCCTTAAAACGGAAAGCAATCACATTTGGTATCTCCACACATTTGGTATCTCCGTGTAGGGAGTTTAATTTCTAGCGCATTTCCGAAGACCTTTTCGAAATATATTCAAAATTGCCCGAGAAATCGGGTAAATATGGGAATTTAATGAGACTCCATACAAAACATCAGAATTTGTAGCAATAAAATGAAAACCCTTAAAACTGAAAGCAATCACATTTGGTATCTCCACACATTTGGTATCTGCGTGTAGGGAATTTAATTTCTAGCGCATTTCCGAAGACCTTTTCGAAATATATTCAAAATTGCCCGAGAAATCGGGTAAATATGGGAATTTAATGAGACTCCATACAGAACATCAGAATTTGTAGCAATAAAATGAAAACCCTTAAAACTGAAAGCAATCACATTTGGTATCTCCACATATTTGGTATCTCCGTGTAGGGAATTTAATTTCTAGCGCATTTTCGAAGACCTTTTCGAAATATATTCAAAATTGCCCGAGAAATCGGGTAAATATGGGAATTTAATGAGACTCCATACAAAACATCAGAATTTGTAGCAAAAAAATGAAAACCCTTAAAACGGAAAGCAATCACATTTGGTATCTCCACACATTTGGTATCTCCGTGTAGGGAATTTAATTTCTAGCGCATTTCCGAAGACCTTTTCGAAATATATTCAAAATTGCCCGAGAAATCGGGTAAATATGGGAATTTAATGAGACTCCATACAAAACATCAGAATTTGTAGCAAAAAAATGAAAACCCTTAAAACTGAAAGCAATCACATTTGGTATCTCCACACATTTGGTATCTGCGTGTAGGGAATTTAATTTCTAGCGCATTCCGAAGACCTATATATTCAAAATTGCCCGAGAAATCGGGTAAATATGGGAATTTAATGAGACTCCATACAAAACATCAGAATTTGTAGCAAAAAAATGAAAACCCTTAAAACGGAAAGCAATTCCCACATATTTGGTATTTCCGTGTAGGGAATTTAATTTCTAGCGCATTTCCGAAGAATTTTTCGAAAAATATTTAAAATATCCGGAGAAATCAGGAAAATATGGGAATTTAATGAGACTCCATACAAAACATCAGAATTTGTAGCAATAAAATGAAAACCCTTAAAACTGAAAGCAATCACATTTGGTATCTCCACACATTTGGTATCTCCGTGTCGGGAATTTAATTTCTAGCGCATTTCCGAAGACCTTTTCGAAATATATTCAAAATTGCCCGAGAAATCGGGTAAATATGGGAATTTAATGAGACTCCATACAAAACATCAGAATTTGTAGCAAAAAAATGAAAACCCTTAAAACTGAAAGCAATCACATTTGGTATCTCCACACATTTGGTATCTGCGTCTAGGGAATTTAATTTCTAGCGCATTTCCGAAGATCTTTTCGAAATATATTCAAAATTGCCCGAGAAATCGGGTAAATATGGGAATTTAATGAGACTCCATACAAAACATCAGAATTTGTAGCAAAAAAATGAAAACCCTTAAAACTGAAAGCAATAACATTTGGTATCTCCACACATTTGGTATCTGCGTGTAGGGAATTTAATTTCTAGCGCATTTCCGAAGACCTTTTCGAAATATATTCAAAATTGCCCGAGAAATCGGGTAAATATGGGAATTTAATGAGACTCCATACAAAACATCAGAATTTGTAGCAAAAAAATGAAAAACCTTAAAACTGAAAGCAATCACATTTGGTATCTCCACACATTTGGTATCTGCGTGTAGGTAATTTATTTTTTATCGCATTTCCGAAGACCTTTTCGAAATATATTCAAAATTGCCCGAGAAATCGGGTAAATATGGGAATTTAATGAGACTCCATACAAAACATCAAAATTTGTAGCAAAAAAATGAAAACCCTTAAAACTGAAAGCAATCACATTTGGTATCTCCACACATTTGGTATCTGCGTGTAGGGAATTTAATTTCTAGCGCATTTCCGAGACCTTTTCGAAATATATTCAAAATTGCCCAAGAAATCGGGTAAATATTGGAATTTAATGAGACTCCATACAAAACATCAGAATTTGTAGCAAAAAAATGAAAACCCTTAAAACTGAAAGCAATCACATTTGGTATCTCCACACATTTGGCATCTGCGTGTAGGGAATTTAATTTCTAGCGCATTTCCGAAGACCTTTCCGAAATATATTCAAAATTGCCCGAGAAATCGGGTAAATATGGGAATTTAATGAGACTCCATACAAAACATCAGAATTTGTAGCAAAAAAATAAGCAATCACATTTGGTATTTCCACACATTTGGTATCTGCGTGTAGGGAATTTAATTTCTAGCGCATTTCCGAAGACCTTTTCGAAATATATTCAAAATTGCCCAAGAAATCGGGTAAATATGGGAATTTAATGAGACTCCATACAAAACATCAGAATTTGTAGCAAAAAAATGAAAACCCTTAAAACTGAAAGCAATCACATTTGGTATCTCCACACATTTGGCATCTGCGTGTAGGGAATTTAATTTCTAGCGCATTTCCGAAGACCTTTCCGAAATATATTCAAAATTGCCCGAGAAATCGGGTAAATATGAGAATTTAATGAGACTCCATACAAAACATCAGAATTTGTAGCAAAAAAATAAGCAATCACATTTGGTATTTCCACACATTTGGTATCTGCGTGTAGGGAATTTAATTTCTAGCGCATTTCCGAGACCTTTTCGAAAAATATATTCAAAATTGCCCGAGAAATCGGGTAAATATGGGAATTTAATGAGACTCCATACAAAACATCAGAATTTGTAGCAAAAAAATGAAAACCCTTAAAACTGAAAGCAATCACATTTGGTATCTCCACACATTTGGTATCTGCGTGTAGGTAATTTATTTTTTATCGCATTTCCGAAGACCTTTTCGAAATATATTCAAAATTGCCCGAGAAATCGGGTAAATATGGGAATTTAATGAGACTCCATACAAAACATCAGAATTTGTAGCAAAAAAATGAAAACCCTTAAAACTGAAAGCAATCACATTTGGTATCTCCACACATTTGGTATCTGCGTGTAGGGAATTTAATTTCTAGCGCATTTCCGAGACCTTTTCGAAATATATTCAAAATTGCCCGATAAATCGGGTAAATATGGGAATTTAAAGAGACTCCATACAAAACATCAGAATTTGTAGCAAAAAAATGAAAACCCTTAAAACTGAAAGCAATCACATTTGGTATCTCCACACATTTGGTATCTGCGTGTAGGGAATTTAATTTCTAGCGCATTTCCGAAGACCTTTTCGAAATATATTCAAAATTGCCCGAGAAATCGGGTAAATATGGGAATTTAATGAGACTCCATACAAAACATCAGAATTTGTAGCAAAGAAATGAAAACCCTTAAAACTGAAAGCAATCACATTTGGTATCTCCACACATTTGGTATCTGCGTGTAGGGAATTTAATTTCTAGCGCATTTCCGAAGACCTTTTCGAAATATATTCAAAATAGCCCGAGAAATCGGGTAAATATGGGAATTTAATGAGACTCCATACAAAACATCAGAATTTGTAGCAAAAAAACGAAAACCCTTAAAATTGAAAGCAATCACATTTAGTATCTCCACACATTTGGTATCTCCACACATTTGGTATCTGCGTGTAGGGAATATAATTTCTAGCGCATTTCCGAAGACCTTTTCGAAATATATTCAAAATTGCCCGAGAAATCGGGTAAATATGGGAATTTAATGAGACTCCATACAAAACATCAGAATTTGTAGCAAAAAAATGAAAACCCTTAAAACTGAAAGCAATCACATTTGGTATCTCCACACATTTGGTATCTGCGTGTAGGGAATTTAATTTCTAGCGCATTTCCGAAGACCTTTTCGAAATATATTCAAAATTGCCCGAGAAATCGGGTAAATATGGGAATTTAATGAGACTCCATACAAAACATCAGAATTTGTAGCAAAAAATGAAAACCCTTAAAACTGAAAGCAATCACATTTGGTATCTCCACACATTTGGTATCTGCGTGTAGGGAATTTAATTTCTAGCGCATTTCCGAAGACCTTTTCGAAATATATTCAAAATTGCCCGAGAAATCGGGTAAATATGGGAATTTAATGAGACTCCATACAAAACATCAGAAGTTGTAGCAATAAAATGAAAACCCTTAAAACGGAAAGCAATCACATTTGGTATCTCCACACATTTGGTATCTGCGTGTAGGAAATTTAATTTCTAGCGCATTTCCGAAGACCTTTTCGAAATATATTCAAAATTGCCCGAGAAATCGGGTAAATATGGGAATTTAATGAGACTCCATACAAAACATCAGAATTTGTAGCAAAAAAATGAAAACCCTTAAAACTGAAAGCAATCACATTTGGTATCTCCACACATTTGGTATCTGCGTGTAGGGAATTTAATTTCTAGCGCATTTCCGAAGACCTTTTCGAAATTTATTCAAAATTGCCCGAGAAATCGGGAAGACATTTTCGAAATATAAAATTGCCCGAGAAATCGGGCAATTATGGGAATTTAATGAGACTCCATACAAAACATCAGAATTTGTAGCAAAAAAATGAAAACCCTTAAAACGGAAAGCAATTCCCACATATTTGGTATTTCCGCGTAGGGAATTTAATTTCTAGCGCATTTCCGAAGACCTTTTCGAAAAATATTTAAAATTGCCGGAGAAATCAGGAAAATATGGGAATTTAATGAGACTCCATACAAAACATCAGAATTTGTAGCAATAAAATAAAACCCTTAAAACTGAAAGCAATCACATTTGGTATCTCCACACATTTGGTATCTCCGTGTAGGGAATTTAATTTCTAGCGCATTTCCGAAGACCTTTTCGAAATATATTCAAAATTGCCCGAGAAATCGGGTAAATATGGGAATTTAATGAGACTCAATACAAAACATCAGAATTTGTAGCAAAAAAATGAAAACCCTTAAAACGGAAAGCAATTCCCACATATTTGGTATTTCCGTGTAGGGAATTTAATTTCTAGCGCATTTCCGAAGACCTTTTGGAAAAATATTTAAAATTGCCGGAGAAATCAGGAAAATATGGGAATTTAATGAGACTCCATACAAAACATCAGAATTTGTAGCAATAAAATGAAAACCCTTAAAACTGAAAGCAATCACATTTGGTATCTCCACACATTTGGTATCTCCGTGTAGGGAATTTAATTTCTAGCGCATTTCCGAAGACCTTTTCGAAATATATTCAAAATTGCCCGAGAAATCGGGTAAATATGGGAATTTAATGAGACTCCATACAAAACATCAGAATTTGTAGCAAAAAAATGAAAACCCTTAAAACTGAAAGCAATCACATTTGGTATCTCCGCACATTTGGTATCTGCGTGTAGGGAATTTAATTTCTAGCGCATTCCGAAGACCTTTTCGAAATATATTCAAAATTGCCCGAGAAATCGGGCAATTATGGGAATTTAATGAGACTCCATACAAAACATCAGAATTGGTAGCAAAAAAATGAAAACCCTTAAAACGGAAAGCAATTCCCACATATTTGGTATTTCGGTGTAGGGAATTTAATTTCTAGCGCATTTCCGAAGACCTTTTCGAAAAATATTTAAAATTGCCGGAGAAATCAGGAAAATATGGGAATTTAATGAGACTCAATACAAAACATCAGAATTTGTAGCAAAAAAATGAAAACCCTTAAAACGGAAAGCAATTCCCACATATTTGGTATTTCCGTGTAGGGAATTTAATTTCTAGCGCATTTCCGAAGACCTTTTCGAAAAATATTTAAAATTGCCGGAGAAATCAGGAAAATATGGGAATTTAATGAGACTCCATACAAAACATCAGAATTTGTAGCAATAAAATGAAAACCCTTAAAACTGAAAGCAATCACATTTGGTATCTCCACACATTTGGTATCTCCGTGTAGGGAATTTAATTTCTAGCGCATTTCCGAAGACCTTTTCGAAATATATTCAAAATTGCCCGAGAAATCGGGTAAATATGGGAATTTAATGAGACTCCATACAAAACATCAGAATTTGTAGCAAAAAAATGAAAACCCTTAAAACTGAAAGCAATCACATTTGGTATCTCCACACATTTGGTATCTGCGTGTAGGGAATTTAATTTCTAGCGCATTCCGAAGACCCTTTCGAAATATATTCAAAATTGCCCGAGAAATCGGGCAATTATGGGAATTTAATGAGACTCCATACAAAACATCAGAATTTGTAGCAATAAAATGAAAACCCTTAAAACTGAAAGCAATCACATTTGGTATCTCCACACATTTGGTATCTGCGTGTAGGGAATTTAATTTCTAGCGCATTTCCGAAGACCTTTTCGAAATATATTCAAAATTGCCCGAGAAATCGGGTAAATATGGGAATTTAATGAGACTCAATACAAAACATCAGAATTTGTAGCAAAAAAATGAAAACCCTTAAAACGGAAAGCAATTCCCACATATTTGGTATTTCCGTGTAGGGAATTTAATTTCTAGCGCATTTCCGAAGACCTTTTCGAAAAATATTTAAAATTGCCGGAGAAATCAGGAAAATATGGGAATTTAATGAGACTCCATACAAAACATCAGAATTTGTAGCAATAAAATGAAAACCCTTAAAACTGAAAGCAATCACATTTGGTATCTCTACACATTTGGTATGTCCGTGTAGGGAATTTAATTTCTAGCGCATTTCCGTAGACCTTTTCGAAATATATTCAAAATTGCCCGAGAAATCGGGTAAATATGGGAATTTAATGAGACTCCATACAAAACATCAGAATTTGTAGCAAAAAAATGAAAACCCTTAAAACTGAAAGCAATCACATTTGGTATCTCCACACATTTGGTATCTCCGTGTAGGGAATTTAATTTCTAGCGCATTTCCGAAGACCTTTTCGAAATATATTCAAAATTGCCCGAGAAATCGGGTACATATGGGAATTTAATGAGACTCCATACAAAACATCAGAATTTTTAGCAAAAAAATGAAAACCCTTAAAACGGAAAGCAATTCCCACATATTTGGTATTTCCGCGTAGGGAATTTAATTTTTAGCTTATTTCCGAAGACCTTTTCGAAAAATATTTAAAATTGCCGGAGAAATCAGGAAAATATGGGAATTTAATGAGACTCCATACAAAACATCAGAATTTGTAGCAATAAAATGAAAACCCTTAAAACTGAAAGCAATCACATTTGGTATCTCCACACATTTGGTATCTGCGTGTAGGGAATTTAATTTCTAGCGCATTTCCGAAGACCTTTTCGAAATATATTCAAAATTGCCCGAGAAATCGGGCAATTATGGGAATTTAATGAGACTCCATACAAAACATCAGAATTTGTAGCAATAAAATGAAAACCCTTAAAACTGAAAGCAATCACATTTGGTATCTCCACACATTTGGTATCTGCGTGTAGGGAATTTAATTTCTAGCGCATTTCCGAAGACCTTTTCGAAATATATTCAAAATTGCCCGAGAAATCGGGTAAATATGGGAATTTAATGAGACTCAATACAAAACATCAGAATTTGTAGCAAAAAAATGAAAACCCTTAAAACGGAAAGCAATTCCCACATATTTGGTATTTCCGTGTAGGGAATTTAATTTCTAGCGCATTTCCGAAGACCTTTTCGAAAAATATTTAAAATTGCCGGAGAAATCAGGAAAATATGGGAATTTAATGAGACTCCATACAAAACATCAGAATTTGTAGCAATAAAATGAAAACCCTTAAAACTGAAAGCAATCACATTTGGTATCTCCACACATTTGGTATGTCCGTGTAGGGAATTTAATTTCTAGCGCATTTCCGTAGACCTTTTCGAAATATATTCAAAATTGCCCGAGAAATCGGGTAAATATGGGAATTTAATGAGACTCCATACAAAACATCAGAATTTGTAGCAAAAAAATGAAAACCCTTAAAACTGAAAGCAATCACATTTGGTATCTCCACACATTTGGTATCTGCGAGTAGGGAATTTAATTTCTAGCGCATTTCCGAAGACCTTTTCGAAATATATTCAAAATTGCCCGAGAAATCGGGTAAATATGGGAATTTAATGAGACT
Organism: Empis livida; assembly: GCA_963932195.1. Classification (NCBI taxonomy): domain Eukaryota; kingdom Metazoa; phylum Arthropoda; class Insecta; order Diptera; family Empididae; genus Empis; species Empis livida. Next base: position 61,372,034 of record OZ010645.1, read on the forward strand.
CCCTACAAAACATCAGAATTTGTAGCAAAAAAATGAAAACCCTTAAAACTGAAAGCAATCACATTTGGTATCTCCAGACATTTGGTATCTGCGTGTAGGGAATTTAATTTCTAGCGCATTTCCGAAGACCTTATCGAAATATATTCAAAATTGTCCGAGAAATCGGGTAAATATGGGAATTTTATGAGACTCAATACAAAACATCAGAATTTGTAGCAAAAAAATGAAAACCCTTAAAACTGAAAGCAATCACATTTGGTATCTCCACACATTTGGTATCTGCGTGTAGGGAATTTAATTTCTAGCGTATTTCCGAAGACCTTTTCGAAATATATTCAAAATTGCCCGAGAAATCGGGTAAATATGGGAATTTAATGAGACTCCATACAAAACATCAGAATTTGTAGCAAAAAAATGAAAACCCTTAAAACTGAAAGCAATCACATTTGGTATCTCCACACATTTGGTATCTCCGTGTAGGGAATTTAATTTCTAGCGCATTTCCGAAGAACTTTTCGAAATATATTCAAAATTGCCCGAGAAATCGGGTAAATATGGGAATTTAATGAGACTCCATACAAAACATCAGAATTTGTAGCAAAAAAATGAAAACCCTTAAAACTGAAAGCAATCACATTTGGTATCTCCACACATTTGGTATCTCCGTGTAGGGAATTTAATTTCTAGCGCATTTCCGAAGAACTTTTCGAAATATATTCAAAATTGCCCGAGAAATCGGGTAAATATGGGAATTTAATGAGACTCCATACAAAACATCAGAATTTGTAGCAAAAAAATGAAAACCCTTAAAACTGAAAGCAATCACATTTGGTATCTCCACACATTTGGTATCTGCGTGTAGGGAATTTAATTTCTAGCGCATTTTCGAAGACCTTTTCGAAATATATTCAAAATTGCCCGAGAAATCGCGTAAATATGGGAATTTAATGAGACTCCATACAAAACATCAGAATTTGTAGCAAAAAAATTAAAACCCTTAAAACTGAAAGCAATCACATTTGGTATCTCCACACGTTTGGTATCTGCGTGTAGGGAATTTAATTTCTAGCGCATTTCCGAAGACCTTTGCGAAAAATATTTAAAATTGCCGGAGAAATCAGGAAAATATGGGAATTTAATGAGACTCCATACAAAACATCAGAATTTGTAGCAATAAAATGAAAACCCTTAAAACTGAAAGCAATCACATTTGGTATCTCCACACATTTGGTATTTCCGTGTAGGGAATTTAATTTCTAGCGCATTTCCGAAGACCTTTTCGAAATATATTCAAATTTGCCCGAGAAATCGGGTAAATATGGGAATTTAATGCGACTCCATACAAAACATCAGAATTTGTAGCAGAAAAATGAAAATCCTTAAAACTGAAAGCAATCACATTTGGTATCTCCACACATTTGGTATCTCCGTGTAGGGAATTTAATTTCTAGCGCATTTCCGAAGACCTTTTCGAAATATATTCAAAATTGCCCGAGAAATTGGGTAAATATGGGAATTTAATGAGACTCCATACAAAACATCAGAATTTGTAGCAAAAAAATGAAAACCCTTAAAACTGAAAGCAATCACATTTGGTATCTCCACACATTTGGTATCTCCGTGTAGGGAATTTAATTTCTAGCGCATTTCCGAAGACTTTTTCGAAATATATTCAAAATTGCCCGAGAAATCGGGTAAATATGGGAATTTAATGAGACTCCATACAAAACATCAGAATTTGTAGCAAAAAAATGAAAACCCTTAAAACTGAAAGCAATCACATTTGGTATCTCCACACATTTGGTATCTGCGTGTAGGGAATTTAATTTCTAGCGCATTTCCGAAGACCTTTTCGAAATATATTCAAAATTGCCCGAGAAATCGGGTAAATATGGGAATTTAATGAGACTCCATACAAAACATCAGAATTTGTAGCAATAAAATGAAAACCCTTAAAATGAAAGCAATCACATTTGGTATCTCCACACATTTGGTATCTGCGTGTAGGGAATTTAATTTCTAGCGCATTTCCGAAGACCTTTTCGAAAAATATTTAAAATTGCCCGAGAAATCGGGTAAATATGGGAATTTAATGAGACTCCATACAAAACATCAGAATTTGTAGCAAAAAAATGAAAACCCTTAAAACTGAAAGCAATCACATTTGGTATCTCCACACATTTGGTATCTCCGTGTAGGGAATTTAATTTCTAGCGCATTTCCGAAGACTTTTTCGAAATATATTCAAAATTGCCCGAGAAATCGGGTAAATATGGGAATTTAATGAGACTCCATACAAAACATCAGAATTTGTAGCAAAAAAATGAAAACCCTTAAAACAGAAAGCAATCAAATTTGGTATCTCCACACATTTGGTATCTGCGTGTAGGAAATTTAATTTCTAGCGCATTTCCGAAGACCTTTTCGAAATATATTCAAAATTGCCCGAGAAATCGGGTAAATATGGGAATTTAATGAGACTCCATACAAAACATCAGAATTTGTAACAATAAAATGAAAACCCTTAAAACGGAAAGCAATCACATTTGGTATCTCCACACATTTGGTATCTGCGTGTAGGGAATTTAATTTCTAGCGCATTTCCGAAGACCTTTTCGAAATATATTCAAAATTGCCCGAGAAATCGGGCAAATATGGGAATTTAATGAGACTCCATACAAAACATCAGAATTTGTAGCAAAAAAATTAAAACCCTTAAAACTGAAAGCAATCACATTTGGTATCTCCACACATTTGGTATCTGCGTGTAGCGAATTTAATTTCTAGCGCATTTTCGAAGACCTTTTCGAAATATATTCAAAATTGGCCGAGAAATCGCGTAAATATGGGAATTTAATGAGACTCCATACAAAACATCAGAATTTGTAGCAAAAAAATGAAAACCCTTAAAACTGAAAGCAATCACATTTGGTATCTCCACACATTTGGTATCTGCGTGTAGGGAATTTAATTTCTAGCGCATTTCCGAAGACCTTTGCGAAAAATATTTAAAATTGCCGGAGAAATCAGGAAAATATGGGAATTTAATGAGACTCCATACAAAACATCAGAATTTGTAGCAATAAAATGAAAACCCTTAAAACTGAAAGCAATCACATTTGGTATCTCCACACATTTGGTATCTCCGTGTAGGGAATTTAATTTCTAGCGCATTTCCGAAGACCTTTTCGAAATATATTCAAAATTGCCCGAGAAATCGGGTAAATATGGGAATTTAATGAGACTCCATACAAAACATCAGAATTTGTAGCAAAAAAATGAAAACCCTTAAAACTGAAAGCAATCACATTTGGTATCTCCACACATTTGGTATCTCCGTGTAGGGAATTTAATTTCTAGCGCATTTCCGAAGACCTTTTCGAAATATATTCAAAATTGCCCGAGAAATCGGGTAAATATGGGAATTTAATGAGACTCCATACAAAACATCAGAATTTGTAGCAAAAAAATGAAAACCCTTAAAACGGAAAGCAATTCCCACATATTTGGTATTTCCGTGTAGGGAATTTAATTTCTAGCGCATTTCCGAAGACCTTTTCGAAAAATATTTAAAAGTGCCGGAGAAATCAGGAAAATATGGGAATTTAATGAGACTCCATACAAAACATCAGAATTTGTAGCAATAAAATGAAAACCCTTAAAATTGAAAGCAATCACATTTGGTATCTCCACACATTTGGTATCTCCGTGTAGGGAATTTAATTTCTAGCGCATTTCCGAAGACTTTTTCGAAATATATTCAAAATTGCCCGAGAAATCGGGTAAATATGGGAATTTAATGAGACTCCAAACAAAACATCAGAATTTGTAGCAAAAAAATGAAAACCCTTAAAACTGAAAGCAATCACATTTGGTATCTCCACACATTTGGTATCTGCGTGTAGGAATTTAATTTCTAGCGCATTTCGAAGACCTTTTCGAAATATATTCAAAATTGCCCGAGAAATCGGGTAAATATGGGAATTTAATGAGACTCCATACAAAACATCAGAATTTCTAGCAATAAAATGAAAACCCTTAAAACGGAAAGCAATCACATTTGGTATCTCCACACATTTGGTATTTGCGTGTAGGGAATTTAATTTCTAGCTCATTTCCGAAGACCTTTTCGAAATATATTCAAAATTGCCCGAAAAATCGGTTAAATATGGGAATTTAATGAGACTCCATACAAAACATCAGAATTTGTAGCAAAAAAATGAAAACCCTTAAAACGGAAAGCAATTCCCACATATTTGGTATTTCCGTGTAGGGAATTTAATTTCTAGCGCATTTCCGAAGACCTTTTCGAAAAATATTTAAAATTGCCGGAGAAATCAGGAAAATATGGAATTTAATGAGACTCCATACAAAACATCAGAATTTGTAGCAAAAAAATGAAACCCTTAAAACTGAAAGCAATCACATTTGGTATCTCCACACATTTGGTATCTCCGTGTAGGGAATTTAATTTCTAGCGCATTTCCGAAGACTTTTTTGAAATATATTCAAAATTGCCCGAGAAATCGGGTAAATATGGGAATTTAATCAGACTCCATACAAAACATCAGAATTTGTAGCAAAAAAATGAAAACCCTTAAAACTGAAAGCAATCACATTTGGTATCTCCACACATTTGGTATCTGCGTGTAGGGAATTTAATTTCTAGCGCATTTCCGAAGACCTTTTCGAAATATATTCAAAATTGCCCGAGAAATTGGGTAAATATGGGAATTTAATGAGACTCCATACAAAACATCAGAATTTGTAACAATAAAATGAAAACCCTTAAAACGGAAAGCAATCACATTTGGTATCTCCACACATTTGGTATCTGCGTGTAGGGAATTTAATTTCTAGCGCATTTCCGAAGACCTTTTCGAAATATATTCAAAATTGCCCGAGAAATCGGGTAAATATGGGAATTTAATGAGACTCCATACAAAACATCAGAATTTGTAGCAATAAAAATGAAAACCTTTAAAACTGAAAGCAATCACATTTGGTATCTCCACACATTTGGTATCTCCGTGTAGGGAATTTAATTTCTAGCGCATTTCCGAAGACCTTTTCGAAATATATTCAAAATTGCCCGAGAAATCGGGTAAATATGGGAATTTAATGAGACTCCATACAAAACATCAGAATTTGTAGCAAAAAAATGAAAACCCTTAAAACGGAAAGCAATTCCCACTTATTTGGTATTTCCGTCTAGGGAATTTAATTTCTAGCGCATTTCCGAAGACCTTTTCGAAATATATTCAAAATTGCCCGAGAAATTGGGTAAATATGGGAATTTAATGAGACTCCATACAAAACATCAGAATTTGTAGCAAAAAAATGAAAACCCTTAAAACTGAAAGCAATCACATTTGGTATCTCCACACATTTGGTATCTCCGTGTAGGGAATTTAATTTCTAGCGCATTTCCGAAGACTTTTTCGAAATATATTCAAAATTGCCCGAGAAATCGGGTAAATATGGGAATTTAATGAGACTCCATACAAAACATCAGAATTTGTAGCAAAAAAATGAAAACCCTTAAAACTGAAAGCAATCACATTTGATATCTCCACACATTTGGTATCTGCGTGTAGGGAATTTAATTTCTAGCGCATTTCCGAAGACCTTTTCGAAATATATTCAAAATTGCCCGAGAAATCGGGTAAATATGGGAATTTAATGAGACTCCATACAAAACATCAGAATTTGTAGCAATAAAATGAAAACCCTTAAAATGAAAGCAATCACATTTGGTATCTCCACACATTTGGTATCTGCGTGTAGGGAATTTAATTTCTAGCGCATTTCCGAAGACCTTTTCGAAAAATATTTAAAATTGCCCGAGAAATCGGGTAAATATGGGAATTTAATGAGACTCCATACAAAACATCAGAATTTGTAGCAAATAAATGAAAACCCTTAAAACTGAAAGCAATCACATTTGGTATCTCCACACATTTGGTATCTCCGTGTAGGGAATTTAATTTCTAGCGCATTTCCGAAGACTTTTTCGAAATATATTCAAAATTGCCCGAGAAATCGGGTAAATATGGGAATTTAATGAGACTCCATACAAAACATCAGAATTTGTAGCAAAAAAATGAAAACCCTTAAAACAGAAAGCAATCAAATTTGGTATCTCCACACATTTGGTATCTGCGTGTAGGGAATTTAATTTCTAGCGCATTTCCGAAGACCTTTTCGAAATATATTCAAAATTGCCCGAGAAATCGGGTAAATATGGGAATTTAATGAGACTCCATACAAAACATCAGAATTTGTAACAATAAAATGAAAACCCTTAAAACGGAAAGCAATCACATTTGGTATCTCCACACATTTGGTATCTGCGTGTAGGGAATTTAATTTCTAGCGCATTTCCGAAGACCTTTTCGAAATATATTCAAAATTGCCCGAGAAATCGGGCAAATATGGGAATTTAATGAGACTCCATACAAAACATCAGAATTTGTAGCAAAAAAATTAAAACCCTTAAAACTGAAAGCAATCACATTTGGTATCTCCACACATTTGGTATCTGCGTGTAGCGAATTTAATTTCTAGCGCATTTTCGAAGACCTTTTCGAAATATATTCAAAATTGGCCGAGAAATCGCGTAAATATGGGAATTTAATGAGACTCCATACAAAACATCAGAATTTGTAGCAAAAAAATGAAAACCCTTAAAACTGAAAGCAATCACATTTGGTATCTCCACACATTTGGTATCTGCGTGTAGGGAATTTAATTTCTAGCGCATTTCCGAAGACCTTTGCGAAAAATATTTAAAATTGCCGGAGAAATCAGGAAAATATGGGAATTTAATGAGACTCCATACAAAACATCAGAATTTGTAGCAATAAAATGAAAACCCTTAAAACTGAAAGCAATCACATTTGGTATCTCCACACATTTGGTATCTCCGTGTAGGGAATTTAATTTCTAGCGCATTTCCGAAGACCTTTTCGAAATATATTCAAAATTGCCCGAGAAATCGGGTAAATATGGGAATTTAATGAGACTCCATACAAAACATCAGAATTTGTAGCAAAAAAATGAAAACCCTTAAAACTGAAAGCAATCACATTTGGTATCTCCACACATTTGGTATCTCCGTGTAGGGAATTTAATTTCTAGCGCATTTCCGAAGACCTTTTCGAAATATATTCAAAATTGCCCGAGAAATCGGGTAAATATGGGAATTTAATGAGACTCCATACAAAACATCAGAATTTGTAGCAAAAAAATGAAAACCCTTAAAACGGAAAGCAATTCCCACATATTTGGTATTTCCGTGTAGGGAATTTAATTTCTAGCGCATTTCCGAAGACCTTTTCGAAAAATATTTAAAATTGCCGGAGAAATCAGGAAAATATGGGAATTTAATGAGACTCCATACAAAACATCAGAATTTGTAGCAATAAAATGAAAACCCTTAAAACTGAAAGCAATCACATTTGGTATCTCCACACATTTGGTATCTCCGTGTAGGGAATTTAATTTCTAGCGCATTTCCGAAGACTTTTTCGAAATATATTCAAAATTGCCCGAGAAATCGGGTAAATATGGGAATTTAATGAGACTCCAAACAAAACATCAGAATTTGTAGCAAAAAAATGAAAACCCTTAAAACTGAAAGCAATCACATTTGGTATCTCCACACATTTGGTATCTGCGTGTAGGGAATTTAATTTCTAGCGCATTTCCGAAGACCTTTTCGAAATATATTCAAAATTGCCCGAGAAATCGGGTAAATATGGGAATTTAATGAGACTCCATACAAAACATCAGAATTTCTAGCAATAAAATGAAAACCCTTAAAACGGAAAGCAATCACATTTGGTATCTCCACACATTTGGTATTTGCGTGTAGGGAATTTAATTTCTAGCTCATTTCCGAAGACCTTTTCGAAATATATTCAAAATTGCCCGAAAAATCGGTTAAATATGGGAATTTAATGAGACTCCATACAAAACATCAGAATTTGTAGCAAAAAAATGAAAACCCTTAAAACGGAAAGCAATTCCCACATATTTGGTATTTCCGTGTAGGGAATTTAATTTCTAGCGCATTTCCGAAGACCTTTTCGAAAAATATTCAAAATTGCCGGAGAAATCAGGAAAATATGGGAATTTAATGAGACTCCATACAAAACATCAGAATTTGTAGCAAAAAAATGAAAACCCTTAAAACTGAAAGCAATCACATTTGGTATCTCCACACATTTGGTATCTCCGTGTAGGGAATTTAATTTCTAGCGCATTTCCGAAGACTTTTTCGAAATATATTCAAAATTGCCCGAGAAATCGGGTAAATATGGGAATTTAATCAGACTCCATACAAAACATCAGAATTTGTAGCAAAAAAATGAAAACCCTTAAAACTGAAAGCAATCACATTTGGTATCTCCACACATTTGGTATCTGCGTGTAGGGAATTTAATTTCTAGCGCATTTCCGAAGACCTTTTCGAAATATATTCAAAATTGCCCGAGAAATCGGGTAAATATGGGAATTTAATGAGACTCCATACAAAACATCAGAATTTCTAGCAATAAAATGAAAACCCTTAAAACGGAAAGCAATCACATTTGGTATCTCCACACATTTGGTATTTGCGTGTAGGGAATTTAATTTCTAGCTCATTTCCGAAGACCTTTTCGAAATATATTCAAAATTGCCCGAAAAATCGGTTAAATATGGGAATTTAATGAGACTCCATACAAAACATCAGAATTTGTAGCAAAAAAATGAAAACCCTTAAAACGGAAAGCAATTCCCACATATTTGGTATTTCCGTGTAGGGAATTTAATTTCTAGCGCATTTCCGAAGACCTTTTCGAAAAATATTTAAAATTGCCGGAGAAATCAGGAAAATATGGGAATTTAATGAGACTCCATACAAAACATCAGAATTTGTAGCAAAAAAATGAAAACCCTTAAAACTGAAAGCAATCACATTTGGTATCTCCACACATTTGGTATCTCCGTGTAGGGAATTTAATTTCTAGCGCATTTCCGAAGACTTTTTCGAAATATATTCAAAATTGCCCGAGAAATCGGGTAAATATGGGAATTTAATCAGACTCCATACAAAACATCAGAATTTGTAGCAAAAAAATGAAAACCCTTAAAACTGAAAGCAATCACATTTGGTATCTCCACACATTTGGTATCTGCGTGTAGGGAATTTAATTTCTAGCGCATTTCCGAAGACCTTTTCGAAATATATTCAAAATTGCCCGAGAAATTGGGTAAATATGGGAATTTAATGAGACTCCATACAAAACATCAGAATTTGTAACAATAAAATGAAAACCCTTAAAACGGAAAGCAATCACATTTGGTATCTCCACACATTTGGTATCTGCGTGTAGGGAATTTAATTTCTAGCGCATTTCCGAAGACCTTTTCGAAATATATTCAAAATTGCCCGAGAAATCGGGTAAATATGGGAATTTAATGAGACTCCATACAAAACATCAGAATTTGTAGCAAAAAAATGAAAACCCTTAAAACTGAAAGCAATCACATTTGGTATCTCCACACATTTGGTATCTCCGTGTAGGGAATTTAATTTCTAGCGCATTTCCGAAGACCTTTTCGAAATATATTCAAAATTGCCCGAGAAATCGGGTAAATATGGGAATTTAATGAGACTCCATACAAAACATCAGAATTTGTAGCAAAAAAATGAAAACCCTTAAAACGGAAAGCAATTCCCACTTATTTGGTATTTCCGTCTAGGGAATTTAATTTCTAGCGCATTTCCGAAGACCTTTTCGAAAAATATTTAAAATTGCCGCAGAAATCAGGAAAATATGGGAATTTAATGAAACTCCATACAAAACATCAGAATTTGTAGCAATCAAATGAAAACCCTTAAAACTGAAAGCAATCACATTTGGTATCTCCACACATTTGGTATCTCCGTGTAGGGAATTTAATTTCCAGCGCATTTCCGAAGACCTTTTCGAAATATATTCAAAATTGCCCGAGAAATCGGGTAAATATGGGAATTTAATGAGACTCCATACAAAACATCAGAATTTGTAGCAAAAAAATGAAAACCCTTAAAACTGAAAGCAATCACATTTGGTATCTCCACACATTTGGTATCTCCGTGTAGGGAATTTAATTTCTAGCGCATTTCCGAAGACCTTTTCGAAATATATTCAAAATTGCCCGAGAAATCGGGTAAATATGGGAATTTAATGAGACTCTATACAAAACATCAGAATTTGTAGCAAAAAAATGAAAACCCTTAAAACGGAAAGCAATTCCCACTTATTTGGTATTTCCGTGTAGGGAATTTAATTTCTAGCGCATTTCCGAAGACCTTTTCGAAAAATATTTAAAATTGCCGGAGAAATCAGGAAAATATGGGAATTTAATGAGACTCCATACAAAACATCAGAATTTGTAGCAATAAAATGAAAACCCTTAAAACTGAAAGCAATCACATTTGGTATCTCCACACATTTGGTATCTGCGTGTAGGGAATTTAATTTCTAGCGCATTTCCGAAGACCTTTTCGAAATATATTCAAAATTGCCCGAGAAATCGGGTAAATATGGGAATTTAATGAGACTCCATACAAAACATCAGAATTTGTAACAATAAAATGAAAACCCTTAAAACGGAAAGCAATCACATTTGGTATCTCCACACATTTGGTATCTGCGTGTAGGGAATTTAATTTCTAGCGCATTTCCGAAGACCGTTTCGAAATATATTCAAAATTGCCCGAGAAATCGGGTAAATATGGGAATTTAATGAGACTCCATACAAAACATCAGAATTTGTAGCAAAAAAATGAAAACCCTTAAAACTGAAAGCAATCACATTTGGTATCTCCACACATTTGGTATCTCCGTGTAGGGAATTTAATTTCTAGCGCATTTCCGAAGACCTTTTCGAAATATATTCAAAATTGCCCGAGAAATCGGGTAAATATGGGAATTTAATGAGACTCCATACAAAACATCAGAATTTGTAGCAAAAAAATGAAAACCCTTAAAACGGAAAGCAATTCCCACTTATTTGGTATTTCCGTGTAGGGAATTTAATTTCTAGCGCATTTCCGAAGACCTTTTCGAAAAATATTTAAAATTGCCGCAGAAATCAGGAAAATATGGGAATTTAATGAGACTCCATACAAAACATCAGAACTTGTAGCAATAAAATGAAAACCCTTAAAACTGAAAGCAATAACATTTGGTATCTCCACCCATTTGGTATCTCCGTGTAGGGAATTTAATTTCTAGCGCATTTCCGAAGACCTTTTCGAAATATATTCAAAATTGCCCGAGAAATCGGGTAAATATGGGAATTTAATGAGACTCCATACAAAACATCAGAATTTGTAGCAAAAAAATGAAAACCCTTAAAACTGAAAGCAATCACATTTGGTATCTCCACACATTTGGTATCTCCGTGTAGGGAATTTAATTTCTAGCGCATTTCCGAAGACCTTTTCGAAATATATTCAAAATTGCCCGAGAAATCGGGTAAATATGGGAATTTAATGAGACTCCATACAAAACATTAGAATTTGTAGCAAAAAAATGAAAACCCTTAAAACGGAAAGCAATTCCCACATATTTGGTATTTCCGTGTAGGGAATTTAATTTCTAGCGCATTTCCGAAGACCTTTTCGAAAAATATTTAAAATTGCCGGAGAAATCAGGAAAATATGGGAATTTAATGAGACTCCATACAAAACGTCAGAATTTGTAGCAAAAAAATGAAAACCCTTAAAACTGAAAGCAATCACATTTGGTATCTCCACACATTTGGTATCTGCGTGTAGGGAATTTAATTTCTAGCGCATTTCCGAAGACCTTTTCGAAATATATTCAAAATTGCCCGAGAAATCGGGTAAATATGGGAATTTAATGAGACTCCATACAAAACATCAGAATTTGTAACAATAAAATGAAAACCCTTAAAACGGAAAGCAATCACATTTGGTATCTCCACACATTTGGTATCTGCGTGTAGGGAATTTAATTTCTAGCGCATTTCCGAAGACCTTTTCGAAATATATTCAAAATTGCCCGAGAAATCGGGTAAATATGGGAATTTAATGAGACTCCATACAAAACATCAGAATTTGTAGCAAAAAAATGAAAACCCTTAAAACTGAAAGCAATCACATTTGGTATCTCCACACATTTGGTATCTCCGTGTAGGGAATTTAATTTCTAGCACATTTCCGAAGACCTTTTCGAAATATATTCAAAATTGCCCGAGAAATCGGGTAAATATGGGAATTTAATGAGACTCCATACAAAACATTAGAATTTGTAGCAAAAAAATGAAAACCCTTAAAACGGAAAGCAATTCCCACATATTTGGTAGTTCCGTGTAGGGAATTTAATTTCTAGCGCATTTCCGAAGACCTTTTCGAAAAATATTTAAAATTGCCGGAGAAATCAGAAAAATATGGGAATTTAATGAGACTCCATACAAAACATCAGAATTTGTAGCAATAAAATGAAAACCCTTAAAACTGAAAGCAATCACATTTGGTATCTCCACACATTTGGTATCTCCGTGTAGGGAATTTAATTTCTAGCGCATTTCCGAAGACTTTTTCGAAATATATTCAAAATTGCCCGAGAAATCGGGTAAATATGGGAATTTAATGAGACTCCATACAAAACATCAGAATTTGTAGCAAAAAAATGAAAACCCTTAAAACTGAAAGCAATCACATTTGGTATCTCCACACATTTGGTATCTGCGTGTAGGGAATTTAATTTCTAGCGCATTTCCGAAGACCTTTTCGAAATATATTCAAAATTGCCCGAGAAATCGGGTAAATATGGGAATTTAATGAGACTCCATACAAAACATCAGAATTTGTAACAATAAAATGGAAACCCTTAAAACGGAAAGCAATCACATTTGGTATCTCCACACATTTGGTATCTGCGTGTAGGGAATTTAATTTCTAGCGCATTTCCGAAGACCTTTTCGAAATACACTCATCCCTCGCTTTACGGAAACTCTTTTTACGGAATTTCGCTATAACGGAATTGAAAAATTAATTCTTGGTTTCTGTTTACGGAAAGAAATTTCGATTTACGGAAAATATTAAGCTCACCTAGTAGGCCTTGCATTTTACAATATTTCAGTTTTTTTTTTTTTTTTGGTTTTCCAGAATGATAACTAAACAAACAACGACCGATTTACGGAAAATAAAAAATTTGAATACACATTTGTACATAGTTTCAAACATTTTAAAAAAACTCGATTTACGGAATTTCGATTTACAGACAACTTTTCAGGAACGGAATGTTTCCGTAAAGCGAGGGATGAGTGTATATTCAAAATTGCCCGAGAAATCGGGTAAATATGGGAATTTAATGAGACTCCATACAAAACATCAGAATTTGTAGCAAAAAAATGAAAACCCTTAAAACTGAAAGCAATCACATTTGGTATCTCCACACATTTGGTATCTCCGTATAGGGAATTTAATTTCTAGCGCATTTCCGAAGACCTTTTCGAAATATATTCAAAATTGCCCGAGAAATCGGGTAAATATGGGAATTTAATGAGACTCCATACAAAACATCAGAATTTGTAGCAAAAAAATGAAAACCCTTAAAACGGAAAGCAATTCCCACTTATTTGGTATTTCCGTGTAGGGAATTTAATTTCTAGCGCATTTCCGAAGACCTTTTCGAAAAATATTTAAAATTGCCGGAGAAATCAGGAAAATATGGGAATTTAATGAGACTCCATACAAAACATCAGAATTTGTAGCAATAAAATGAAAACCCTTAAAACTGAAAGCAATCACATTTGGTATCTCCACACATTTGGTATCTCCGTGTAGGGAATTTAATTTCTAGAGCATTTCCGAAGACCTTTTCGAAATATATTCAAAATTGCCCGAGAAATCGGGTAAATATGGGAATTTAATGAGACTCCATACAAAACATCAGAATTTGTAGCAAAAAAATGAAAACCCTTAAAACTGAAAGCAATCACATTTGGTATCTCCACACATTTGGTATCTCCGTGTAGGGAATTTAATTTCTAGCGCATTTCCGAAGACCTTTTCGAAATATATTCAAAATTGCCCGAGAAATCGGGTAAATATGGGAATTTAATGAGACTCCATACAAAACATCAGAATTTGTAGCAAAAAAATGAAAACCCTTAAAACGGAAAGCAATTCCCACATATTTGGTATTTCCGTGTAGGGAATTTAATTTCTAGCGCATTTTCGAAGACCTTTTCGAAAAATATTTAAAATTGCCGGAGAAATCAAGAAAATATGGGAATTTAATGAGACTCCATACAAAACATCAGAATTTGTAGCAATAAAATGAAAACCCTTAAAACTGAAAGCAATCACATTTGGTATCTCCACACATTTGGTATCTCCGTGTAGGGAATTTAATTTCTAGCGCATTTCCGAAGACCTTTTCGAAATATATTCAAAATTGCCCGAGAAATCGGGTAAATATGGGAATTTAATGAGACTCCATACAAAACATCAGAATTTATAGCAAAAAAATGAAAACCCTTAAAACTGAAAGCAATCACATTTGGTATCTCCACACCTTTGGTATCTGCGTGTAGGGAATTTAATTTCTAGCGCATTTCCGAAGACCTTTTCGAAATATAATCAAAATTGCCCGAGAAATCGGGTAAATATGGGAATTTATTGAGACTCCATACAAAACATCAGAATTTGTAGCAAAAAAATGAAAACCCTTAAAACTGAAAGTAATCACATTTGGTATCTCCACACATTTGGTATCTGCGTGTAGGGAATTTAATTTCTAGCGCATTTCCGAAGACCTTTTCGAAATATATTCAAAATTGCCCGAGAAATCGGGTAAATATGGGAATTTAATGAGACTCCATACAAAACATCAGAATTTGTAGCAAAAAAATGAAAACCCTTAAAACTGAAAGCAATCACATTTGGTATCTCCACACATTTGGTATCTCCGTGTAGGGAATTTAATTTCTAGCGCATTTCCGAAGACCTTTTCGAAATATATTCAAAAAAATCCTTAAAACGGAAAGCAATTCCCACATATTTGGTATTTCCGTGTAGGGAATTTAATTTCTAGAGCATTTCCGAACACCTTTTCGAAATATATTCAAAATTGCCCGAGAAATCGGGTAAATATGGGAATTTAATGAGACTCCATACAAAACATCAGAATTTGTAGCAAAAAAATGAAAACTCTTAAAACTGAAAGCAATCACATTTGGTATCTCCGTGTAGGGAATTTAATTTCTAGAGCATTTCCGAAGACCTTTTCGAAATATATTCAAAATTGCCCGAGAAATCGGGTAAATATGGGAATTTAATGAGACTCCATACAAAACATCAGAATTTGTAGCAAAAAAATGAAAACTCTTAAAACTGAAAGCAATCACATTTGGTATCTCCACACATTTGGTATCTGCGTGTAGGGAATTTAATTTCTAGCGCATTTCCGAAGACCTTTTCGAAATATATTCAAAATTGCCCGAGAAATCGGGTAAATATGGGAATTTAATGAGACTCTATACAAAACATCAGAATTTCTAGCAAAAAAATGAAAACTCTTAAAACTGAAAGCAATCACATTTGGTATCTCCACACATTTGGTATCTGCGTGTAGGGAATTTAATTTCTAGCGCATTTCCGAAGACCTTTTCGAAATATATTCAAAATTGCCCAAGAAATCGGGTAAATATGGGAATTTAATGAGACTCCATACAAAACATCAGAATTTGTAGCAAAAAAATGAAAACCCTTAAAACTGAAAGCAATCACATTTGGTATCTCCACACATTTGGTATCTCCGTGTAGGGAATTTAATTTCTAGCGCATTTCCGAAGACCTTTTCGAAATATATTCAAAATTGTCCGAGAAATCGGGTAAATATGGGAATTTAATGAGACTCCATACAAAACATCAGAATTTGTAGCAAAAAAATGAAAACTCTTAAAACTGAAAGCAATCACATTTGGTATCTCCACACATTTGGTATCTCCGTGTAGGGAATTTAATTTCTAGCGCATTTCCGAAGACCTTTTCGAAATATATTCAAAATTGCCCGAGAAATCGGGTAAATATGGGAATTTAATGAGACTCCATACAAAACATCAGAATTTGTAGCAAAAAAATGAAAACTCTTAAAACTGAAAGCAATCACATTTGGTATCTCCACACATTTGGTATCTGCGTGTAGGGAATTTAATTTCTAGCGCATTTCCGAAGACCTTTTCGAAATATATTCAAAATTGCCCGAGAAATCGGGTAAATATGGGAATTTAATGAGACTCCATACAAAACATCATAATTTGTAGCAAAAAAATGAAAACTCTTAAAACTGAAAGCAATCACATTTGGTATCTCCACACATTTGGTATCTGCGTGTAGGGAATTTAATTTCTAGCGCATTTCCGAAGACCTTTTCGAAATATATTCAAAATTGCCCGAGAAATCGGGTAAATATGGGAATTTAATGAGACTCCATACAAAACATCAGAATTTGTACCAAAAAAATGAAAACCCTTAAAACTGAAAGCAATCACATTTGGTATCTCCACACATTTGGTATCTGCGTGTAGAGAATTTAATTTCTAGCGCATTTCCGAAGACCTTTTCGAAATATATTCAAAATTGCCCAAGAAATCGGGTAAATATGGGAATTTAATGAGACTCCATACAAAACATCAGAATTTGTAGCAAAAAAATGAAAACCATTAAAACTGAAAGCAATCACATTTGGTATCTCCACACATTTGGTATCTCCGTGTAGGGAATTTAAATTCTAGCGCATTTCCGAAGACCTTTTCGAAATATATTCAAAATTGACCGAGAAATCGGGTAAATATGGGAATTTAATGAGACTCCATACAAAACATCAGAATTTGTAGCAAAAAAATGAAAACCCTTAAAACTGAAAGCAATCACATTTGGTATCTCCACACATTTGGTATCTGCATGTAGGAAATTTAATTTCTAGCGAATTTCCGAAGACCTTTTCGAAATATATTCAAAATTGCCCGAGAAATCGGGTAAATATGGGAATTTAATGAGACTCCATACAAAACATCAGAATTTGTAGCAAAAAAATGAAAACCCTTAAAACTGAAAGCAATCACATTTGGTATCTCCACACATTTGGTATCTGCGTGTAGGGAATTTAACTTCTAGCGCATTTCCGAAGACCTTTTCGAAATATATTCAAAATTGCCCGAGAAATCGGGTAAATATGGGAATTTAATGAGACTCCATAGAAAACATCAGAATTTGTACCAAAAAAATGAAAACCCTTAAAACTGAAAGCAATCACATTTGGTATCTCCACACATTTGGTATCTGCGTGTAGAGAATTTAATTTCTAGCGCATTTCCGAAGACCTTTTCGAAAGATATTCAAAATTGCCCGAGAAATTGGGTAAATATGGGAATTTAATAAGACTCCATACAAAACATCAGAATTTGTAGCAAAAAAATGAAAACCCTTAAAACTGAAAGCAATCACATTTGGTATCTCCACACATTTGGTATCTGCGTGTAGGGAATTTAATTTCTAGCGCATTTTTGAAGACATTTTCGAAATATATTCAAAATTGCCCGAGAAATCGGGTAAATATGGGAATTTAATGAAACTAGATACAAAACATCAGAATTTGTAGCAAAAAAATGAAAACCCTTAAAACTGAAAGCAATCACATTTGGTATCTCCACACATTTGGTATCTCCGTGTAGGGAATTTAATTTCTAGCGCATTTCCGAAGACCTTTTCGAAATATATTCAAAATTGCCCGAGAAATCGGGTAAATATGGGAATTTAATTAGACTCCATACAAAACATCAGAATTTGTAGCAAAAAAATGAAAACCCTTAAAACTGAAAGCAATCACATTTGGTATCTCCACACATTTGGTATCTGCATGTAGGAAATTTAATTTCTAGCGAATTTCCGAAGACCTTTTCGAAATATATTCAAAATTACCCGAGAAATCGGGTAAATATGGGAATTTAATGAGACTCCATACAAAACATCAGAATTTGTAGCAAAAAAATGAAAACCCTTAAAACTGAAAGCAATCACATTTGGTATCTCCACACATTTGGTATCTGCGTGTAGGGAATTTAACTTCTAGCGCATTTCCGAAGACCTTTTCGAAATATATTCAAAATTGCCCGAGAAATCGGGTAAATATGGGAATTTAATGAGACTCCATACAAAACATCAGAATTTGTAGCAAAAAAATGAAAACCCTTAAAACTGAAAGCAATCACATTTGGTATCTCCACACATTTGGTATCTGCGTGTAGGGAATTTAATTTCTAGCGCATTTTCGAAGACCTTTTCGAAATATATTCAAAATTGCCCGAGAAATCGGGTAAATATGGGAATTTAATGAGACTCCATACAAAACATCAGAATTTGTAGCAAAAAAATGAAAACCCTTAAAACTGAAAGCAATCACATTTGGTATCTCCACACATTTGGTATCTGCGTGTAGGGAGTTTAATTTCTAGCGCATTTCCGAAGACCTTTTCGAAATATATTCAAAATTGCCCGAGAAATTGGGTAAATATGGGAATTTAATGAGACTCCATACAAAACATCAGAATTTGTAGCAAAAAAATGAAAACCCTTAAAACTGAAAGCAATCACATTTGGTATCTCCACACATTTGGTATCTGCGTGTAGGGAATTTAATTTCTAGCGCATTTCCGAAGACATTTTCGAAATATATTCAAAATTGCCCGAGAAATCGGGTAAATATGGGAATTTAATGAGACTAGATACAAAACATCAGAATTTGTAGCAAAAAAATGAAAACCCTTAAAACTGAAAGCAATCACATTTGGTATCTCCACACATTTGGTATCTCCGTGTAGGGAATTTAATTTCTAGCGCATTTCCGAAGACCTTTTCGAAATATATTCAAAATTGCCCGAGAAATCGGGTAAATATGGGAATTTAATGAGACTCCATAAAAAACATCAGAATTTGTAGCAAAAAAATGAAAACCCTTAAAACGGAAAGCAATTTCCACATATTTGGTATTTCCGTGTAGGGAATTTAATTTCTAGCGCATTTCCGAAGACCTTTTCGTAAAATATTTAAAATTGCCGGAGAAATCAGGAAAATATGGGAATTTAATGAGACTCCATACAAAACATCAGAATTTGTAGCAATAAAATGAAAACCCTTAAAACTGAAAGCAATCACATTTGGTATTTCCACACATTTGGTATCTGCGTGTAGGGAATTTAATTTCTAGCGCATTTCCGAAGACCTTTTCGAAATATATTCAAAATTGCCCGAGAAATCGGGTAAATATGGGAATTTAATGAGACTCCATACAAAACATCAGAATTTGTAGCAAAAAAATGAAAACCCTTAAAACGGAAAGCAATTCCCACATATTTGGCATTTCCGTGTAGGGAATTTAATTTCTAGCGCATTTCCGAAGACCTTGTCGAAAAATATTTAAAATTGCCGGAGAAATCAGGAAAATATGAGAATTTAATGAGATTCCATACAAAACATCAGAATTTGTAGCAATAAAATGAAAACCCTTAAAACTGAAAGCAATCACATTTGGTATCTCCACACATTTGGTATCTGCGTGTAGGGAATTTAATTTCTAGCGCATTTCCGAAGACCTTTTCGAAATATATTCAAAATTGCCCGAGAAATCGGGTAAATATGGGAATTTAATGAGACTCCATACAAAACATCAGAATTTGTAGCAAAAAAATGAAAACCCTTAAAACGGAAAGCAATTCCCACATATTTGGTATTTCCGTGTAGAGAATTTAATTTCTAGCGCATTTCCGAAGACCTTTTCGAAAAATATTTAAAATTGCCGGAGAAATCAGGAAAATATAGGAATTTAATGAGACTCCATACAAAACATCAGAATTTGTAGCAATAAAATGAAAACCCTTAAAACTGAAAGCAATCATATTTGGTATCTCCACACATTTGGCATCTCCGTGTAGGGAATTTAATTTCTAGCGCATTTCCGAAGACCTTTTCGAAATATATTCAAAATTGCCCGAGAAATCGGGTAAATATGGGAATTTAATGAGACTCCATACAAAACATCAGAATTTGTAGCAAAAAAATGAAAACCCTTAAAACGGAAAGATATTCCCACATATTTGGTATTTCCGTGTAGGGAATTTAAATTCTAGCGCATTTCCGAAGACTTTTTCGAAAAATATTTAAAATTGCCGGAGAAATCAGGCAAATATGAGAATTTAATGAGATTCCATACAAAACATCAGAATTTGTAGCAATAAAATGAAAACCCTTAAAACTGAAAGCAATCACATTTGGTATCTCCACACATTTAGTATCTGCGTGTAGGGAATTTAATTTCTAGCGCATTTCCGAAGACCTTTTCGAAATATATTCAAAGTTGCCCGAGAAATCGGGTAAATATGGGAATTTAATGAGACTCCATACAAAACATCAGAATTTGTAGCAATAAAATGAAAACCCTTCAAACGGCAAGCAATCACATTTGGTATCTCCACACATTTGGTATCTGCGTGTAGGGAATTTAATTTCTAGCGCATTTCCGAAGACCTTTTCGAAATATATTCAAAATTGCTCGAGAAATCGGGTAAATATGGGAATTTAATGAGACTCCATACAAAACATCAGAATTTGTAGCAAAAAATGAAAACCCTTAAAACGGAAAGCAATTCGCACATATTTGGTATTTCCGTGTAGGGAATTTAATTTCTAGCGCATTTCCGAGGACCTTTTCGAAAAATATTTAAAATTGCCGGAGAAATCAGGAAAATATGGGAATTTAATGAGACTCCATACAAAACATCAGAATTTGTAGCAATAAAATGAAAACCCTTAAAACTGAAAGCAATCACATTTGGTATCTCCACACATTTGGTATCTCCGTGTAGGGTATTTAATTTCTAGCGCATTTCCGAAGACCTTTTCGAAAAATATTTAAAATTGCCGGAGAAATCAGGAACATATGGGAATTTAATGAGACTCCATACAAAACATCAGAATTTGTAGCAATAAAATGAAAACCCTTAAAACTGAAAGCAATCACATTTGGTATCTCCACACATTTGGTATCTCCGTGTAGGGAATTTAATTTCTAGCGCATTTCCGAAGACCTTTTCGAAATATATTCAAAATTGCCCGAGAAATCGGGTAAATATGGGAATTTAATGAGACTCCATACAAAACATCAGAATTTGTAGCAAAAAAATGAAAACCCTTAAAACTGAAAGCAATCACATTTGGTATCTCTACACATTTGGTATCTGCGTGTAGGGAATTTAATTTCTAGCGCATTTCCGAAGACCTTTTCGAAATATATTCAAAATTGCCCGAGAAATCGGGTAAATATGGGAATTTAATGAGACTCCATACAAAACATCAGAATTTGTAGCAAAAAAATGAAAACCCTTAAAACTGAAAGCAATCACATTTGGTATCTCCAAACATTTGGTATCTGCGTGTAGGGAATTTAATTTCTAGCGCATTTCCGAAGACCTTTTCGAAATATATTCAAAATTGCCCGAGAAGTCGGGTAAATATGGGAATTTAATGAGACTCCATACAAAACATCAGAATTTGTAGCAAAAAAATGAAAACCCTTAAAACTGAAAGCAATCACATTTGGTATCTCCACACATTTGGTATCTCCGTGTAGGGAATTTAATTTCTAGCGCATTTCCGAAGACCTTTTCGAAATATATTCAAAATTGCCCGAGAAATCGGGTAAATATGGGAATTTAATGAGACTCCATACAAAACATCAGAATTTGTAGCAAAAAAATGAAAACCCTTAAAACTGAAAGCAATCACATTTGGTATCTCCACACATTTGGTATCTCCGTGTAGGAATTTAATTTCTAGCGCATTTCCGAAGACCTTTTCGAAATATATTCAAAATTGCCCGAGAAATCGGGTAAATATGGGAATTTAATGAGACTCCATACAAAACATCAGAATTTGTAGCAAAAAAATGAAAACCCTTAAAACTGAAAGCAATCACATTTGGTATCTCCACACATTTGGTATCTGCGTGTAGGGAATTTAATTTCTAGCGCATTTCCGAAGACCTTTTCGAAATATATTCAAAATTGCCCGAGAAGTCGGGTAATATGGGAATTTAATGAGACTCCATACAAAACATCAGAATTTGTAGCAAAAAAATGAAAACCCTTAAAACTGAAAGCAATCACATTTGGTATCTCCACACATTTGGTATCTCCGTGTAGGGAATTTAATTTCTAGCGCATTTCCGAAGACCTTTTCGAAATATATTCAAAATTGCCCGAGAAATCGGGTAAATATGGGAATTTAATGAGACTCCATACAAAACATCAGAATTTGTAGCAAAAAAATGAAAACCCTTAAAACTGAAAGCAATCACATTTGGTATCTCCACACATTTGGTATCTCCGTGTAGGGAATTTAATTTCTAGCGCATTTCCGAAGACCTTTTCGAAATATATTCAAAATTGCCCGAGAAATCGGGGAAATATGGGAATTTAATGAGACTCCATACAAAACATCAGAATTTGTAGCAAAAAAATGAAAACCCTTAAAACTGAAAGCAGTCACATTTGGTATCTCCACACATTTGGTATCTGCGTGTAGGGAATTTAATTTCTAGCGCATTTCCGAAGACCTTTTCGAAATATATTCAAAATTGCCCGAGAAGTCGGGTAAATATGGGAATTTAATGAGACTCCATACAAAACATCAGAATTTGTAGCAAAAAAATGAAAACCCTTAAAACTGAAAGCAATCACATTTGGTATCTCCACACATTTGGTATCTACGTGTAGGGAATTTAATTTCTAGCGCATTTCCGAAGACCTTTTCGAAATATATTCAAAATTGCCCGAGAAATCGGGTAAATATGGGAATTTAATGAGACTCCATACAAAACATCAGAATTTGTAGCAAAAAAATGAAAACCCTTAAAACGGAAAGCAATTCCCACATATTTGGTATTTCCGTTTAGGGAATTTAATTTCTAGCGCATTTCCGAAGACCTTTTCGAAAAATATTTAAAATTTCCGGAGAAATCAGGAAAATATGGGAATTTAATGAGACTCCATACAAAACATCAGAATTTGTAGCAATAAAATGAAAACCCTTAAAACTGAAAGCAATCACATTTGGTATTTCCACACATTTGGTATCTCCGTGTAGGGAATTTAATTTCTAGCGCATTTCCGAAGACCTTTTCGAAATATATTCAAAATTGCCCGAGAAATCGGCTAAATATGGGAATTTAATGAGACTCCATACAAAACATCAGAATTTGTAGCAAAAAAATGAAAACCCTTAAAACGGAAAGCAATTCCCACATATTTGGTATTTCCGTGTAGGGAATTTAATTTCTAGCGCATTTCCGAAGACCTTTTCGAAAAATATTTAAAATTGCCGGAGATATCAGGAAAATATGAGAATTTAATGAGACTCCATACAAAACATCAGAATTTGTAGCAAAAAAATGAAAACCCTTAAAACGGAAAGCAATTCCCATATTTGGTATTTCCGTGTAGGGAATTTAATTTCTAGCGCATTTACGAAGACCTTTTCGAAAAATATTTAAAATTGCCGGAGAAATCAGGAAAATATGGGAATTTAATGAGACTCCATACAAAACATCAGAATTTGTAGCAATAAAATGAAAACCCTTAAAACTGAAAGCAATCACATTTGGTATCTCCACACATTTGGTATCTCCGTGTAGGGAATTTAATTTCTAGCGCATTTCCGAAAACCTTTTCGAAATATATTCAAAATTGCCCGAGAAATCGGGTAAATATGGGAATTTAATGAGACTCCATACAAAACATCAAAATTTGTAGCAATAAAATGAAAACCCTTAAAACTGAAAGCAATCACATTTGGTATCTCCACACATTTGGTATCTGCGTGTAGGGAATTTAATTTCTAGCGCATTTCCGAAGACCTTTTCGAAATATATTCAAAATTGCCCGAGAAATCGGGTAAATATGGGAATTTAATGAGACTCCATACAAAACATCAGAATTTGTAGCAAAAAAATGAAAACCCTTAAAACTGAAAGCAATCACATTTGGTATCTCCACACATTTGGTATCTGCGTGTAGGGAATTTAATTTCTAGCGCATTTCCGAAGACCTTTTCGAAATATATTCAAAATTGCCCGAGAAATCGGGTAGATATGGGAATTTAATGAGACTCCATACAAAACATCAGAATTTGTAGCAAAAAAATGAAAACCCTTAAAACTGAAAGCAATCACATTTGGTATCTCCACACATTTGGTATCTGCGTGTAGGGAATTTAATTTCTAGCGCATTTCCGAAGACCTTTTCGAAATATATTCAAAATTGCCCGAAAAATCGGGTAAATATGGGAATTTAATGAGACTCCATACAAAACATCAGAATTTGTAGCAAAAAAATGAAAACCCTTAAAACGGAAAGCAATTCCCACATATTTTGGTATTTCCGTTAGGGAATTTAATTTCTAGCGCATTTCGAAGACCTTTTCGAAAAATATTTAAAATTGCCGGAGAAATCAGGAAAATATGGGAATTTAATGAGACTCCATACAAAACATCAGAATTTGTAGCAATAAAATGAAAACCCTTAAAACTGAAAGCAATCACATTTGGTATCTCCACACATTTGGTATCTCCGTGTAGGGAATTTAATTT
>CAWVQG010000001.1:0-38759 GCA_963932195.1 Empis livida
TAATTTTATATTTTGAATGGTTTAGAAGTTTAAGTACAAGAGATATAAAAAAGAAGAGATATAAAAAAAGGTAGCAGATTTAAGAACTTTACGTGTACGTAGCCCCACTTTTAAGGGTAGGACCGACTAGGACAAACATATTTTAGGAAACAAAAAGTTAAAATATCTCGTTCATTAAGTAAAAATACGACAATGCTTCCAACATTTAAGCCACCATCTTTTAGTTTTCAACTTGCTGGACCATCGGGTCTCAATAATAATGACAAATTAAACTCTACACCAAATCCACCATTTATAGTTTTTTGGTGTAGAGTTAATTTGTCCTTTATATGTATTTGGTTATGGGGTGGTATAAGTAATTTTTTTTTTGCGAAGGTTTAGGATAGGATTTTTTTTGTCATTAAATTTATCCCAATGAAGAATGGAAGCCAAACCGGATTTAAAAATTTGCAGAAAAGTTCATAAGCCTTTGACTGGATTTGAACCCAATCTTCCGATTGGAAGGCAGGTGATCTAACCACTGCACCACTCACTTAGCTGTTTTCAACATTCGAAATTCATTTATTTGTGTTGCTAAAACAAAACATTTTAATCAAAGCGATAATTGACCAACATACTATTTATCGATATTTTCGCTTCGTACCAAAAACCCGAATTCTACACACGGGGTATCATATTCAATATGTGCGTTCACTTTCACACTTGCATTTATGCTGCTCTTTGTAGTCTTCCATTCACACCCTATCGACTACACTAATTTTATGGTGGGGATATTTGTGTTATATGGAAAAACAACAATTTAAGTGAGTTAAACAAACATAAAAAAGAATAAAACGCATCTTGGGTTCAGAATTCTTTTTTTACACTATTCGTAATGATAAAAAAATTGAATATTTAACTCATACATACAAAAGTGACAACAGTTCATAAATAGAAGTGATAAATGAATAAGAAGTGATGTCTTGTTATCATGCATAAAAGTGTAAGTCGACTTAATGATGGCTTTAACAAAATTCAGCAGTGATTTGCTCTATTGTATTGAAATTTCAAATCTGTGGGATTCTTTAATTTGATAAGAGCTGATATTGAGCTTCGAGTTTATAATATCAGGAGACGCTATGCCTAATCTTTACTTTTGATAAGAGCTGATATCGAGGTCCGAGTTTATAATATCAGGAGATGCTATAGTGATTAAGTCCTATGTTTAGATTTTAGAGAGGTGGGAAAAAAAATCTTGTCGAAAGTGACGGCTTAAGAAAACAAGCCCAAAAGGTTTTTTTAATTAAAAACACTTTCGTAAAGATTTTACTCTAAATAACTATAATATGAAAGACATATAGTTTTGTTAATAATTAATTTTGCTTAAATAAATAAAAATTTTAATTGTATTTTTATAAGTTTCATAAAATATAATTTGTTTCGTATTTCCATATAATTGCTTAAACATTTTAGTCTACAACGCATCCAAGGCCTAAAGGGACCCTTTGTACACCTCCATCGGCGGCTGAATACAATGTCTCCTTGCAGCGCGTCGGCCCACCATACATAACTTATGAAAGAGATCTTGCTTGCCGGCTTAAGGGTACCAGCCCCCGAAAGATCTGGCAGGAAATGATTACCCATGCGTCTTAGCCTCCTACATCTAACCGCTGGACACTTGCATAGCAGGTGTTCCACCGTTTCATCCTAATCAGCATAGCGTGTACAGATGAACTCTTCCGATAAATTGAGCCGTGAAGCAGGTTTTCTCTGAAGAATATATCCAGTAGCAACTCTGATGAATAAACTACATGATTGTTTATTCATGCTTACGATAGATGTGGTCGTAAGTGCGTTTTAGGTACCCCAAAAGAGTTTTGTACTCCTCCACCCCATTGAGATCTCCCATCTGCTTTCCTGTACTTTACACGCCCATTCCACCAACGTATTCTTAACTGACGTTAGTTCAAGATCCAGTCTTTGAGAGGGCGTTGAATTGCAAGTGGCCCCGCTTCTTGCCAACTCATCCTCTCTTTCATTACCAACAACACCACTATGCCCTGGGGACCATAGTAATTTAACCTGATTATACCTCGCTAATGTATTAAGATTTAATTTGCATTTCTCAATACTAGCGTAGACTTGGTGGAGATATTATCTAATGCTTAAAAAGCACTGGCTTTATGCAAAGAAATGTTTCATGAACTCTAGTAGGTATAACGCACTTTGCATTAATTCGGTTAGCGTTGACTCAAATTTGCATAGCAGACAATGTGGTACCCAGGTTCCTTCAACTCTTTTAATAGGTCATCCATGACAATCAGCCATAGAAAGGGGGATAGGATTGTGGTGTATCATTACTGGCGTATCCAAGCGTATTCATGATTGCATTTAAATCACTTTTTAATTTAATGTAATTTTAAAAAATGTTTTAGTTTTTGATAATAGTTGTTAAACTTGCTTCTTTTAAGCATTTTAAAACTCATGTCTATATGAAATTTAACTAACAGCGCATTTAAATTTTTAAGACTCCTATTAAATAAATAAGCAAACGGCTCTTAATATATTTATTTATTACATGTTGATTTTGTACTGTAGCAGCTACATAGCTATAGTTGGACGTCCTCCAGCGTTTATTTAAGATATTCTGGTTTTACAAATTATTTCTCTTGCCAGTTCGGAAATGAGTCTCTTGCCAGTTTCTCTTGCCAGTTCGGAAATGAGTGTCGATTTCAGAATTGAAAAATCTTGGAATTAAGTTTTTTTTTATCGGTCTTCGATTTATTTAGGAGAAATTTCACATATACTGGTTGCTTTTTGAAATTTTTCTTTTGTATTAGCTGACAAGCGACTGAGTTCTTGATCGTACCCTCCTCATAGTACTATACTGATATTCATCCAAGTTATTTTTCTCAAGTGGAAGTAGTTTGTCATATAAGATTCTAGGAAAAATTTTATTCGTTGTATTCAGCAACTTTATACCTTGTTGTTTCCACATTAAAGAACATCCCCTTTTTATCGAGATGACTCCTTAATTCCTTCTTCTACAGATTCGAGTTGTAGATTATCCTTCGAAGCTGTAAATTTCACATATACTGGTTGCCGTTCGAAGGAGGAATTAAACCAGGAATTTCAAGCTTTAATAAAATTGTCATTATACAACTTAATGTAATAAAATAAAAAACAAATATTTTTTCAGAGTATTTTGTGATAAATATTTAACCTATACAAATTTACATTATAATTTTCAATTGTGGGGTTTTCATTAATAATTTCATAATAAACGAATTCTTAAATTTACAGGTTTATTTCGTTTCCATATTATTATCTGCTTGTGTACTCTGAAATTTGCAATAATATAATGTGTTTTATACATAATTAGCATATTTTATGTGATAAGTTATACTTGATGATCTTAAAACATATTTAGTAATTGATGATCTTAAAACGAAATATTAATATTTGCTCATATCAATAACCATAACATGGCAGACTTTTTTTTTACTCGTCAGTTCTTAATATTGTCTTGAACATAAAGGTAATATTTATAATAAGAATTTTGAAAATTTTTAAATAAAATATAACACAAATATGTCTAATAAAATATAATCTTTTTTGAAATCTTAATCTTACTTATTTCAGTCAATATGGTAAATTATATTTTGTGTTATATTAATTGTATTTGTAGTTGAATTAAAACTAAATAGTTTTTCAAGATATTAGCAGTAATTCAATACAGCTTTTTGCTATATAAGTACGAAGAATGCAGAAGAAAATTTTAAAAGCTGCATCACCGTACAACCAAACATAGGCATTGCAGGAGTCACTGGTTTTGGTCCAATAGCATATAGTATACATATACTATATGCTATTGGACCAAAACCAGTGACTCCTGCAGTGCCTATGTTTGGTTGTACGGTGATGCAGCTTTTTAAGTTTTTTTTATCGGTCTTCGATTTATTTAGGAAAAATTTCACATATATGCTATTGGACCAAAACCAGTTTTTCTATTGGATTTCCTAATTACAAGTTACCATATAGGAAGGATAAAGACATGCAACCGTCTCATGCTTCTTTCTTGAAATTTCTTATAGAAACAATGAATATATGTGGATCTGATGGATTCAAAATAGACAAAGTAGTAGTTCGGTGGAATAAAAGAAGTAACTACTGCTGAGGCTCAAAACTGTATTGACAAGCATAAGCAACCTGAAAAATGTTTTGAAGTATTTGATAGTCTACAACAGGCATGTCAAAGTCGCGGTCCGCGGGTCGCTTGCGGCCCGCTGCAAAATTATTTGCGGCCCATTATACATTTCCACAACTATAGTGTATTAATTAAAAAAATATAAAAAAAAAATTGAAAAATAATACCAAAAAAAAATTATTTAATAAATATACAAAACAAATTAACAAGATAAAAAATAAATAAAGTTTTAGAACGTTTCTTTTGCGTTTCTAGTTGTGTTCTAAATATTTAAATATTCAAAACAACCCCAACAGTAAAGTTATTGCATATATTGTACAATTTTCAATCTCATATTTTGAATTCTAACGAAAAGATTTGTATTAGTAGGCGGGAATTTAACTTGAACGCATTCTTCTTTGATTTATTTATTCGCAACTATTATAGTTAAGGTTTCTATTAGCGGTAGTTGAATTTCGTTGTACTTTTATTTTTGAACACCAAACACACTGATTGTTTTAGTTTTTTGTTAAGTCGTGTTGGAGTATAGTTTTTATAAAAAAGTTATTCTAATCTGGTAAGTTTTATTAGTATTTTCTTTCATATGAGAAATAACGAATTTTTCTTTAGTAGTACAAAGCCGTTCAATTTGAAGATGATGCCAAGTACGAGTAAAAAACGATCAATTGAAAGTGAACATCGTTTGTTTCAAGAAAAATGGGAGATTAAATATTTTTTTATTCAAGAAAAAGGTAAAATTTTTTGCTTGATATGTCGACAGACTATTTCGGTGTGCAAGGAATACAATTTGAAAAGGCATTATGACACCATCCATAGTGAAGAATATGAAAATATCGTTGGAAAAATGGGGGAGGAAAAGGTGTTCGAATTAAAGGCAGTTCTTCGAAAACAACAAAGCATTTTCAATAAACCAATCGCAGAAAATTTTTCTTTAGTAGTACAATATTAAAGCCGTTCAATTTGAAAATTTTTCTTTAGTAGTACAATATTAAAGCCGTTCAATGTGGCCGCCGTAAAAGCTAATTATCGGTTATAGCATGCAATAGCGAAAAAATCAAAACCATTCATGGAAGGCAAATTTATTAGTGAATGAATAATAGCTGCTGAAGAGTTATGCCCAAATATGATCAAAAAATTTAAAACCATAAGTTTGTCCCGAAATACAGTTGCGAATAGAATCACTGACATTGCTTCAAATTTCAGAGGTCAACTTCGCTCAGTTGCATTGAATTTTGAAGTGTTTTCAATTGCAATCGATGAGAGTACTGATGCAACAGATATAGCACAGCTAGCCGTTTTTATTCGAGGATGTGATGGGAATATGACAATAACTGAAGAGTTATTAGAAGTAATTCCAATGCATGGTACAACAACTGGAGATGATATTTTCGACATCCTTATGATTGCTATTAAAAAATATGAACTTCCAATGAATAACTTGGTATCTTTGGCAACTGATGGGGCCACTTCTATGACGGGAGCTATACGTGGTGTCGCTGGTAGACTAAAAGATTATGTTAAAACCGAACATAATAAATCTTTGCATTATCCACCAGCAAGTCTTATGTTCAAAAGTAATTAAAATTGATAATGTATTTAAAAAAGTTGCTAATATTGTTAATTTTATTCGAGCACCGGAACCATCGGGAATTTACGACATTGCTGAAAGATGTGGAATCTGATTACGAAGATTTGCCATATTATACTGAAGTTCGTTGGCTTTCGAGTCATAAAGTTTTGAAAACATTTTTACAACTGTTGGATGAAATCGTACTTTTTTTAGAAATTGGATACAAGATTAGGCTTTCTCAGTTGACATTACTGGCCATCTCAGTCAACTCAATATTAATCTTCAGGGTAAAAACATGCTTATAACTTCACTTTATGACCAAATAAATTCATTCAAACAAAAGATATCACTGTGGAAAATACAACTAAAAAAAGAAAATGTATCAAATTTGTATAGTTGTAATACTCTTTTGCTTAAACATCCAGGATTAAAATTTGACAAATATGAGAAACAACTGGAAATGTTGGAAGAAGATTTCGAAAAGAGGTTTTCTGATTTTGAAAGTAGCAAATGTCATTTCAATATTTTTTGCTCTCCGATGTCTATTGACATTGAAAATATAGACGAAAATTTGCAAATGGAAGTTATATAGCTACCATGCGATTCTTTATTGAACCAAAAATATAAGGAAATTGGTATTCCAGAATTTTACGGGTACTTACCTGCAGAACGTTTTCCAGGAATTCGACATTTGTTATAAGCATATTATGCATGTTTGGTAGCACGTATATTTGTGAACAACTTTTTTCACAAATGAAGATGAATAAAACTGCGCAGCGAACCAGATTGAATGAAGAACATTTATCATCGATATTAAAAATAACATCAAGCCAAAAATTAATACCAAATATTGATGATTTGAAAAATGAAAAACGGTGCATTATATCCAGCAAAAAATAATTTAAATTCTTATTAATAAATATCTTTTTATATGAAAAATTATGTTTTTGGTTTTATTTCTGGTAAATTTAACTCACAAAATTGGAATTTTTAATAAAACTAAGAATATGTGGCCCACAAAAGGATTTGGAATACAATTTTCGAAAAAAATGGCCCTTATACCGAAATGAGTTTGACATGCCTGGTCTACAATGTTACTATACGGACACGTGTGGTGAGGCAAAAACCAATGGACCCCCTGGTTTTTGTTATTGGGCATATTACGGTGATAAGAATCAGAAATCACATTAAACTTTTGATTAATTATATATTTAACAAAAAATTATTGTTAAGTAAAAAAAAACTAGCAAATCATTGCAAAAGCAAAAGAAAGTTTTTTTTATATATTTTTAACATATTTTACAAAATATAAAAATAAACTAAAACAATAGAAACATTCTTTACATTTATTTATTATGTAAGGATTCTAACAAAATAAACAATTATATAATATAAAACTGTTTTTTTTCCGAACATAATAGTTTGATATTATATAATTGTTTTTCTTTTCCGAACATAATGATTATGTTGATGATAAAAAGATTATCTGATCAAATTAAATTTGTTTAATGTTCTTGTTTTGAAATAAGTACCTCTAAATATAAATCACCCATTACCAGCAATCAAGTTCTGCTGAAGAAGAGTTGTCTTTAGCAATAAAGCTATTCAAAAAGAAATGCTTATTTTAGAAGGAACTAGAGCCAGTGGTACACAACCCCGTACCAGCGGGTAGTGTTGTTACCCGCCGCCATATTTTCCATTACCCAATCCTCCATACTATGCATTTTTTGATTTTGAAGAAAATGTTTTTTAAATTTTATGTTTAGATTATTTTGTCTCAGCAACCGCACAGAAGCTAATAACATCACAATTTAAGGGATGATCTTTAATTTGCATATCTACATCTTTTGACATATCTTCAATACGGCTTTGAACTGTTCTAGCTGACAAAGGCATTTCTTTTATACGTTTCAATATAAAATTTTTATTTTTGAAGTCATCAAAAAGCGAATCTGCATGTATTTCACTTTATATAGAAATTTAATTTTCCGAGCTATGAATTTTGCAAAGTCGTCTATCAAGCCACTATAATTCAAGTTGTTCAGAAATTCACTTTCTAATGTTGTTACCCGCGGCCATTTTTTCCATTACCCAATCCTGTATACTATGCATTTTTTTGATTTTGAAGAAAATGTTTTTTAAAATTTTATGTTTAGATTATTTTGTCTCAGCAACCACACAATATATAATTTCTTACCAACTACAGAAAATTGAATTTACCGTATTAATTTTCCAAAAGAAATTCTGTGATTTCAATCAACGCATTCTTCGTTCATAAGTTTGTTTCCGCGTTCTTGTTAAGATATCTCAAGTAAGTGTACTAATATTTAAAACAAAAATAACTCATTGGAATTATTGTAAAAAGTATATGTATAAAATTATTAGAAATAGTCATGTAAGTAAAAATTTTAAGCAAATTGTATGATAAAAAATTGTAAGTTTTTTAATTTTTAGAAAGCTCCGAAAAGATTGTATGTATTTGAATTAAGTACACGTTTGTTTTATTTTATAGTATATCAATACTAAAAATTTATAGTATCTACTTAAAATTTGTAATAAATTAATAGAAAAGAATATTTTTTTTTTTTTTTTTTTTTTTTTTTTTGCCGGAAGAAGGTGAAAATCTCAAAGACACTAGCCGCGCGCGCGAGGCTAGTAGTGTGGGACTTTAACCCACTAAAAACACCTCCTTACCCCACCATCTATTAAAACTAGTCACCTGGACTAACCATTAATTTTAGTCTATCTTTTTATTTTTTTACCGAGTTTGTGTTATGTCAGCACCAACTCATACGGCTTTGTTCTTTTCAGTCTCCTTGTTATGTTGGAATTATCCAATAACTTGCGTGCTAGCTCTGTTTCACTTGTGGTGATGATAGGAATGTCACTGACATCAATGTTGTCATGATGCGCCAATTCTTCTTCCGTTTCTATATCGTTTGGTTTAAATATTTCCTCTAGGTGTTCTGCAAAAGTTTCTGCTCTTTCCTTGTTGTTTTTGGCCCAAGATCCATCCTGTTTTTGATTGGTCCATAGTGCGTAATTGGTCTTCTTATTTTTTTAGTTGCTTTCCACAGTGAGTAGTTAGTTTCTTTGGTGTCCGTTAGATTGCTGGTATATACGTTTATCGAATCTTCTTTGTATTTTTGTATTGCTCTTTTGATTTGTTGACATCTGTTGTTTAGCGTAGCTTTGTCCACTGGGTCCCTTGTGTACTGCCATCTTCTTCTATCTCTTCTTTTTTGCTTCACCATTTCTACTATTTCCCTCGGATAATTTGTACATTTCTTTCTTTTCTCCTGTAATGCTGTGTTATTCCATGCCGCTACTTGTATTAACCTGTTTAGCTTTTCAGTTTCTTCCTCTATTTGCGCCTCGCTATTTATCTGGACCCCAATGTCCACGTTATTTTGAATTTCCATTCTAAACGATTCCCAGTCCGTTGTATTGTTAGTTAAAGTAGGCTTGTTCAGTTTTTTTACAATTGTCTCCTTTAGCGTTAATATTACCGGTGAGTGGTCTGCGTTCAAATCGTGATTGTTTTCCACGGTCAAGTAATTGTCAGATACCCTTTTATATATGTAGAAGTCTAGTAAATCCGGTTTTTTGTTTCTGTCTGTTGGCCAGTAAGTTGGTTCTCCTGTCGATATAAATTTACACCCACTGTTCCTTAATGCTTTTCGTAGTTCCCTGCCTCTAGTTAATGTAATTCTCGATCCCCAGTCCGTGTGTTTAGCATTGTAGTCCCCTCCTAAGATAAATCTATCCCCTAGTAGTCCAATTACTCTTTCAAATGTTTGATATTCTATCTTGCATCCCGGCGGGCAGTACAGTGCTCCGATGTTAATGTGTTGCTTGATAGATTCAAATTTTATTATTGTAAGTTGCAGTTCGTCCATTTGTAATAGTCCGACTTCGTGATGTTTATAAATGTCCTTGACTAATATAGCAGAGCCGCCTCTGGCTCTATTCGATGGATGGTCTGTTCTGTAGATTGTGTAGTCTTTTATACTTGTGCTTGTAGTTGTCGATAGATGAGACTCCGAGATAAGACATATATCTATATTTTGTACCCTCAAGAATATTTCCAGTTCTGTTTTTTTTTTGTCAATGCCATTGGCGTTCCATGTAGCTATTCTTAACTCCTTGCTATATGTTGTTCTTGTCATATCGTTTGTTAGGCGTGTGTGTTTTACCATGTCCAGATTCTAGCTTATTTAATCTTGCAGAAATTTCATCCATCCTGTTTTGCATATTTTGAAGCATTATTATTATAGTTGTATCTGCCTGTGTGTTTTGTTTTAGCTCCTCCTTTTGTTTTTTATCAACGGTGTTCATACGTGCAACTTGGGCGTATGATATTCCTTTCGCAACTTTTGGTGTTACATGTGCTTTTATGTTTTCTGGTTCTCCAGCTGTTTCCTTCGTTGTTTCTCTCGTTGTGTTTCTTCTTCTCTGTAGCTCTTTCGCAATCAGGCAACCTCTGTAGCTAGCAGGGTGATCTTCTTGACAATTCGCACATTTTGGTTTAGTCGATCTATCTTTTTCACATTCAATTGTTAAGTGATTACCTGCGCACTTTACACATATTGGCCCTCTTCGGCAGAATTTCTGGGTGTGTCCAAATCTCTGGCACCTTTTGCATTGCGGAATCACTTTGCTGTTTCTCACCGCTTCAATCTTAATTTTCATGTGCTGAATGAATTGGATTGCATATATTCTTTTAATGTCTTCTGTGTTGTCGAATGTTAACATAAATAGTGGAAGTTTTATTGAAATAATTTCTCCATTTTTTTTCTCTTTTTTATATTTGTTTATGACCTCTATTATTTTGAAACCTCTTTCTGTTAACTCCGATTTTATTTCTGCTGGATTGCATGTAGGATGTAAGTGTCTAACCATTACTTTTATCGGTCTTGTTAGTTTGTTTTCGTATGTGTGCCACTCTACGTTAGAGTCGCTTATAGTTTTCGTTAGTTCTCTGTATTCTGTTTCGGTTTCCACATTTACTTTTAGCTGGCTGTTATTTAACATATTTACTTTATATTTAATTTTACCTGTATTTAAAATTCCATTTACTAGTGAGTAATCGTTTACATTACTTAGTATTACTGGTGGGGGCTTGATATTCCTCCTACTTTCGTCTGTGTGGCGGCCTGCTCCTCTTTTACCTCTTCCTTATCTCGTGTATTCACTAGTTTATTAATTATTTGTATTTTTTCTATTTCCGGGGATGATTCAGCTTTCCTCTTTTTGTTGGGTCTCCTTGTTTTTAGGATCCATTGTGTTTCTACAGCTGGTCCCACCGGGTTTTTCTCATTTTTATTTGTTTCCTGTATGGTGACTTCCTGGTCTGGTATTTCCATTTTATTGCTGTCGTTGTTTTGTTGTTTTTTCTGTGTTTTTAAGATTGCCATTTCTGTTTTCAATTCTTCTATTTGCTCGCTCATTCTAGTAATTATTTCATTCAGCTGTTCATTTTTATTATTTGATTTTTGTAATTCATCAATTAGAGTTTTTATTCTGTTTGAGTGGAATTGATTATCTTTTGAGCGTGATCTCGAACTTGCTCTTAATGCTACAGCAATATGTTCTTGTTGTTTGCTATCTTTTGAGCGTGATCTCGAACTTGCTCGTAATGCTACAACAATATTGTTTTGTTTTTGTTGTTGGATATTCTTTTGCGGCGGCGTCCGCGCAATTCTACCTCCCTTACCAAATGGGTTTAAGATTGGGGTAGTATTGTTTGAATCCCTATGTTCGTGACTGTTTATATTTTTGTTTATACTTTCATTAACCAAGTTCGTTCCATGTTCATTTCCAGAGTTTCCCGCTGGCGACTTAGTGTTACTAGCATGGGGGGTCGTAACACCAAGCCCGCCAGGAGCCGCGGCTACTACTCCTGACGTTTGAGTTGATATCACAACTCGATTTGAAATTCCATTAGATTCCATTTTTCATGATTTTTACTAGTTTTGGTTTGTGGGTACTAGCGGACCACATGAGGTCTTGGTTATTGCGCCAAGTATTCGCATTCACCCTTTCCCGTTAGCCTTACAATGTAAGTATCCAGGAGGCACCCGGCAGA
Organism: Empis livida; assembly: GCA_963932195.1. Lineage (NCBI taxonomy): Eukaryota > Metazoa > Arthropoda > Insecta > Diptera > Empididae > Empis > Empis livida. The sequence continues at coordinate 11,845 of CAWVQG010000001.1, forward strand.
TAACTATGTTACCTACCTTCGAGGAGGTGGGAATAGGATTTGTTGGCAGAGCTGTAGATGTTAGTTTCAGAAGGCTTTACCTAGGTTTTACCAGAGCAGATGTTAGTTACTCTGCCTAGGACCAATACCAACCTTTACCCCCTAAAAAGAATATGAAATTATTAATTTTTTTTATAAATTTTTATAGCAATGCAACATAAATCTAAAAAATTGAAAAGTCAGTCATGTTCATGGGTGTCTAAAAATAGGTGAAAAGACTATGTGTACCTTATGTAACGAATCTGTAACTGCAAGAACATATAATATTGAACGTCATTACCAAACCAAGAACAAGAATTGATTAAGTAACATGCAGGAAGACGAAAAACTAGAATATATAAAAAATGTGTAATCCAATAGGGTCAACGAAAGAGTTCATTTCTACAGTTCATAATTAAACATCAGCTATCTAGGAAGTCGAGTTTTATTGCACCCCTTAACATAGCCAAGTATGGAAAGCCATTTGTTGATGGTGAATTTTTAAAAAATACAACTAAAAATTATTTACGTACTACAATAGGACAAGAAAGACTAGTAGATTTAGCTAGAATATCTATAGAAAGTGAATTTCTGAACAACTTGGATTATAGTGACTTGATAGACGACTTTGCAAAATTCACAGCTCCGAAAATTAAATTTCTATAGAAAGTGAAATACATGCAGATTCGCTTTTTGATGACTTCAAAAATAAAATTTTTATATTGAAACGTATAAAAGAAATGCCTTTGTCAGCTAGAACAGTTCAAAGCCGTATTGAAGATAAATCTACTAGTCTTTCTTGTCCTTATGTAGTACGTAAATAATTTTTAATTTAGAAAAGCTACGTTCCCCGGAAACTACTGTGACTGGTATTGTCAATAAAATTCTAAGAGCTACAACTAGATTTTAAAGCAGCAATAAAAGCAAGAAACACAACAAAAACAGTTCAAAGTTTTCAAATTAATAATTCTTTAATTAGAAATTAAAAATCAAATATTTATAGTTAAATCAAAAACTATTTATTTTATAACTTTTTTACTCCCAACAAAAACACATATAAATTGCACTTGCACCACTGAATGTTCTTATTAGACAAAAAAATTTATCGAAAATATAGACAAAAATATATTTTCATTTCATTCCGTTTCTTATATGACAAAAAAAACCTCTCAAGCACAGTATATTTTTCTGTTCATAAAAATACAAACATACATTAATATTCGTATAAAGGAAAAAATTACGTACATTACATTTGTATCCGAAGCAAAGCAAATATAGTACATTGCATCCACGTGCATATGTATCCATACAAAATTCTTTTTTGCGTGAAGGATCAGAAAAAAAACTGCGCTTGGCAGTTTTTTCATATAAGAAACGGAATGGAAATTTGTATGAAGAAACAGTATAAAGCAATGATGGTTAATCGACGGTAAGTGTGCCAGGCACGGCTACACAATTTTTGTTGGCACACTCGAGTTTTAATATTTAATTTTATCTATTAATCTTTTAATTAAAGTTTAACGAGTTTTCTAATTTATTTTAGCATCCTTTAATTTTATTTTATCTTTAAAATATATATCTTTCAATTGCTGACACCATTTATTGAATATTATTGTTTTTTTTTCAGATGATCACAAAATATGTTTTGAAAAATTATTTCTGATATTTTCAAATTCAAATCCTTTTGTTTATCCATTATTTCTCACTTTTTTATAATAAGTTTATATTGAATAAAAAAATAAATAGTTCTTGTGCAATTTTATATAATTTTATACTGAATAAATAGTTTTGTTTTTTTTGTTTTATGAAAAATATAAAAAATTTTTATTATGATTTCAATACCTATTTCTAATTTTCAAATTGAGGCACACTAAAATATTTATATTTTATAATTTTGGCACGCGAAATATTTTGGATTTCCCATCACTGGTATAAATAATTTTTCTCATCACTGTTTATGAACAGAAAAAATATACTGTTTATGAAGTTTTTTTTTCATATAAGAAACGGAAGGGGGTGATATCGATATTTTTCTTTTCCATATTAACTATGCACAGTGTTCAAATACTGTGCAACCACATATTTTTCCGTTTTAAAATATATTTTTACACAGTGAAAAAAAATCTGTTCAAAATTTGTTAAAAAAAATGTTTGAAAAAAAAAAACTATTTTTCATTTTAAATTTATTTTTATTGCTTTAGCGCCCCGTCAAGCTGTTCATACTGTTCCAAGGAAGCGCCGGCCCTGTTAGAATGGAATATTACAAAAGAAAAAATTGTTGCAATAGGCACGGATAAAGCAGCTAATATGATTAAAGCAGTTAATGAATCATACGAGAGATATACAAACTTTTGCCATCTTTTGCACACACTCTAGATTTTGTTGCTAGCTGTGCATTTAATAATAATTATCAAATTAAAAACTTTGTAGAAAGGTAAAAGAAATTGTTCGATTTTTTAAATATTGCGTTTCTGCAGCTGATGAGGTATGTAATATATAGAATACGTGTGATATTAGATATGTATTTCATATAACTGCGATTATACTTTATATATATATATTAATTAATTAATTCATGTTGAAAAAATAATACATTGTTATGATTTTAAATTATAATACACTAAATTCTCTTTTTATGCGGTACCAGCGTTCCATGGAAATTCGCACAAAAAAAAACATATATTTATATGCAAAATGATAGATTTACTCAAAAAATCGTATAAAACCTAAATATTGACTTAAAATGCATTAAAAATCCCATAAAAAAGGAAGAAATATCCTGAGCTTACAATTCTTTTGATACAAGAAGTAGTAACCTTCTTTCACAGAGTTTTGTTTAAGTAAAAAGAATTTTTAAGTAAAAAGAATGGTGCAGGGACCTCAATTCATGTCATAATTTTATAATGGTGTTATGATACCAATTTAGTGGGTGTGGGACATAATTACCCAACTACAAATTTCATGTTTGTAGAACTATGGCCCATTGAAGTGAATCATAACTCTACAAAGTAATTAATGGGTTATAACATAAGCAATAACTGTTAGGAGGACGTGGGCGCGCGCTGGCACTAGTGACGCTGAGCAACCAGCGCTGCTCGTTCATATAATTAGATATAGAAATTCCTTGTAACAAGTTAGATGGAAATAAATTATAATTAAAATAAAATTTTAGCGTTAAATTTTTACTATGGGATTATTTACCAACTATATTTTTTACAGCTATAGGTCATAATTTCACAATAGAGTTATGACTATTTAGTGTCACATAATTCATAAGCTTTTGCACATTTAATTTTATTGTATTGATAGTATGTAGCATGATACAATTAAATGAAATTAAAGCAAGTAATTTATAGATTAGTAATTTATATAATAAATGCAAAAAACTATGTAAAATATTTAATTTTACGTTTTCGGTCTCAAAACTAAATTCGATCCAATTACGAAATAAAAACCATCTATACTACACCACATAGCACACCCCACTAATAAACCTTATAATCTTCATAAGATATTTATAAATACTATTTTATAAAAAAATAATGGAATTTAAATAAATTTTTTATTTAATAACCAGTTTGTTTTTATATAGTTGTAACTAATTTTTAATTACTATTTTTCAATGTAAAAGAGATCGTAGTAGTTTCCGCTACATTATAAAGTTAAAATTTTAAATGCTTATAAAAATTCAAAAATATTCATTAAAGCGAATTTACTTCTGGATCACGATTTATTAATAACAAAAATTTACAGTCATACCCCGCATAACGTTGCCCCGAATAACGTTGTTCCGCTGTAACGTCGGTCCACCATTATGGTCATACCCCACTGTTATGTTGCGTGGCTTCGCTGTAACGTTTTTTTTTTAATAAAACCGTTTCTCCAAAAATCTAAGCAAGCGGTGTTATTTTAAAATCTTTTTTTGTACATAATTTTCATTTGATTCACATAGCTATGAATGTTTTTTAATATATATTTTGTATTTACATAATTTAAAAGTTTTATGTTTTGAATTTAATATTTTTGTTTAGACTTTAAATGTATTAATATTTTGTAATTAATTATTTTATTATATATTATTCTAATAAAGAATTAAAGTCTAATTTTCGTATTATCATAATTCTCTTAATCTTTTTATTCTATTTAATTGCGAATTTTTTTCTTAATTATATAATTGCTTCGCATAACGTTGTTTCGGTTAACATCGCGTTTTTCTGGAACCATTTAACAACGTTAACCGGGGTAAGTGTACAAATTTAATTTTTAGAAAATTTATTTTGGTTTATTTTTTTTCAAGTGCGAATTATAATGAATATATATGTCGGTATTACTTTCATTTTATGATTGTTGTCTACTAAAAACAGAGAAATAACGTTTTGATTATCATGTGACCAAAATATTATTAGTTTGAAAAGATGGAATGTCACTATGTACTAAATTGTGCAAATACATTTCAAGTTTTTTTATACAAAAACACGAACATTTATATTATGTACAAGAAACAATTTTTGGTGTTACTTTACTTATAGCATCATGTGACTAAATAGAAGACTACTAGCTATATTTAAATTTTTGTTAGTGTTGTTTATAATATGCATTGGTTTAAAAAATTTAACAATTTACAACTATGTGATAAGTTTGATGGACGTAAATTATAATTAAAATAAAATAAAATTTAATTTTTATTGACATTGAAAATTAATTAGTTAGTTTATAAGCGTAAAATTAAAGGAAGAATTATAATTTTTGTGGATATTGGTGCTACATTTATGAAACAAGAAAACTAAATTAAATATGCAGATACTAGATAATAAATTTAACAACTTAAAATTTTAAAACAAAATTATAAAATTTAAAAAAATAGTCAAATAAATAAATATATTAGTAAAATATTAGATAACAATAAAATTTGGAAATAAAAATCAAAAATTAAACTTAAGAATTACATTTACAATTAATTTTCAAACTTCCATTAAATGGCACAATATAACAGTTAATTAAATTATATGGCACAATATACATTTTAGTTTGCCTCTTTTCTTAAAAAACCTAAAAAATTCAAAAAAAAAAAAAAAAAAGAGCTATTATTGGTTCTGGATCACGGTATGAGTAAGGTAAAATAATAATCAGAGCTTATACTATATTCACTATAATTTAATTTGTGTTATTTGGGATATAATGGTGAACATATAATTTCATACTATGAAACTTTAATACGATTGCGTTGCGATCTTAAACGAAAATTCCTAAATTTAGTTTTCAATTATAGTAAGAATAGAAAAATAACTTTTTCAAAATTTATTTATTTCACATTTCCTAAATTGCACATAAATATTTCCGACTACACTGCGAGTTTTAGAAGAATTATGAGCAGATCCATTTTTCAATGTTTGCTTTTTGCCTCTACAGAACAGCCTACATTTCAGAATTTTCTTTAAAAATAAATACAAAATATCAACATGTAGAAAATGGAGCTGGACTAAGCCTAAATTTTGTAAGTAAAAAATAAATTTGGTGACAAAACTTATATTCAAATATAATTGTATGTAAAATTTAATTACGTGATCCCATTTAGAGTCGCGACCCATACTTTGAGACATCTTAGTCTATATTATCTACTAACAAAAAAAAGACCAAAAATGTTTATTGAAATAATTATTAATTTTAATCCATATTTCTTCAATTGCAGTAAAATTACATCTAAGAAAATGCATTTTTAAAATACCAATTAAATAAAAATTTATAAAGATGCAATACTAGTAATCCGAAAATACGATAATTTCTCTCCGGAGTTTTTACTGGATTTTAGCTTTTGCAATTTGGTATTGCAAAAGCTAAAATCCAGTAAAAACTCCGGAGAGAAATTATCGTATTTTCGGATTACTAGTATTGCATCTTTATAAATTTTTATTTAATTGGTATTTAAAAGAACTGTATTTAAAAGAACTGTATTTTTATTTAATTGGTATTTAAAAGAACTGTATTGCAAAATCTAAAATCCAGTAAAACAACTTAATAAAAATTAACTTTTAATTAGAACAATGGTTTCACAACCTAATTGGAACTTTAGTTAAATTATTAAGTTAATTTCTAATCAATTTTCGAAAATATACTGAACTCAAATTAACTAACCGATTTTTTTAAGTCAAAAGTGGTACTTGCAGACCAATTATTTATAAATTCATTGAAAGATACCGTATATTTTTTTATATTAGCTCACGCCGTAAAAAATATGTAATAAAAAAATAAGTCAATAAAATTTACTTGGATCAAACCTAAGTTGTTTTTCTATTTAACTAAAAATTATTTATAATAGACTACGACAAAAATCAACTTTCCCTAAAGTGTTTATTTCATTTTACACAACATAAACGTATTTGTTAACTAACATCGCTTCACAAAAAAAAATTTGTGCATAATTATATTTTTTATCTTATTTTTGTAAACACCATTTTATATACAATAAATTTTTACAACCACACTGTGAGAACTTCTAATTAATTCATTATTTGAAATTTTTAGTAAATTTATCAGCTATAATTGCAATTTTTACCAGAATTCCTTAATCAAAATGAATATATAAAAGTAATTATAAAACATTAATATAAACATGTGAGATATATTGAAATGTTGAAAGCATTTTTTTTAAAAAGTGGATTAAAAATATTTATTATTGGCATTAACTTAATTTTATATTTTGAATGGTTTAGAAGTTTGAAATAATAAAAATTTTGCGCACTTTCTACATCAAGTACAAGAGGTATAAAAAAAAGAGATATAAAAAAAGAAGAGATATAAAAAAGGTAGCAGATTTAAGAACTTTACGTGTATGTGGCCCACATTTAAGGCAGCAACGTTGTATCGAATGCTATGATTTCGATACAACAACGTAGCTGCCAATTGTTAACATTTGGAAGCATTTTTGACTCAAATACCAATATTTTTTGGTACCGGTGTAAAGATCGAAAATAGTGATAAAAGTATGTTAACAGGCCGAGCTATACATTATTCACGCACATTTCGATAAATTCTTAATTTGAACAATTTAGTGTGATTCTAAGCAACCGTTTCTTAGAAAATAAAGATATTGCTACATTAGCTTCTGAAATTTTGAACACTTATCAGTTGGAAAATGTCACAGTAGAATTATTCGGCGAAACAATAGCGGAGAAGTTGGCTGCGTATAAAACCAGAGTAAATGAGCAGTGTCAGTATCAACATGAAGGTAAAGCACTGATAAATGAAATGGAAATTACTGCAAAGCGCATATTTTACGCTCAGAGCAAGTAAAACAATACCTGCTTTTTAAGAACCCCTAAAATTTAAGTTTTGCAGTAGGAGTTCCAAGACAACACATAAGAAAGACCTTATGGTTAGGGGGTTCGGCAATTACTAATAACACTGGAACTTTAGTAATAATTATACTAACACCTATAATAAACCGAATAATAGTAACTGTAATAATAGCAATAAATCAGGGAATGCTATTCCTTGATTTTTTTAATAGCAATAAATCAAGGAATAATAACTTGTTTAATAATCATAATAATAATTATAATACTAACACTTATACATCTAATAATAACAGTACGGCTTATGAAAATAGGGGGGTAAATCGGAACTCGAATAAAATGTTTTAAATGTGGAAATGTTGGTCACATTAGACGCCCCCCACCCCCCCCCCCCCCTCCCATTTTAAATACTGCCTCCTGGGCAAGGGATAATAATACAGGAAATAAAAATTTAGGTCATAAAATAATGAAGAAAAAACAAAGATTCGAAAACATATTTAAGAAATTTAGATATGAACAGTTGAGTAAGGAAAGAACGAAAAGAAATTAAAATAACTGTTAAGGAAAAGTAGGATTGATTTAAAAACTAAGAAAATAATAAGATATCGAAATAGTGTAATAGAAAAGAGTAAATGAAATAAAAAGTAATAATTATGAAGATACTGAAATGGACATAGAAAACATTGAAAAAGGTGATGAAGATATTAATATTTCAGATATTAAATTGGTAAATTGTTTAGATATTATAGATGATCAATGTAGTAGAAGTTTTATTGTGTATTATTTTAGTTTTGAGAATGAAATATTAACAAATAACTCTATTGGAGTTGACTATAATGAGGATAGATAGATGAAGTTAGAAGAGTTAGTGGAGAGTAGTTTTGAAATTTATAATGTTTTAGCAGAAACCGCTAATATTATTAAAGATGACGTTGATTATATTGTTAAAGTAGAATTTAATGATAAAGTAGAAGTTATTGATGATAATTAGTAATGAGAAATAGATAGAGAATTAGAATATAATTATGTAGGTCGAATATTTAATTTGAATGAAAACTCCGTTTCTTTTATTTTATATTATAAAAAACCTTTATTTTATTTTAGTTTATTATTTATCTATTTTATTAGTTTAACACTACTAACTTATTTAATCCAATTTAACAACTTTAAATTATGATTAATATATAAAATCATTTATTCACGTTGGGATATAAAATATTTGCTACTAACTGTCGTAAGGCTTGCTAACTTAATGATCTCTTTTCTTTTTTATCAAATATCTAGATGGTAAACTTATTTGAGATGCAAATTCAATTGTTAATCTCTCCAAATTGCCTTTCTCAAATCGAGCAATTAAGCGTTATTAATTATTAAGAAATATCATTGAGAGTTATATAATTGAATTAGAATTATATAATTTGTATATATATATACACATGTACAGGGTGTCCCTACATCACCCTCCTTTCAGTAGGATTACCATTTAAAAATTCCTAAAATAAATTTAATCATATCTCTTAATACGACACGTTGCAATATTTAATATACTTAGTAACAGCAATTCAATTGTGTTTAAAAAAAAATTATTAAAACTAGTAAGATACTATTTGTTTATAATATGTAACAAATTTAATTGACAGTAGAAATAACATACTATGTAAATTTTACGTGTTTTTTATGGTTGTGGTTGTCTCCACTTAATGCTGGCTTCAACCGATCAATAGAAACTGAAATGTTTTTTCCTTTTACGTTTACCACAAAATGTTTTCTTAATTTTCTTACGACTTGAAATGGACCGTCATATGGATGTTGCAGAGATTTTTTAACTTTATCAACTCTGAAAAAACTTGTGAGCAATTCTTTAGAGATTTTGGAATAAAAATATCGTTTTGCTTTTTACACTTTGGTTCTGACGTCTTTAAATTTTGCATAAACTCTCTAAGTTTGTTGACTAAGGTAAAAGAGTCAGATTCAGAGATTGGGTTTTTTGTAAAGATTTCACCAGGCACTTTCAAGGTTTGTCCGTACACCATTTCCGCTGGCGAGCATTTTAAGTCCTCTTTGTAAGCGACGCGGATTCCTAGGAGTACAAAGGGTAACTCTTCACTCCAGTTTACGGTATTGCACCTTGCCATAAGTGCCGATTTCACATGTCTGTGAAATCTTTCCACAAGACCATTCGATTGTGGATGGTAAGCAGTGGTACGTATGTGGTGCGTGCCAATTAATTTTGTGACAGCAGAAAATATGCGTGAAACGAATTGTGATCCACGATCTGTTGTCAAAATTGATGGTACACCAAATCTTGCTAAATATTGAGCAACGAATGTTTTAGCTACTGTTTCAGTTGATATTTCTTTAATTGGATAGGCTTCTGGCCATCTTGAAAAACGATCAACGATTGTCAGAATATATCGATTACCAGCTGAACACGGAAGTGGGCCTACCAGGTCTAAATGGATGTGCTCAAATCTATCGTTTGGTATGTTAAATTTTTGAAATTCCGTACGTGTATGTCTGTGTACTTTAGATTTTTAAACAAGAAAAATATAATAATATAAAAAATAAACTAAAACACTAAAAAAAAATTAAGATTATCTTAAAAAACTAAAAAACAAAAACAAATACATATTCGAAAAGACAAAAAATAATAATAATTAAATAATTAAAAAAAAAATTAAGTGAAATTTGAATTTTGATTTTTATCTTTTAATATATTTTTGATTTTTTTTTTTGTATTTAGGTTTTCTGGGTTTATAAATTTTAAATTCTTTTTCGAAAATTCAACAAACAAGAAAAATATAATAATATAAAAAATAAACTAAAACACTAAAAAAAAATTAAGATTATCTTAAAAAACTAAAAAACAAAAACAAATACATATTCGAAAAGACAAAAAATAATAATAATTAAATAATTAAAAAAAAAATTAAGTGAAATTTGAATTTTGATTTTTATCTTTTAATATATTTTTGATTTTTTTTTTTGTATTTAGGTTTTCTGGGTTTATAAATTTTAAATTCTTTTTCGAAAATTCAATATTTTCTTAAAAAACCTTTTCTTGTATGATGTATTATTGTTGAATTAGTACCACTACCGCCGCCACCAACAATTTGTTGTTGATGATTTTGTTGTATATTTAAATGTTGTTGTGCTTGATTTATTGCTGAAATTGTATTTTCTTCGTGACGTCCACGAAGAAAATGCAAGAAAAACAAGATTTTGCCCAATTTCCGACATCTTTGTTCATGCTTGGCCAGAAATATCTTTCAGCTACAAGCTTGCGTGACGCCCTAACACCCGGATGTGACAAAATATGTAGTTTGTCGAAAACGATTTTCCGTAGCGATTGTGGAACAAATGGTCTGTTTGTGCCAGTTTTTGTCTCGCATAATATTTTCCAGTCCGAAGCTGGACCGTTAATATAATCAAAAATGAAATTTTTTGAATTTGAATTGTTGTCAACAAATTTTTGAATTGATAGATCTGATTTTTGTTCTTTCATGAAATTGTTATAGTCCAGAATTGAATATATTGAAGAAGTTTCTAATGGTCGTGATAGGAAATCTGCGACTACATTGCTTTTTCCGCTAACATGTCTGATGTCACTGGTGAATTGCGCAATGTATTCGAGATGACGCGTCTGTCTCGGACTACGTTCCGTCTTGGATTCAATCGCTCGCGTGAGCGGTTTGTGATCAGTGTACACGATAAAAGAACGACCTTCAACGAAAAATCTGTAATGTTTAATTGATAAATAAATCGCTAATAATTCGCGATCGAATGCTGAATATTTCATTTCAGTCGACGATAATTTTCTAGAAAAGAATGATAAAGGCTGCCAACAATGATTATGAAATTGTTGCAACACTGCCCCAACTGCTACATTTGATGCGTCAGTCGTTATATTTAAGACTGCACCTTCTACTGGGTGAGTCAACAGCGTTGCGTCCGCTAATGTTTTTATAATTTTATTAAAGCTAGTGTCGCATTCGATTGGCCATTCGAAAATTGATTTAGATTTTGGTAATTTTTGTAGTTGCGTTATGTAAGTATAAATCGGCGTTAAATTTTGGGCTAAATTCGGTAGAAAACGATGGTAATAATTTACCATACCGATAAAGCGTTGGGCTTGTTTGATGGAGCTAGGTTTTGGAAAATCTACAATAGCTTTAACTTTGTCCGTGGATGGGAGAATACCATCCTTTGAAATAGTGTGCCCTAAAAAATTTAGGGTTTTTACACCAAACACACATTTGGCCGGTTTTATTGTTAAACCATACTGTTGCAGTCGTTCAAAAAGAAACTTCAAATGTTCTACATGTTCAATTTCATTGCGACTAGCTATTAGAATATCGTCAATGTAGACGAATGTGAAATCTAAACCTGCGGTTACTTCATTCATGAAGCGTTGAAATGTTTGACTTGCATTTCGCAAGCCGAAACTCATTCGGGGAAACTCGAATAAACCGAATGGTGTGGTTATGGCTGTTTTATGAATATCTTCAACAGCAACAGGAATTTGATGGTAAGTTCTGAATAGATCGATTTTTGAAAATATTTCGCATTCAGCAAGTTTCATTGTGAAGTCCTGAATGTGCGGAATAGGAAATCTATCTGGAATCGTAGCAGCGTTAAGTCGCCTATAATCGCCGCAAGGACGCCAATTATCGCAGTCTTTCTTTGCCACCAAGTGTAAAGGTGAAGAGACTGGAGAAGATGAGGGCCTGCAAATACCTAATTCCAGCATATGGTCAAATTCTAGTTTTGCTGATTTATGTCTTTTTGAATCAAGACGACGAGGTTTACAAAACGGTAGATGACCAGTGGTTATGATATGATGTACGACGGAATGTTTTGACGGAGCATTAAAAGATGGAGGAGCTGTGATAGTGCTGAATTGTTTCAACAATTTGTCATAACTGTCTTCTACCATATACAAAATAGGTGTTGGAGTATCAGTTGAATTGATTGAACAAGCGTTTATTGAAAGAGACGTTAAATTGTCAACTAAACGTTTTGCTTTAAGATCAACCGATAAATTGAATTTGGATAAAAAATCTGCACCAATAATTGGCTTATTAACATCAGCTACTAAAAAATCATGTTTGAATGTACGTCTTAGGCCTAGATCTAACTCTAGTAATTTGTTGCCATATGTATGGATTTTTGTACCATTGGCAGCTGATAAGCAGAAATTATTGTTATTTTTAAGATTATATGAGTTATCGGCGGGAACACATGACACATCAGCACCGGTATCAACTAAAAAGTGAAATTTATTGTTTTTATCTTTGATAAAAAGGCGGCTATTTACATTATGAATACTACTGTTTGCCGCTGGAACAGCAGAATAATTCAGTTTTTTGAACTGTTGTTATGCTGATTGTCTGATGGTGTTTTAAAATTGCAAGGTTCAGTGCATTTTGTAGCTTTGACACCGAATTTGCGGTGATACCAGCAATTTTGATATTTCGAAGAATTACTGCGAGATCTGGATCTTCTAGGTCGAGAAAATGATCGCGATCTGTTTGAATTAAGTGATTGAAACATTCTTTTCAATTCAGAAATCTCTTTACGTAACTCTTGCACATGATTATTATTATTATTACTGCTATTCGTTGAAAGGTTATCTCGACTCAACGAGTTTTTAATGACTGAGACATTGGAGCTAGTGCTCATTGTATCGAAAATTTTATCAGTAGTTTCTAATATTTTATTGATGTCAGCATCGATTTGTGGAATTAACGCAATGTTGATTAAATTCGGTAAACGTGAAAGCCAAAGATTTTTAATAAGTTCGTCCCCTACCGTTCCAGAATTACCTGCTAAGACTTTTAAGCGTCTGTAAAATTCGCTAGGTCTACTATCGCCAATTTCTTCATCAGAAATAATTTTTTTAATACGTCGTTCAATACTTAGTGAATGACGACTAATGATTATATTTTTTAAATTATCATATAAATTTATGATAGGAGGATTTTCTAACACGTCTAATAGTGATTCCGCAACATCTTGTGGTAACGCTGAAACTAAATAATTATACCGCGTTAAGTCGTTTTTAATTCGACCTAAATTGAATTGTGATTCAACTTGAATGAACCACGTATTTAACGAGTTGGGAAAATAAGGAGGAAGCCTGATTTGCGTAGCATTTATTTGAGAATGTTTTTCCGTAGAATTGCTTCCATTATCTGAAGTTTTTGCGTTCCCTTCGTCTTTGCTCATATTTAAAAATTATGTGATGCGATTTTTAGAAGAAACGTAAGTTTGAAATAATTTAATAATTTGAATTGATTCTAAACACGAGTTATTTAACCAAAGAAATTGAATGCTACAGCAAAAATAATAATTCTAACAAAACTGTGTATAGTATTAAGAAAATGGATTTTTTTTTTTTATTTTACTACAGAGAATTAAGTGTCTGATTGCCACTTGGATGACAGTTGAGAAGCAAATATATTATTTACAATTTTAATTTATTAATTGAATAATTGTTTTTTTTTTTTTATTAATTTTATGCAATAAATAAAATCAAATGTAAATCAATAAAATCAAATGTAAATAATTTTAATTCAATATAGTTAATTTAATTTTTATATATAAATATAATGTGAACAATAATTTTGTACAAAATTATTTTATTTTCCAAGATTGTTTAATTTTTTATTGATATTATACAATGATGAATACCAAAATCTAATTATATCAATGTAACTATAAACTGTTTGATTAAATTGGATGATAATTATTATAATTATTGAATTGTTATTATTTACAATAATTAAAAATTATTACCCACAAGAAAAAAAATTTTATTACATTAGGACCCTGTGGGTTAATAAAATTTAAATTCAAACGTCATTAAAAAATTTTTTTTTTACTCAATAATTTGACAATTAAATATAGACCAAACAGAAAAATTGTTATAATTACGAAATGCTCTCACCAAAATGTATTAAAATTTTGTTGATTGAGAATATTTTGTACAAGGTGATTCAATGATTTTAATGCGAATTTTATATATATGTATAGGTAATTGTTATAATTGAATATTTTGTGAAATATTTATATTTTTTTATATTTGTAAGTAAATTGATTTTATAATTATTTAATATTTAATATTATTTTGGAAATTTTTAATAATTTTCAATAATCTGACAATAAGAAATATACTATTTATTATTGCTGATTTTATTTTAATTTTTTTTTTTTTTTCGTAATAAAGAAAAATATATAATTTAAATCAATTTACATATATTACATATATGAATATTCAATTTGAAATATATTGTTACATATATTTATTCAAAAATATATGTAAATATATTTATCATGAAATAAACTAGGAATATATTAAATTTGTATTCATTACCGATATATTCCAATTCAATGTAAAAATAAACCTTTGGTTTTAATATTTAATGTTATAGATACAATAAACAATATAATATATAAATTATAAATGAAAAATTTTATAAAAATAATATATTTTAAATTGTACCAACTTGGTGTTTTTTTTTTTTATATTTTTGAAACAAAAATGCATCAGCCGATGTAAAAAATTTCAAGATGGTTTCTTGAATGCTGAAATTTTCAAGATGGTTTCTTGAAACAAAAATGCATCAGCCAATGTAAAATTTTCAAGATGGTTTCTTGAATGCTGATTTTATTATATGACGCCTGTTGATTGATGATTGATGATTGATTGTATGATTGTTGCAAAATTTTTTCTGGAAAATGATGAATTTCTTGTTGAAACTGGTTAATTTTTCTTAATGAAAATTATTTATATTTTCTTAATGAAAATATTTGATGATTCTTTCATAAGAAATTTACTATTATTTCTTATCAAAAGAAGAATGTGTGCTGTACCATATAATCGGGCACGGAAAACACGTGTTACGTGTAACAATTTTTAAATATATTTTTATTTTTTATTTAATGAAATTTAAGAAATTGTTAGCAATAATAATAAACTTTTCTAGTTTCTATGTTTTTTTTTTTATAATTGTTGGAATGAAAATTCCAGTGTTTAATTAAAATTGTATTTTTTTTTTATGCACGTGTTCGGTTTTTTTTTTTTTTATTCACGGGGTCACCAATATAAAGGTCGAATATTTAATTTCAATGAAAACTCCGTTTCTTTTATTTTATATTATAAAAAACCTTTATTTTATTTTAGTTTATTATTTATCTATTTTATTAGTTTAACACTACTAACTTATTTAATCCAATTTAACAACTTTAAATTATGATTAATATATATAAAATCATTTATTCACGTTGGGATATAAAATATTTGCTACTAACTGTCGTAAGGCTTGCTAACTTAATGATCTCTTTTCTTTTTTATCAAATATCTAGATGGTAAACTTATTTGAGATGCAAATTCAATTGTTAATCTCTCCAAATTGCCTTTCTCAAATCGAGCAATTAAGCGTTATTAATTATTAAGAAATATCATTGAGAGTTATATAATTGAATTAGAATTATATAATTTGTATATATATACACACATGTACAGGGTGTCCCTACACGTAGTACAGAATGATGAAGTTATAAAAGGTATTGAAATTAAACAGGATATAGAAATTTATAATGACGAAGAAAAAATGACATATTAGATGATAATAAATTTGAAGTTAGATTGAATATTGATAAAGACACTGTAAAAGTAGGAGTAATAACATTAGGAGTGGATGGATTTAAAACGTTGTTAATAGATTACTCCCGAAGAAAAAGACTGTTACAGACTAGACAGTAAATAGTAACCAAAAGTAAAATGTTTTAATAAATAACTTCTATTAATATAAAAAGCTACGAACAAAGAACGAAAAAAAATAAAATATTCCAAGTTATAAATGCATTTTTTAAATAACGTAGGGTTACCAAATGTGTAATACATATTTTTGTATAAAATAGCAATTTAAAAAAAAACAAATGTAATTGTAGTTATTAACAATTACAATTACTTTTAACACTACTTTTATTTGTTCAAATAATTAATTTTGATTAATTGATACATTTAAAAAAAAGGATATATATATCTCTAAATCAGTGGTACGCAAACTTTTTACCTCCCGGCACAAAATAGAAAAACAAAGACGAATTTTGAACAAAAAACGAAATTTTAAAAAAAAGACGAAATTTAGTAAAAAAAGACGAAATTCAGAAATTTCGATTCGAACTGTCTGCCTTGATCTGTGGTGATCGTGGCAGGAACTCCAAAACGTGAGATGTAGTTTTCAACGAAAGTTTTGGCTACTGAAGTGGCTGTCATATCTTTCATAGGATACGCTTCCGGGCAACGTGTGAAACGATCAATGATGGTGAGCAAATAAATAAAACCTTCGGACTGTGGAAAAGGACCAACGATGTCCATGTGAATGTTTTCGAAACGACAATTAGGAAGAGAAAATGTACCTAGCGGGCTTTGTGTGTGCCGATGTATTTTCGATTTTTGACATTCGATGCAACTTCTGGACCATTTTGCGATGTCATTGTTCAGGTTGGGCCAGAAGTATCGTGAAGCAACTAATTTACGAGAGGTTCGAATTCCTGGATGGGAAAGGTTGTGCAACGCATTGAAAACAGGTCTGCGCAATCGTTCTGGTACGTATGGTCGATTGCTTCCAGTGGAAATGTCGCAGTAAATTTTGGTATTAGGGAATTCGAAAAGCTGTAATTTGAATTTCGTTGAAGGGGTTTTTTCTTGTGTTAAGAGTCGTTGTAATTCGGGGTCTACAACTTGTGCTTCTGCTATCTTTTCTAGATTGAAATTGTCTTTAGAGGAAATCTCAGAAATACGTGAAAGGCTGTCCGCGACTGAATTGTCTGTGCCTTTTACGTGTATTATGTCTGTGGTGAACTGAGCGATGAAATCTAGGTGTTTGACGTGGGCTGCGTTCTGTTTTAGATTTGATAGCAAAAGTTAGAGGTTTGAGATCTGTGAAGATTTGAAATTGTCTTCCTTCAACGAAATACCGAAAATGTTTTATAGCTAAATAAGTTGCTAAAAGTTCGCGGTCAAATGCAGAGT
The DNA here is from genome assembly GCA_963932195.1 of Empis livida. Classification (NCBI taxonomy): domain Eukaryota; kingdom Metazoa; phylum Arthropoda; class Insecta; order Diptera; family Empididae; genus Empis; species Empis livida. Next base: position 29,197 of record CAWVQG010000001.1, read on the forward strand.
ATTTGCGTTCTGCGGGAGAAAGTTTTTTAGCTAAATAAGTTGCTAAAAGTTCGCGGTCAAATGCAGAGTATTTGCGTTCTGCGGGAGAAAGGGAGTGGATCGGTGCTAAGAGTTCAGCAAGTTTTGGTAAAAACCGATGATAATAGTTAATCATCCCTATGAACCGTTGAATTGCCTTGAGGGAATCAGGTTTAGGAAATTCCCTGATTACCTTAATTCGATCATGTGCGGAATAACTGCCTGAAAAATTGATGTTGTGGCTGAGGAAATCGGTAGAGTCGACTCCGAACACACATTTTGATGCATTAATTGTAATGCCGAATTCAGAAAGGCGTTGAAAAAGTTTTTCTAGATGCTGCAGGTGTTCGTTTTCCGATTTGCTAGCGATGAGTATATCGTGGATATAGGCGAAAACGAAATCCAGATCATTGCAGACTTCGTTGATAAAACGCTGGAATGTTTGAGCAGCGTTTCGTAAGCCGAAAGGCATCCGCAAAAACTCAAACAATCCAAAAGGAGTAGTTATCGCTGTTTTATGGATGTCATCCGGTGCCACCGGTATAAGGTGGTAAGCCCTGACTAAATCTACCTTTGAGAAAATTGTGCAACCCTGTAAATTCATTGAAAAATTTTGTATATGTGGTATTGGGTACCTATCCGGAACAGTGATGTCGTTTAACCGACATCACTTCCGGATAATAGTTGGTGGGTTGTGTTAGTGTGGCATATTTTGTTAGTAGATTAGTAAATTTATTGGGGCAGGAATATTGTTTAATAGAGAGAGATATTAGTATGTATTAGTGACATGTTAGTTTTTGTTATTGTGGATACGTGGAGTTGGGTTTTAGGATCGACCAATCGTTTATGCTTCACGTCGATGAGCAGACCAAATTTATTTAGAAAATCTGCACCAATTATAGGATGTTGAACATCAGCAACTATAAATGGGTGAGTGAAATTTCGTCGTAGACCTAGATTTAGAGATAATAATTTGGAACCAAAGGTGTTTATTAGTGAACCGTTTGCTGCCGTTAATATTAAATCGGTCTTTGGCTGCTGAGAATGTTAAGAAAACGGAGTTTGGAGTTGACGTCCTGGATGAATAATCGGCTGGATTGGTCGACCTGTGACTGTGCCGTTTCAGTCACAGGGTGTTCTAGTTTGGGGAACTAGAAGTGGGTTGTTTGTTGTTCGGGCTGTTTATTGTTTTGGTACGTTCACCAAACAGCTGGCACGTTCACCAAATTTCTTGGTTGAACGTGCCAGCTGTCTGCTTCATCGATCGGAACAGTGCTGACGGTTTTTGATCGCCAAGTTCGATTCTTTCTAGAAGTTTTTCCACCCGTTTACTTTCGGACGGCGAATGTCTTGTTATTAGTGTCGTCTTTAATTTCTCATATTTGTCGTTGAGCGGTGGATCGGTAATGATGTTAATGACCGATTCGAACGTGTCTGGTGGTAAAGCGGCGATGGTCAAACCGTACTTGGTTTCGTCCTTCCTGATCCTGCAGACCATGAACTGGGCTTCCGCTTGTATAAACCACGTTGTAGGGTTATTAGACCAGAATGACGGTAAACGAACTTTTGCAAAATCTATTGAGCTTGTATTTGCGCTGCTGTTTTGTTCAGCTTCTTCTTTTTCTGTCAGCATCTCAAAACCTGCGAACTCGTGCTGTAAGGACTGAGCGAAAAAGGGACACCAATAGAAGGGCTGATGACAAGGTCCACCAATTGAAAGATCGTAAACCAAAAAGGAGGGAAAACGACAAGAATTGGAAAAATGTTGAAATTTAGAAAGCGGAAAAGTAAGAGTGAAGACTGAAAGTGTAGTGTGTAAAAAAAAAAAAATAATAAATGCTGTTTAAATTTATAATTTCAATGCAATTTTTTTAAAATAAAAGGACTGATATTGTTCAAAGAAATTTAGGTTTTTTATTTTTAAAATATTTTTAAAAGAGTCTAATAATTATTGAATTTACTGTAAAAATAATATTTTTGAGTTTATATTATCCCTTTCCCAAGTAAAAAAATACGTACTATTGTTTTATTCATTCAGGTGGTTCGTAATTTTGGTTTTCGAGGCTTCCCATTTTTATTTATTTTATACATTTTTTAAAAACGTTACAAAACTTATATTTATCTTTTCTTAATTCTAAAATATTATGTCCTTATTTCTAAAACAATAAAAGGTTTCTTAATTTAGATATACAATTTAATATTAATTTTCCCCAAAAATGTAATGACTTAAAAGAGTTAATATAAAATTTCAAATATAATATAAATTTTTTTTAAAAGATTACAAAAAAAATATATTTAAAAATATAATTGAAAGTTGTGTGAAGAAGTTGAATACTATATGGAAAACTACAGTGGAAAAAGGATCTTTAGAAATGTTTACGGCAGTAGATTCTTTTATAATTGACAATAACCTCACCGAAGATGTAATCGTAAAATCTTATGGTTTAAAAGTCTTCTTTTTCAACATTAAAATAGGATTTTCCTGTAATTTTAATGTTGAAAAACAAGACTCTTAAACCATTATCAATCGATATGATTAATGTCAGTCATTTACGATTAAAAGCAAGAAGAGTTTGCTGAGTTATCGAAAGACACTGTATTAAAACTTGTGTTTTCTAAAAAATCATAAAATCAATTTTGGTTGGGGATTAGGACAGAATTTTCAATACTTTCTGAAATAGCTCTAAACATACTTTTACCATTTTGTACGACATATTTACGCGAAATGTCATTTTCAACATTAACATATATAAAATCTAAAAATCGGCACCATCTCATTAGTATTATTTAAAATAAATTAAAATAAATAATTTTTTTTGATATCACAAATATTTTATTTCATATTCCTAATTTTACCTCTATATTTAGAATCGCAAAAATATTTGTTTGCATTAATGCGGACGCCAACTAAAAACGTTTGAGAAGCCCTGATCTATCACACTAAACTTTTGATTAATTATATATATTTAACAAAAAATTATTGTTAAGAAAAAAAAAACTAACAAATCATTGTAAAAGCAAAAGAAATTTTTTTTATATATTTAACATATTTTACAAAATGTAAAACTAAACTAATACAACAGAACCATTCTTTACATTTATTTATTATGTAAGACTCTAACAATATAAACAATTATATAATATAAAACTATGTTTTTTCCGAACATAATAGTTTCATATTATACAATTGTTTTTCTTTTGCGAACATAATGGTTATGTTGATGATAATAAAGATTATCTGATCAAATTAAATTTGTTTATTGTTCTTGTTTTGAAATAAGCTCTAAATATAAATCACCTCTAAATATAAATCACCCATTACCAGCAATCAAGCTCTGCTGAAGAAGAGTTGTCTTGAGCAATAAAGCTATGCAAAAAGAAATGCTTATTTTAGAAGGAACTAAAGCCCGTGGTACGCAACCCCATACCCGCGGACAATGTTGTTACCCGCTGCCATATTTTCCATTACCCAATCTTGCATACTATGCATTTTTTTGATTTTAAAGAAAAGTTTTTTAAATTTTATGTTTAGATTATTTTGTCTCAGCAACCACGCAATATATAATTTCTTACCAACTACAGCAAATTGAATTTACCGTATTAATTTTCCAAAAGAAATTCTGTGATTTCAATCAACGCATTCTTCGTTCATAAGTTTTTTTCCGCGTTCTTGTTAACATATCTCAAGTGTACTAATATTTAAAAAAAAAATAACTCATTGGAATTATTGTAAAGAGTATATGTATAAAATTATTAGAAATAGTCATGTAAGTAAAAATTTTAAGCAAATTGTATGATAAAAAATTGTCAGTTTTTTAATTTTTAGAAAGCTCTGAAAAGATTATATTTGAATTAAGTACACGTTTGTTTTATTTTATAGTATATCAATTGAAATAAAACTTTTGGAATTAAGTGAGTATCTACTTAAAATTTGTAATAAATTAATAGAAAAGAATATAAAATTATTAATTTTTTTTATAAATCTATGGAACATAAATCTAAAAAATTGAAAAGTCTCTCATGTTCATGGGAGGAGAAATATGGGTGTGTAAAAATAGGTGAAAAGACTATGTGTACCTTATGTAACGAATCTGTAACCGCAAGAACATATAATATTGAACGTCATTACCAAACCAAGAACAAGAATTGATTAAGTAACATGCAGGAAGACGAAAAATTAGAATATATAAATATGGTCAACAAAAGAGTTCATTTCAACAGTTGATAATTAAACATCAGTTATCTACGAAGTCGAGTTTTATTGCATCCCTTAACATAGCCAAGTATGGAAAGCCATTTGTTGATGATGAATTTTTAAAAAATAGATTTTTAGAGTTTGCAGATTCGCTTTTTGATTACTTCAAAAATAAAATTTTTATATTGAAGCGTATAAAAGAAATGCCTTTGTCAGCTAGAACAGTTCAACGCCGTATTGAAGATATGTCAAAAGATGTAGATAAAGATCATCCCTTAAATTGTGATGTTATTAGCTTTGTTCTGTTTCTACTTTTTAATTGGAAGTTGTCCAGCGTTCTTCTTGACTTCTTGGCCTCGGTGATCGTCTAGACTGATTTGATTTTTTTTATTTGAGTAAAACAACTTTTATTTACTACGATACCGCTGCTTCGAGGTATCAAATCGAATACCCAGAACCACCAAATTACTAAGCGCCGAATTAATAAATCAAACTTGAATTTAGTTGGACTTAAGTGTATGATTTCGTATTTATAAACAATACTTAAGAGCCACTTAAGTAATGATCATAGCACACTTAAGAGCCTCTTAAATTTCATTGGCAGTATTGTCAGCTTTAAATAATAAAATTTGACACCTGTAAATTGTCAAATTAAATTATTATCAAATAATTATAAATAATTGTCAAATAAAAAAAAAATAAAAATATTTGGCTAAATTAAATTTTAAAAAAAATATATTTTTTATCTGAAATAATTTAATAACTTCTGCTGTCAATTTGTTTCGGTTATGACGGATTATTTTTTAGATTAGTGTTGTCAACATAAATAGAAAAATCATATTACCAACATTTCAATTTAAAATTATGTCAATACTACCAACAAAACTGAACAAAATTCTACAATATAAGTGTGCTTTATTAATACGAAAAATAATCGCAAACTTATTCAAGTATTTACTTAAGTATTCACTTAAGCGTGATTTATTAATTCGGGCCTAAGTCTTTTATACGCTAAAAATGCTCCTTTAGCATTTTTAGCCATCCGGCACGTTTTGTGTAATTACCAAATTTAACGAACTCAATGAACTCTAAAACCCTTAGTAATAATAACATATGCTTTTTATTATTATAATATTTTATATGAAATTTGTTGTTGTCATACATAATTGCATATGACGATTTACTAATTGTTGTTGTATATTTTTTCATACAAGTCATACTGTTTACTGACCTTGTTATGAAATCTGATACATATAAATATATTGTTATAATTAAAATATATATAAAATTATTATTGGTCCAAAAATACCACTAGTGGTGATAGTGTGTTATGATGGTGTTTGGTAATGGTGTGGATGGGGTTGTTGGGCTTTGGTGATGATTTGATTTGGGGATCGTTGTTGTTGATGGTACGTGGTGATTGTATTTGACGATAATGTTGAATGTGGGTGGTAAGGATGGGAGGTGTTGGTGGATGAAGATGGAGGGCGGTGATGTTGGAGGTTGCGATTAGAGCTCTGATAGTTGATGGTGAGCATGTGTGGCGACAGTAGATGATGATGGTGGGATAGTGACGGTTGGTGGTCATGGAGGGTGCTGGTAGACGGTTATAGTGGGTATTGATGGCAGGCTTGTGAGAGCGGGTGTTGATATTTTGTAATGCTGGTGGTTGTTTATGTTGATGGTGATGATAGGTGGTGATAGTGGGCGGTGATGAATAGTGGATATGGATGGGGTTTGATGGTGGCTGTGGATTGTGAGTGAAGGTCGTGGATGTAATGATGGGTGATGAAGATTAGGAAACGAATATGATGCCTTTTGATGATGTATGGTGATGGTGGGTGCTGATAATGGGTCGTGATGGTTGGTAGTTGTTGTGATTCAGAAAGGAGGGGGGAGGGTGTGGTGAGGGGAGATTTTATTATGGTAGGTGCTGTGCGTGGCTGAGACGATTGGTGATGGTGCTTTTTAAAACTGTATGGAATAAGAGGCTTGTCAAAATTGTGTTTAAAAGAATAATCAAGCCAAAATTATAACTTGCAAAAGTATTACGTATACATGTCATACTACCTATCTAATATATATACTATATATATAGTATATATAATATTAAAAGTATAATCGCAATTATATGAAATATATAATATCACACATTGTTCATAGAAGTGGTGGTCCAATTCTATAATATTATAATCTCACTATTTGTTAATTGTTAATTAAACAATTAACAAATATAAATACTAAAAAGTAAAAAAAAAATTACAAAAAACTTGCTTTTGTTTAAATTTAAAAGTACTTGATATGAAATTGGCCGAAATTTTTATAATACTCAATTACACTATAATAGGAAAGTGATTAAATTTATTAAAACTTCGGCCAATTTAATTGTCAGCAATTAATTTGTATCAATTTTTTTTTACTTTTCATATCAAATAGGATTTTTAAATTTATTTTTACATTTTAGTGCGCTTAATTAAAAGTAAATTTTTAGTAAAACTTCTTTTACTATTTTTTTTGTCTATATTTTACAGCGGCCAATATAATAATTATTATTTTTATTTAATTGTTATTATATAATAAAATTTATACATACACCCAACTCTTTTTTTACACGGTAGATACGTTCGAACTAAAATCGTGTAAAAAAAATCGTGTAAAAAAAGACATGCTAACCATACTAAAATTGAGGATGTGTTCAACAATTGTAAAAAACCGTGTAAAATCGAAAGATTAACCATAAGTTGTTCTAAAAAACCGTGCAAAAATAAATATTTAAAACGAACTGAACACAACAATAAAATTTAAATAGAAAAATAGAAAATGCGACTTCAGTTTCTTGATTATACATCATATAATAAAATTTGGGTATTCCCCGAGTAGTACATAAAAAAAATTAATAAGATTTTTTTTGTTTTGAAAATCGTGTTAAACCAAATATTTCGTATAAAAAAAGAAGATTTGTTCTTTTTTTGTGGATCATGTTATTTCAAAATCGTGTAAAAAAAGAGTTGGGTGTATATCATTATATTTAAATGTACAAATATTTATATGTACTTTACTTACTTATATACATAAAAATATTTTGAATTTCAATCAATTTATTTGTGTTGTGTTGCATTGTAACGTAATGAGAATAATTTGAGGAAAATTGTGCGAGGAGAATTGAAATGCCCAAGAATAACTGAGTAAGAAGAATTACCTGAGAAGAAGTGTGGAAGAAGAATTTTGCGAGTATAATGGGCTGGTTACGATTATAATTCCCTATTTATGGTGTTGGTTGTTATTGTTATAAATTTCAAGTTTCAGTATATGTATTATGCTTCAAATTGATGAGATTTGTGTGTCCTAAATTGATCGTCCGAAATAATATCAAACAATACATAATTAACTTGAGGGGTGTTTTAAAATAGCAAATAAAAGTAAATAATATTTATGATGCTAAGTTTTTAAGTGCGATATTTTTAAACCCTTAGTAGCTATAATATTTTTTAACGTAAACGTTACATAAATTAGATATACTCTATAAATAAAATAATGTTTTTAATTAAGACAAAGGTGCAGTAAAAATATTTATGATATTCGGAGAATGAATTCTTTTCAAGAAAATTGAAATAATTTATTTGATTCGTATAAGAAATAATGATTTATTTCAACGGTTTACCGATAAATTATTTCCCACATATTTTTTTGAATTGAGTTCATTTGTATAACATGAAAATGTATCGAATTCAATTGAATAATAAATTGAAAAATAAATATTTTTTTTATATGTACGAAATTGTAAGTTCTTTGACGTAAAATAAATAATAATGAAAATATGAAAATGAATCAATATCTCAAAATATTTAATTCTTATTTATACCTTGAGGTGTAATAACAAAAATAACTTCAATTCAAACATATTATATGTATACAACTTTTCACCTTAGTTAATAACAAGTTTATAGCCAGTTGCAACTGTTGCTATAATTATAGTTGCCACTGCAGCATAATAATTATATCTATTATATTTTGTGCTCTAAATTTGTTTTTTTGTTAAATTAGAAACCAGTTCTATGTAATTTTCAATATAATACTTTTTGTGTAAAGAAAATTATATATTCAGTATACAATTTATTAAGTATGTTGAAAGTTACTTTTGGTATATTCGAAAGTTGACTTTTGCAATTTAAATTTAAATATTTTTTTTTCAAATTTCTTATCTTTTAATAACTCAAAGTGCAATGTATTGGTGGAAAAGAACATTCCAAAGCAATGACAAGGCGTAGAAGTAAATATCCAATTTTTTTTAAAACAACAAATCTAAATAGTAGTTAGCAACGATATAACTGAAATTGAAAATAAAATTTATCTTGTATTTTACAAAAAAAGAAGTTTACTAACAAAAATGCATGGGCCAAATTACGTATACTAAGAGAAGTTTAATGAGAGCTACACAACCTCACAATAATTTACTTAACACAACAACTTTTATGACTATATTATGTAAAGTAAATTATTGTGAGGCTGTGTAACTCTCAGTAAACTTCTATTAGTATACCTTTTTTGGCCCATGCTGGTTTGTCTTTAAAATAATAAAGACTGGTGTTGTATTTATTTTATCTTGTTAAATATGAAAATTGCAAATACTGTTAACTTTGTTGTACATGCAGAATTCGAAATAAGTGAAAGTAAATATTATTATAATTGGTGATTAGCTGTTTTTAATATTGAAACGTTATTGAAGAAAACCAATTTGTATGTACTTTGGATTAAATATTATATCCCCGATCCACCTCCCTTTTTATATTTTCTCTTAATTAATTTGCCTGGATATATATATATATATATATATATATATATATATATATATATATATATATATATATATATATATATATATATCTATATATATATATATATATATATATATATATATATATATATATATCTATATATATATATATATATATATATATATATATATATATATATCTATATATATATATATATATATATATATATATATATATATATATATATATATATATATATATATATATATATATATATATATATAACCAGGCAAATTAATATATATATATAATATATATATATATATATATATATGTATATATATAATATATATATATATATATATATATATATATATTATATATATATATATAATATATATATATATATATATATATATATATATATATATATATATATATATATATATATATATATTTAAATGTGTGGTTAGACTTTACTTTACCACTTTTAAATTACATGGTAGGGGTGGGTGGTAGGAAGTTGGGATTTGGTGTCGGAATAATGGTTGATAATAAGGGTGAATGCAGGTGAT